>JARUPY010000336.1:0-74695 GCA_029817715.1 Melastoma dodecandrum | reverse complement strand
ATGACAACAATTAGGGAATATTTAAGAAATGAATATGCGACATTCAGAAGTAATCAACAAGCAACGTTAGGACCCCACATCTCGATTAAATATATGGATGGTGACGGCCGGACGACCGATGCTGCAAAAGAAAGAAGTTGGATGGTACAAGCCTCTAGCGGATCCAAAAGCCTATTCCTATACAGGAAATCTGGAAGAATGAAGACACGACCATACAAACAGAGAAGACAAAAGCATTGTGTGGTTTCTTTCCAAGAAAAAAATTTTACTATGCGAATGGTCTATGAAAAATTACGACACACTATAAAAGGTGTTGTAGACCGTCCGAGAATTGATCATGATATGCAGGAGTTGACAGGAGAAGCCAACTACCGTCGGGTTTTTCAAGCATCCGCCCGTAACGAAGAGGGTATTACAACGAATCCCATGCTTTCGAGCTTGTGCCGGCTTCCTCCATATTCCGGAAGACAAAGATTCCCATCTGGAATGGGCCTGCATATGTCGCTCCTGCACCTCTCGACCAATCCAACCCCCTCAATCTTCACCCATCACTGGCCATGGCCATACAAGGTCATTCTATGATAGTAGCCGACATTCCTCTCTCAGACTTTTGCCACTAATGCTTTCACGACCTCATTTGCACTTGTTTGTGCTTACTACATACTTAATTAGAGTGAAAGCTTGTTAGTCTAGAAAAAGTTGACTGATGATTTAAGAAGGACCCCCGAACAGGAAGGAGAGAGTTCTAATAGAACTAGATCAACTTCTAATCATAAGACAAAAGTTTTTTCATTCTGATGTCACAATGAAAACGGAAAAAGCAAACTCAATTTCTTGAGTCCCGAGGTTTCAATCAGTTTCTTCCAACCACCCGGACTAATATTCCCTAACTATAACACTACGGAGCTAGACAATAGCGCAGATACAAGAAGCTGTTGAGAAGCGACGTTCTGGATCTCGCATGCGCCCAGGCAGGCCGCAGAGTCCTTCATCTAATAGCACGATGGCTTCCAATAAGAGGTTTACAAATCATGGAAGAACCTCATACTTCTACATGCTCCAACGGTTAAGACGACGCAGGCACGCGGGGACGACTACGACTCGACCCTTTGTCAAAATTCCTTCGACGTCCAAAATTCTCGGCAAACCTGAGAAGATACCACGGGTCACAGAAATGTAGACAAAAAGTTAAATTTATTTAAGGAAATGAGAAGATTGCTAGAGCCGAAAGAATCAATGCAGCAAAATCCAAAGAGCAACAACACAAACTCAATGGGGCATATGGATCTCAGCCAACTGAGCATTAAGAAATAAGTTCGTCATCATTTGGAAGAAGAAACAATGGGTCAAACCAATCAGGAAATTACTGTATCAAAGGGTAAAAAGGGAGACAGAAGCAAAAGCATGATGTGTATAAAAATGCTTTGGGACAAACTGATTTGAAGGTATCCATACAATCCCTGAAACCAATTTAGATCTCTCTGACAGCAACAGCCTATCAGAACAGCCTTACGAGCCAATTCGAACTAAGACGGAGAGAAATTAAGACATAATCATAAGCAAACATATATGAGCGATGGCCCCTAGCGGCTATTTCTTTTCTTTGCCAATCAGGCATCTTATTTCTAGGTTAAATCCCCCTTTACTAAGTGCGCTGATCAGTAGAGACCTGGAACACATATTGTCTGCCCCACCTGCGTGATAGAGGAACACAAAGACCGTGCACGTGGCTGGTTACTACAATATCAGACGATGTTTGCTTTTCCTTTTATGCCAACACCAAAAATTAAGGCCGACGCCATTGATACACATCCCGCTGTCCCGTGCACCTGGAGGTCACAGACCGTCTTAATGCAAGAAAGAGCATAGCTCATCTAAGGGACCTGGGCATTATGAAAATCTAATGATGTCGCTGGATACGGTCGCTGTCACCATTACCTACATTTTCCCTGCTCTTCTATCAATAAAAGACAGGGAAAATAAGGTTGATTGAGTAACCATCTACGCGTCACATTAGCAAATTCATACCAAATGTCCGAGATTGAATAGAGTAACTTTCGCCCTAAGTCTATACGGGCCCGTATCATGGAGTAGTGGGCAATAGGAAGAACATTAAGAAGCAATAAAAATATAACAGTATAAGCAAAAGTTCATGGATTTTAGTATATGCAACAATCCAACTATTTTCATATGCACTACCAATGCAAGATGAAGAATATACTACCCAAGGGCAATGGAAGCCAGTTCTAGATAATGCTCTTCGTGTTCCATTATTAATAACAAGTTCTCCTCAGTGCGCCAATAAGCCAGAGATATATGAAATATCCACTAATAAAATCAAGATAAATTTAACCTCCCGGAAATAGAAAAACGAAAAAAAAAAAGAGCACAAGAAGACAAACAGGGTTATCAAATCAACCTTAGCGCAACACAGCAGCCCCTAAAGCCCAAATATGAAATTCAGATGTTGTTCCCTCGGACAAGAATATTGCAAGCCTTCTGCCCTCGTAAGAAGGAGTGAATAAATAAATACATCAAATATTCAGAAGCACAATAAGACCAAAACACTAGCAGAGGTGAAAAGTGCCCTAACCCTGCCCTATCTGCCCCACAAAAATATCTAGGTCTTCGCTGTGGAACATGCCCATGCTCTATCTTTCTCAAAATACGCTTGAACAAAGCTTCGGGTCCAGTGATAAGTAAGCCTGATATAGAAGGTATCTGAACATAAATTTTAGAACAGACAAACCAATGAAACCACAAATCTTCATTACAATCGGAAACCATATGGTTTTCTCAAACGATTGGAGCGCAACATAATACTGTTGTGATGTTGTGGCTTCACATTGACCAAAACAGCGTAGTTGCGATCTACATAATTACGGGAGAGTGAAGCATACTAATACCTACGTTTAACGCTTGAAGAAGGGCTCTATCATCCTGCGCCAATGATAATACTTGACCGGGTGGCCCCTACACAGTCGAGACATCATAGTTATCATTACATCGCTATTCAATGTTTATGAAATAAAATCAATCATTAAGAGTGCACATCTTCACTCACATCAACAGACATTTAAAAATTGACTGTTCGAGCAGGAACTTATAGCCAACATGCTTACTTTAAGACTCAAAGCTAGATGATAAACTTTTGCCTTGCACCGAGTTCCTTTAACTCCATTATAAACGACAAGAAAGATAAGATAACATGAGACAAATTACCTCATGGTGTGCACACATCTAAAGTTGAGACGCAGGTTCAAAAACGAAAAGCCCGAAATAAGAGGATGACTCTTATTGGTACAGCCAGTTCTAGGAGATAAAAGAAACCATACAACTGCCCCCAAGAAATGCCGTTCACTAGCCTCTTTTTACAAAACAACGGTTCACTGAGGCGATACAACCTGCAATATAATGGGGAAAGGCAATTTGTTAGTAACAGGCACAATCGATACTTCCAAATCCAGGAGTAACAAACTACTAATAACATTTGTGATGCCAGAGATATAGGGATATAAATACATTAACCAGAAGATTCCTACCACATTCTCGCTGGTTTGCGTCTTAGCTAGCATTCACTCCACAATCCACAATGGCAGACATTAATTCGATTAAAAGCACGAAAATCCTGTTACATCTCTACCGAATGCACTCAATCAAAAAATACATCCTAAATTTTCTCAAACTCACTGCCCACCATGCTCCACATGAAAGATGAAACAAAAAACAACGAACTAACCAAAACTTTCAGTCCTGCCTAACGACAACAAATAGACTGACATCCCGGGTGTGCCGAGTTGAACTCTTCTTGAACCAGCCCCAATCCTGCCAACGACAATCCCTCCAGCCCCCCCCCACCAAAATCGCTCACCAGGAATTTGCCACATAGCACCCACCGAAATTAAGGCCCACACCGCCCGAATAAACGAACAGCGTCCATTCATCCATTCCTGGATATTTTTTCCCACTATACTCACCTCAGAGGACACCGTACTGCTAGACGGGCTCATAGCCAATTGACGCCTGCATGCTGCTGACGACCCTGACAATACGGAGATCCCTATATTACTCGATCGCGAGCCAAGTTACGCGCCTCCCCACTGGCACTCCAGGGGTCTCGTTTCTGGACTCATAGTCTCCAATTCGCCACCAAAGTCCCGCGCGCATCAACTCGCTACGTCGTCGAATCCGCCCGGCCTCCTAAGCGCACCTTGGCAGGCTCCTATCGCAATCGTCGATCGAATGGCCATAGTCGTCGGGCTGGCGGCGGAGCCTGATCAAGGATTCCCAGCCATTCATACCTCACCGGTGCACTGGCGGTTCAGTTAACCGGCGCTCTGAGGTTACAATTCAGATTTCGTTAGTGTCTTCTTCCGCCCTTCCGGGGTTTTTAGGAAAACAGGCCCACTACACGCAAGTATGGGCCCTGGAGTTCGCCCTTCTCGCCCCCAGGCCCAATATATTTTTTATAGGCGCCAAGGCCCTCGTTTTGACACAATGAAGTTATTGGTACATACTTCAATTTCTATGTTAATAGTCACGCATTCACAATATTGTTATATATTGCTTTTCTTAATCATTGTTTTTTAAAGAAATTTTAGAAATAATTTATTATGACATGTTGGGTTTAGGATAAGAATTGATTTTTGAGGTTTTTTTGAGTATTTGGGGTTTATGCTTATATTTAAGGAGACATGATAAAGGAATGGAAAAAGAGAAAACTAACCCCTTCTTCTCAGATATTTTCTTACAAACTATAGTGTTACACTTATTTTTGACACTAATCACTCATCAATTAGCCCTAATCAAAAAACAATGATTTAGAACACCTTGATTTAACTGGGAAGCTAAAGAAAATGAAAGGCAGAAAAACCCAACCACCAACTTGTTGAAAGCGACTAGAGAAAAATGAAATGAAAGAAAAACAATACCCCTCCCCCACCCCACTACATCCTCATGCATTAAAGTGAAAGAAAAAGAGGAGTAAAGATGCTGATGACGACCTATGGAATATGTGAATTAAACCCCGGGATCTTGTTTCGGATTGTTGTTTTCGAACGGCCGAGGACGATGGAGGGGACTGTTGACCTGCGAACTGTGGCGACGGAACTACGACAGCATCTGCAGGACCTCCCTCATCGTAGGCCGCTCCACGCTGTTATCCTGAACGCAAAGCCTGGCGACGAAGAACACGTGTGCGGCCTCCTCCTTGGGCACGGCCTTTAGCTTGGCATCGACTATACGTACGACCTCGTCCCTCTTGCTGGAGCATGCGGTCCTCTTGCACCACTGGACGATATCGACGCCCTCGCCAAAGTCACCGACGGGGTGACGGCCCGTGAGGAGCTCCAACAGCACGACGCCAAAGCTGTAGACGTCGCTCTTTTCGTCGACTTTCAACGTATAGGCGTACTCTGCAACCCCAGCAACGCAAACAAGTACACGTACAGATACTATTACAATCACCGGATGGGAAAAGTATCATAGTCGTGGTCCCAAGTCCAAGGACAACATAAAATTTAGCAATTCCCTAAAAGCAAAAGCAAGAAGAGAAGTGTTCAAACTTTAAAAAAGATGGGTTGTCTCTACATGTGAGCCTAAGTGAGCGAGTGAGGAGAGGACTGGTTAAAAGCTTTTGTTGGGTGGTAGCCAACAAGACAAAACACCTTTACACGTATTACACCAAAAGACAACAGTAAGCTAGTGAGATAAAACCAAAGATCAAGACATGGGTATTCAAGAGGTAGGACATGGGTTCCAATCAGATGATGAAAACACGAAAAACCCAGGTCGAGAAAATGGGTCCCGTGGACATGATCTTCACAGTACAAATGGAAACAAGTAGTGACATCGTTATCAATTGGATAGTAGTGTGTTTTCTGTGTGGGTTTTTGTCTGTTTTCTTTCACAGTACTCAAAGCAACCTTGAGATCAGTGTGTGACTGAGACCGACACTTGTCTTTCGGACAGACATTCAATCAGTGGTGTGTTGAAAGAAAAAAAGAGAGAGAGAGAACTAAAGATGTTTTCTTTTTCTTCGTGGTAGGAGAGGAGGGTCCCCAGCCCCACAATTTCTTTCCCTTCGGGCACTGAAAGAGAAGATTTTCCTTTTTTTTTAATAAAAACACAGAGTGGTAATAGGGACCGCCCTCTGTTCTTGGTGCGATTACCCAAAAAATTCCATCCCTACGCTTCAGGACGTGATGAAATCTTGAAAAATAGGAGTAAACAAAAAATGGGTTGATTGGTCATGAAGAGACTTCGTTTAGAACCCAAGAAACAAAGATCATGGGATTGTGTGTGTGTGTGTTGGGAAATAATAAAGTGTGTAATAAGAGAAGATGCATGGTTTAGGGATGTGATTTATGGTTAAGATAAATTTGGACTTACCGGGAGCGATGTAGCCGTATGAGCCAGCGATCGCGGACATGCACTCGGATGCGCCGCCCTCGACGAGGTACTTCGCCAGCCCGAAGTCGGCCACGTGTGCCTCGAAGTTCGAATTCAGGAGTATGTTGTTAGATTTCACGTCCCTGTGGATGATCAGCGGCGAGCAGTCGTGATGGAGGTAGCAGAGCCCTCTGGCGGCTTCTATGGCGACATTGTACCTCCGGTCCCAGCCTAGGAACGGCGATCCTTTTCTTCCCGCTGTAGGGACTCGCCGAGGCTGCCGTTCCTCATGTACTCGTATACCAAGAGATTCGTTTCCTTGTTCGAGCCAGAACGCGAGGAGTCGCACAATGTTGCGGTGCCGAATGTTCCCGAGGTTCTGGATCTCTTGCCCGGAAGCCGTGATCGTGGCTGGTTGCGCCAAAACCGAGGAGCTTCTTTCACGGCTATCTCGGTCCCCGTTCTGGCATTTTACCATAGTACACGACCCCCCGCACCTCCTCTGCCGATCACGTTGCTGTCCTTCACGCATTCGAGGATGTCGGAGACCGTGAAGTGGAGCTTTCTGGAAGGCTGTCATCTTCCAGGAAGCGGTACCGGTCCTTCTGAATGACCTGGATTTGAATACGGCTGCGAAACGCGAATTATTAGGGAGGCATAACAGCAGACCGAGCGCGAAAATCAGCTTGAAATGGGAGGGGCCAGCTCCTGACGAGGTCACGCCACCGATGACGGCGCAAGGATTGTTCACGAGCGCTCCACAGAGGCGATGATTACCCGCGAATGAGGTTTGCGTTGAAAAACGCGAAATTGTCCCGAAATCGGAAAGTATCCCCGAGAAATCATTGAAGGAGAAATCGGCTGTCATGAGGACTCTTCATGTTGCCAATTACCATCGGGATCGACTCATTCAAGCGGTTGCGGGACACGTTCAGGTAACTGAGGATATGAATGCCGGAAATCTCCGGGGGGATTGGGCCGGAAAGACGGTTCTGGCTCAAATCAAGGGAAGTCAGATGATCGCACCTCCCGATCTCCGGTGGGATCTCTCCGTCAAGGGAGTTCTGGCTGAGGTCAAGCTTTACGACTTGTCCCAACTTCCCGATGGCCCGGTGGAATCGAAACTGAGAACTGGTTACTGCCGAGCAGGAGTTTCTGGACGAGCTGAAGTTCGCAAGAGACGATGGACAACGGCCCAGACAATCTGTTACCAGACAAATTTATCTGACCCAGCATGGCCGGTTATTGACGAAGAGTTTGCATTCTCCGGCAGTGCTCCGGACAGATCGTTGTTTCTGCAACTCCACGAGATTCAGCTGAGGAAGGTATAGGAAAATTCTCCGGGATGCTTCCATTGAGATAGTTCTGTCCCAATCTCACCCTTACAAGGCTGTTACAACTGCCTAAACCTTTCGGGATCGGACCGAACAAAAAGTTCTTCATCAGGATGAGGATTACGAGCCGATTGGCAGCGCACATGTTAGGAGGGATCATGCCAGTGAGCTTGTTCGTTGACAGGTCAAGGAACTGAAGGTTTCCGTTCTGGCCGAGATTCTCCGGGATTGTCCCCGTGAAGTTATTCATCCAGAGCTGCAGCGTCTGTAGGCTCGGTAGGCTGGCAATGAAGGTGGGGATCGACCCATGTAATCTGTTCATGAAGAGATTGAACAGCTCAAGCTTCTCGAGGCTGACGAACTCTAGCGGGATCTCCCCTGTGAGGGCATTGTTCGAGAGGTCGAGACTGACCAAGTTCGTCAAGTTCCCGAGCCACTTCGGGATCCGGCCAGACAAGACGTTACCGTACAAAAGCATCGTGTCGAGCTCTTTCAGGTTCCCAAGTTCCGCTGGTATCCCACCATCCAATCCACACGAGGAAAGATCCAGGTAAACAAGATTGATCAATTTCCCGAGCTCCGTCGGTATGCCGCCTTCAAATGCATTGAAATGCCCCAGATATATCTCCCGAAGATTCGTGAGGTTTCCGAGCTCGGCCGGGATCCTTCCCTGGAGGTTGTTTCCTGCCAGCGACAAATACTCCAACCCCGACAAACTCCCGTATGACTTGGGGATTTCTCCGACAAAGTAGTTCCCACCCAAATCCAACCACCGGAGCCTCTCCAGCGCAAGCACCCTTAGCGGAAGCTCAGCGGTGAAGTTGTTGTCGTACGCGTCGAGTGACTCGAGGTTCGGAAGGCTAGAGTAGTTCCAGTCCAACCCCCCACCAAACTGATTGCTCGAGATGTTGACGAACCGCAGGTATTGGAGATTCGACACCTCGATCATACCTGTGAAGTTATTCCCAGACAGGTCGAGCTTGACGAGACAGTCGAGTCCGGGCGCCAGGGCCGAGACCCTGCCTTGGAGGTTCATCCCTGACAAGTCGATCGATACGACCCGGCCCCTGGAGCACTCGATCCCCCGCCAGGAACAGACCGAGTCATGACCTGAGGAGGAGTTCCAGCCGCTGAGCCCCGGGTCCGGGGACTCGAACCCACCCTTCAGCTCCAAGAGGGTGTTGAAATCGTCGGCCGACGAGGACGACGAGCACGGGGAAACGGCCATGACTAAACACGACGTTATTACAAAACATGGGAAAGACCACATCGTCGTCTTGTTCTTCATTGTCATGATATTTCCCGCATCAAGAAGGATAGAAAGAAAGGAAGAAGGAGAAGTAGAAGTAGAAGAAGGACTAAGAAGTAAGAAGAGACAATAAAGCCGTTTTTGGGTTTAACAGAAATTTAAAGTTTATTTATTTATAGAAATTATTCAAAAAATAAATAAATAAATGAAATATTTTTCTAAAAAAATAATGATGGAAAAAGAAAAGAAAAGTAAAAGGTAAAGTCAGATTCCATGTATCTTTATTCTACTTCTCTCCTTTTTTTTTACATTTTAACTTTTTTCCTAATGAGCTCTCTCTATAGCCATGTTTTTTCTAATTACAATATTAATCACAATATTTTCTAATACCCACTAAACAATAATAGTAAATGGACTAATTACAACTAAAAAAATCATTGAAAGGGCATCAAGCTTAATCATTAGTATCAAATAAACCAAAGAATGAGTAAAAACAAGATGTGATGACTAGAATCTTCATCCCATCCATATGAACAATAAGAACCGTAAAGGAGCCGCCCCGTGAGGAAACAAAGTACAAGATTGGTGATAATTAATAAATCATCATCATCATAATCATCTGTCTGAATTGAAAAAAATATATATATAGAATTTTGTTTATTCATTTATTGCTTTTATGGGTTGCCTCCAACTTTATTCCTTTCTCCACAAGCACTCCAAATTACATCGTTCCTCTTCTTTCATTGTTGCAATTCTTTGTGGGCGTTTTTGTTCAAAATGATCTTTTAATGGGAAAGTAAAGGAAAGTGTGCGAGCATGAGCAATGGAATGGCTTTAGTAAAAGAAGAAAGAGAGAGGGAGGAGGGGATAATGGTCTTAAAAGAGATGGCTAGAAAGTAAAAAAAAAATAAGAAAAGGAAAAGGAAAAGAGAAAGAGAAAAAAAAAAAAGCAAAGCCCATTCAATTTCTTTTGATGTGCTTCTCTCTTAGTAACATACCCATTTAAAAAATTGGGTCATATTTTTAGACATTGTTTATTTCCTCCTCGTCTCTAGATCACAACACACACCCCACCACTTGAAGGAGGAAGAAATCTAAAGCAAAAAGGAAAGAATCATCCCCATCTCATCACATGGAAAGATGTGCTCTTTTGATTTTGGTAAGTTCAATTACAATTCCAATGGGGTTGATTGATATATTGATGTTGGATATATGTAAGAGAGAGCCACAATAAAGACTTGTAAGTTTCTTGAGGAAAAAAGAAAGGCAAAGGCAGAGAGAGGCAAGTGTCTGTTTGGATATTTTCCAAAGGGGCAATTTGGCACTCCCCCACCCTCCTCTCCCCCAACTACCCCTGAAAAGATTTCTAAATGCATAGACTTATGATTTGAGGGACAACCCTCTTTCGATTATGGCCCCATTGACAAGAAAAAAAAAATTAACATGATGGTCCTATGTATGAAGTGTCCCTATCCTTACTTAGGCCCATTGAATGAGGATGATGGCCAAAGGAGGTCAGGCATATCTCTCCCTCCCTCCCTCCCTCTGTTTGTGTATGTATTTTAGTTTTGAAGGGTCACTGTCTTTGCTTCTCGACCCTTTCGAGATCATTCACCTCGGTTCATTTATGGGCCGTAAATTTTTTCTCTTCTCACCCTTGTTCATGGATGACATAGACCATTGTCTATTTGGGTTTTCAAGTGTTACAATTGTTAGTTAGTACACACTAGGGTTTTCGAAATTCCTAGTTGGAACTCAACTGTTGTTTGCAAAAGGGGCAACAAAATTGAAAGGGACGCGTAAAAGGAAGGACAACATATACGATGTCTTTCATTCTCGGAACCCATGTGATAATAACTGTCGGTGTTAAAGCTCCGTGAGACCCCGGTTCGCCTCGCGTCACCGGAAGGCCGCCCACCAGCCTCACCTCGGGGAGCGTTTGGGACGTGTTTGAAATCAACGGAACATGGGATACATTATTGTTCGTGATCAGGGTAAGATTTAGGAGCCATGCAAATGTATATATGTGTGTCCAAATTCACCCTACCAAATAAGATGAAATGTTAGTTCCGGTTGGGGGGGGGGGGGGGGGGGGTTTCAGCTAGCGTATCTACGAGGAATTGCGAAAGAAAGATTCTCTAGGGATTATATTAATACTGTTTAGAGGGATTATGGTGTTCCCTTTTATGAGATTCTTTGTGTTTTCTTGTGGCGTGGTCAAGTCAAGGGTTGTGCCAACCCTGACACGCTTATTCATTATTACTATTTAATTATTCCCATTAGTGGGATACGATTTCTGTGTGGAATTTTCTTTTGTTAATTCTTCCCTTGTATGTTGCTATTACTTGTTTGGGGAATTGGGATATGAAGTTTCGGATTCGAGGTGTTACTGAGGAAAATAATTTCTTATGAACAGAATTAGGGTTTCGATTTTGGGTAGTTGAATGTCAAGGGGGGGGGGGGGGGGGGGGGGGGATGACTGACACCTGGAGAATGTAAACAAATGACAATGATCCAGGAGGTGACTCTGGGAGTGCATTCTCGATGGTAATGGAATTCAAATAAAGTAGTCATAAACAAATGATAAATGATCCCGAATGTGATCCATTATGACCTCACGTTGTCTTTCCCATGTCATTCCCCACCCCCAAAAGAAAGTTTAATCTACGTTTTATCGTGATCTAGTTAATGAGGGTAAGTTTGAATCCATCCCTCCTCCCCTTGTATGATTTCATATATAATTTTTTTAGAACGACCCCGCCGGAGTTGACATTTTGTGAATTGACACCTCCCATTCCGTCATCAATTCATATGATTCATCCCAAGTAATATAAAAAATAATAAAATTGGGTGGAATCCAAGTCACCAACACCATTTGTCTCGATTGGACATCATTGTCAATCGATTGCCCCACCCCCCCCCCCAACCCTCCCTCTCCACCTTATGATAATTTCATGAAATCGTTATATAGTGCCGTGGCTTTTATCTAAAAATTTCATGTTAAGAAAATCAACGGACGTGTTATAGGATACCTAGAACGTTTCAGCCTTAATGTATCGAGTCTATGTCATGGCCTTGAACTGAGTAAGCAACCTTTTAATTATAATTTCTTTTTTCATTAAATCTTCTCATGCGGGGGATTCAAAATCTAAAGCCTCTCAAATTCCATACGTCCTCTCTCTCTAAAAAGACACTATGAACGTGGTCACGAGTGAACATTCGCTTTCGTGCATGAAATCTTGTTTCCCAACGACAAAATAATTAATTAGTCCATGAAGCCCCTTTAGAGGAGGGTCCATATTACACGGTTATTTTGGAATCTTATTAATAAGGGAAACAACTATTTCATTGCATGTTTTATAATTTTAAATTTAATAAAAAAACCCTGAATTTCAAAATTTGTTTTTATATATCTGTGGGAAACGTCTAGGAATGTAAATAAAACTAACCCTACATTAAATTATCAACCCCACCTCAACTTTCTTCCAATTTTTAAGCACTTTAAACATTCACAAACATAGGAAAGAAATGCAATGTTTTCGTTTTTAATATCTTTTACCCAATTGAGATATTAAGCGATTAGGGGCTTTGATATTTCTCGTCTGTCTTTATCCTAAAAACAAAGATGTCTTACAATCAATCCTCCCATGTAAAAGGTTGTCGGATATGAAATAGATTGTCGTCTTGTGGTCATCATGTGATAACGATTGGTCATCTGCTTAACCCAAAACCTGTCCCTAAAACTAATACAACTAGATATCATATCACATCCCCTTTTTTCTAGATTGGTGATTCTACGATCCTCTCATCTCGAGTCATGATGAAAAATCATTCCCTTTTGGAACGACCCTCATGATATCAAAACCTTCGACCACCACTTCAGCTAGAAAAAGAACATTAATGATGAGATATGCATGATGCTAATTATTTGGTCTGTAATAAACGGGCCATATTTGGGATCGTTTTACTGGGTCATTGGTAGTCGGCCCAATATTAAAACGGGCCTCGTAGCCCATGAGATGAATAATGGGCCTATGGTTAAGAGGTTGCTCCTCGGGCGACGATCCAATGGGCGAAACCGACCTCTCAATCTCGGGGGTGAATCCAAGCCGTTGAACAGAGTTTTCATTCCCTATATATAAAACCCCAAAACCCTCTCTCCGACGAACCATTCGTTAGTGTTTTTGGGCCGGTTTTCTGTGTTGATTGCGGATCGTTTGTATTGTATCTGCGGTTTTGGGATTCAGTGCTTGTGTGATTTTATCAGCGCACGCCGCAAACCCCGGGCTTCTCCGAACTTTGATCAATGACGATGAAAGCCCCATTGCTCGTGCCAGATCGATCTTTTAGCCGGTCGTGTTGCAGTTTAGCTTGCTTTCCCGTAGCTGATCTGTGTCAATTTCACCTGCCACATTCTTTTCTAGTGTTATGGCTTCAGAGGTTTCGATTGGCGATGATTACAAGTCATCCGCGCTTCTGATTGGTAACGCTATGAAGCATGTAGGATAAAAATTATGGTTGAATTTCTTGATATGGGCGGTGTTGAAGCCTGATCTGATTAATTTTGTTAGTGATGCCAGGATTGTTTTTCTTGTCGGGCAGTGAGGATTAAACTACAGCTAATGCCAGTTCTGCTTCAGAGAATTCTTGATTGAGAATGCTGCTACATAACCTGAGCCTTTTGTTGTGTAATTGCAGTTGAAATTTCTTGTGTGTTGTGGGCAAGTAATTGTTTTGATTTGTTGATATTGGGTCGTCGAGGATGAAGTGAATCCGATTGAACGAGGTGTTGTGGAGCCAAGCCCTGTTTATGCAGGGAGAACCTACTTGGTTTGAGCTACATTTCATATGACTTTGCTGGATTCTACTGAGGCGATCTTGATGTTTTCGCTAGCTAATTGGTTTTGTGTGGTGAAACCTTCAGATTGAGTTTTAACTATACTCCATGCTCCTTTTTTAGGATTAAGTGGGTTTGGAGTCTGAGAGACTCGAATAATGTGGGGTGTTGTCTATCAGCTTCTTTCTCTTTGGTACTCCCACGGGATTGGAGTTAAATATCAGCACAAAATGCCTTCTCGACCTTGCCTCTCATATAAATGGGGTTGGTGGGTATGTGGACCAAAGTAAATCTTATGCCATTTGACAGATCTTTGACCTTGCTTGGGATGCCTGACATAGTTTCTGGGATGTGCATCTGGACCTTTAATTTTGGACCTGTAACTAAAATTGCACTAATAGTTTTCGTACAAATCTACCAGAAATAGCCAAGTTAATGTATATTTTCCCCAACGATCAAAATTATTTTTCTATCCAGCCACTCGTTAAAATTTGAGTAAGTTCTTAATGGGCCATGATTAATTATTGATGAGTACTTTAATCTGAGACTCGTGGCTGTTCATTCTTACTCAGTTCAATGCCATAACATTAGAGGCCATCCTTATCACCTGTCAATACAGTCATGCTCACAATGTTTTCTGACGCTTTTGTGATGTCTCCCATTTTGAGACTGTACACTGCTGGCCTCACAACACCCCCCAATCTTGTCCTTTTTCTTACAAGATATCATCATCATGTAGCATGAGAACCGCCCTTCATTCATCATCATCGACAGAGTGCAGCAAAGTTACTATGCAGAACTAGTTCCGTGGCGACCAATACTGACGCGAAGATGAGTGCTTCTGCAGAAGCGGCCTACACAAGGTCCAAGTCTGTCGACTTCACAGAGTTGCTGCAACCCAAGCATTCTGACCCTTTGCCTCGCCCTCCTCGGTTGTCACTCGAGAGCACTTGCTGGAACATCAAGGCACTTGCCGAGTGTTGTGATGATGAGATCAATGGGGAGAGATTCGGGGCGGTGCTTGGTATAAGCAGCTCCTTCGCCGCTCCATCCAATTACCGGAAGGGATTTCAGTTGAAGAGCAAGCAGAAAGTTGGGAAGTATTCTGCTGTGAAGAGGGTATTCTCTATGAGGAGATCTGCTTCAGTTTCAGAGAGGTACTACCGGATTGACAATCAATCCTACACACCTGCAGATCATTTCGATGGCGAGGACGTCATGGATGTGGATGAAGAAACAAGATCAGCCGTGAATCCAAAATCAGTCGAAGAACAGCAGCAGCACAAGGGAGGCAAAATCATGAAGGCCTGCAAAAGATTCTTCAATCTCAAGTAGCAGGGATCATCAACCTAAAGTCGTTTCTGGGTTTTACCCCCTCCATACTATTTCCTATCGAAGCAATAAGATTTTAATCATATGGCAATATGTTAATAAGAAATTCTCAATGCTAAGCAAGACCATCGAACGTTGATGTTCCATGAATGGTGAATATAAAATCTGCCTTATTCTATGAGACAAATGGTCACCCTGCTACTTCAATTCAAGCTGCTATGAACAGCAACGCCAACAACAGCAGCTTGGATTCTCTTGTCTACTCCCTCTTTCTGAAAAGAAAAAAAGATACATAATCTAAGCACCTATCTCTTACCACCCCACCAGACACAACAACCTCTGGATAACATTCAAGTTCAGCAATTCGCTCAAAATTATGGCATGGGCAAACCAAAAGAGTTCCAGATGAATATTGTTTCATCAGTTGCTGTCACTGAAGTCTGCGTCGATGACATCTCCCTCCGGGCCCTTATTGTCTGATGATTCTGAAGGTCCGGTTGGCCCTCCAGGTGCAGCACCGCCCGGACCAGATGCACCGGGTTGGTTGTAGAGAGATTGGCCGATCTGCATCACTTCCTGGTTAAGGGCTGCCATGGCATCCTTAATTGTTTGCGTTGATCCTCCAGAGATTGCCTCCTTGAGTTCTCCTAGTTTTGCCTCCACCTTCTCCTTTACTGGGGCAGGAACCTTATCTCCCAATTCCTTCAACTGTTTCTCCGTTTGGTAAACAACAGAGTCTGCCTGGTTCTTTGTGTCGATGGCATCACGTTTCTCCTTGTCCTCCGCGGCAAACCTCTCTGCCTCCTTAACCATCCTATCCACCTGTAAATCCAGTAACAAAGCAAAAGGGTCTTACCACTGGCAGTCCTCAAGAACGTTGGCCACAGAAGCTATGGGTAACAAAAGCCTGACAAGGATGTATGATCACCACAAGAAACACACCTCGTCACTAGGTAACGTGCTAGCTCCGGTTATTGTAATGTCCTGCTTCTTGCCCGTACCTTTATCAATGGCAGTAACAGAAAGGATACCATTGGCATCGATATCAAACTTAACTTCAATTTGTGGAACTCCACGGGGAGCAGGTGGGATGCCATCTAAACGGAAACTCCCGAGAGATTTGTTGTCTCTGACGAATTCTCTCTCTCCTTGAAGGACATTGATCTCAACACTGGTCTGGCCATCAGCAGCCGTTGAGAACACCTCAGACTTGGATGTAGGCAGAGTCGTATTTCTCGGAATGATCTTGGTCATAACACCGCCAAGAGTTTCCAACCCTAAAGACAATGGAGTCACGTCGAGAAGCACAATGTCGCTGACATCTCCGGCCAAAACACCAGCCTGGCATGCCACAACAAAGTCACATTGATAACATAGTTTAGAAATAACAAAGTACAATCATATACAAAAACACTTTATGTTGCCAGGAATTAAAATGACATACCTGAACTGCAGCTCCGAGAGCAACAACTTCATCCGGGTTGACAGTGACATTAGGGTCCTTCCCAGTCAGCTTTTTCACAAGCTCCTGAACAGCTGGGATACGAGTGGAGCCACCAACAAGAATAACCTCATCCAAATCCTTAAAGGAGAGCTTTGCATCTCTCAACGAATTTTCAACTGGTGTTCTAAGCCTGAAAAACAACCACAAGATTAGAGAACCAATATTCCAGTAGAAAAGAGTCTGCAGGCCGTAACAGCGACATAAGCAAACAACAGCAACCAGGCAGAGCAAATTAATACTTTCTTACTGAGGACGACACTAACAAGAAGTCTCATAAGTAGTTATAGGCGGAAAGTCAGGCATAGAAAACTCAAGTACCTGTCAAGGAGATCAGAGCACAACTCCTCAAACTTCGCTCTGGTCAATGTGGTTTCAATGTGCTTGGGGCCATCCGCTGTGGCAGTAATGAAAGGGAGACTGCATAAAGAAGGTACACAACAAAAGAAATCAGAAGAGAAATGAAATACAAACCCCGAGTCCTCCTTCCTTAAATAGATTAATTGTTCATATACCTGATGTTAGTTTGGGTAAGAGATGACAGCTCCATTTTAGCCTTCTCAGCTGTCTCGGTCAACCTCTGTAAGGCTTGCTTGTCCTTCAAAAGATCTATGCCTTCATCTCTCTTGAAATCAGCAGCTAGCCAATCAACAACTCTCTGCATACAATACAAGCAGCAAAAAGCTTAAAAATGGACCTCCTAGAATCCCAACACCAAACCCAGAGAAGTCATATGAAATTGACCCACTGAAAATTGAAGAAGCCATTCCCACCAAGACTGATACCAACCTTATCGAAGTCATCACCACCAAGATGTGTGTCCCCAGACGTCGAAAGCACTTCAAAGACTCCATCACCTACCTCGAGTACTACAAGAAAACAAATCGCAAGATAATGATTAGGAACAAAGAAGCTAAATTCAAGAAACAGTCACTCAGTTCAACGACTTCATCCTCACCTGAGACATCGAAGGTACCACCTCCGAGATCAAACACGAGGATTGTCTCATTGTTTTTCCTCTCAAAACCATATGCCAAAGAAGCAGCAGTTGGTTCATTGATGATACGGAGAACTTCCAGGCCGGCAATGCGCCCAGCATCCTTAGTAGCCGTCCTCTGGGAATCATTAAAGTAAGCCGGAACGGTGACCACAGCTTTAGTCACCTTGTCATTCAAGAACTTGGAAGCATCATCCACGAGCTTCCTCAGAACCTATAGAAGAAATGGAATCATATTAAGTACAGATTACAATAAGAACTATCCATAGAACATCCAATAATAACTCCACCAATAACAAAAGGAACAGCATTTGCAACTCCCAAACCACAAGTCGGCATTCTTAATCAAATCAATTAATTGAAAAGCAATGACCTCAACTATTTCCAAACAACCCGAAGTCTCAATTTCAACATCCAAATAGAACAAATCCAACGCCTTCGTACAAATGTAAAGTAGGCGAAGTAAACACCTGGGCAGAAATCTCCTCTGCGGCGAACTGCTTGCCAATTGCGGGGCAATCGAGCTTGACATTCCCATTCTCGTCTCTAACAACCTTGTAACTAACCTGCTTCGACTCCTCATCGACCTCAGACATCTTCCTCCCAATGAACCGCTTAACCGAGAAGAACGTGTTCTCCGGGTTAACCACCGCCTGGCGCTTCGCAATCTGCCCGACGAGCCTATCCCCATTCTTGGTATATGCCACGACCGAAGGAGTCGTCCGCTGTCCCTCAGCGTTCGTCACGATGGTCGGCTTCCCGCCCTCCATGGCGGCCACCGCGGAGTTCGTGGTACCCAAATCAATCCCGACCACCTTCTCACAAACAACCCTGAGGGGCCCCGCCCCATGTCTACTTGAAGAAGCGCGGCGGGAGGATCGGAGGAAATGGGAGTTCCGGGAATTGAGGGTATTGGAGAAGGAGAGCGAGCGAGGGGTTCTTGCGAACTGGGTCTTGGAGGGGTTGCGGGGGTTGACGCCCAGGAAGTGGGTCTGTGCCGCACAGGACGCCATGTAAAGAGGAGGAGGGGGAGGGGGAGGGGGAGGGGGAGAATTCGACTGGATCCTTCCTGGATGGTTCGAGGGAGGAGATAAGGCGAATGGCGGAGGCTTCACTGGCAAGCAAGAGGGTTTATGTCGATTGTCGAGGAGGGTGGGGATGAGGGTTAGGTGGTGCCACGTGGCAGCTTCCGGAATTATCTAGGCTTATTGTCCGGTCTTGGGCCGAAATACTGGGCTCTCGGACTGTCCGACGTTGTCGTGCGTCTGTCTTTAATGGGCTTATGGAAATTGGTCCAGATTCAATTGGGCCGTTGCATATTACGACCAACCCGGCCCATATCAAACCATCCATTAAGCTTCGACAAATCGAACACCATCATACCTGGCTATGCCATACATTCCAATAACTTTGGCGACTAAAACTGTGAAGTCTCACGTCGGTTGGAGTTGAGTTTGAAGCAGGTTTTATATAGGCGGTGGAAACCTCTCCTCACAAAACGCGTTTTGGGGCTACCACTCCGGATGTACTGTGTGTTGCCAAGAGTGTCCGCCAAAAACAAAACCGTGCGGGCTTGGCCCAAAGCGGACAATATCCTGTGGCGGTGGTCTGGGCTATTACAGATGGCATCAGAGCCAGAAACCGGATCGGTGTGCCAGCGAGGACGTTGGGCTCCCAAGGGGGGTGGATTGTAAAGTCCCACATCGCTTGGAAAAGAGGACGAAGCAGGCCTTATAAAGGCTGTGGAGACCTCTCCTCACAGGACGCGTTTTGGGGCTACCACTCCGTGCGGGCTTGGCCCAGAGCGGACAATATCATGTGGCGGTGGTCAGAGCTGTTACAAAAACGGTAGAAACGGGCCAACCAACATGACAGGAATAATAGCACGGAATGCGCGTAAACTTATTATAGTAGCAACACTTGGATATGCATGTCATTTAACAAAAAGATGAGCATAGTTCAGATACATATGATAATATCCTGGAAAACTTGAACTAAGTTATAGTCAGAGAGGTTAGATGGAATATCGTCGTCATTCCGACAACCACTTTCATTTTTTATAGACTTTTAACTTACTGTGTTAGTTTCTCCTTAAACCAAACAATTTTCTTGTGTTTTCAGAGTTGACCGAAATGGCCGGAGTAAACACTTATAAGATATTAAATTACATATTCGCAAAGGTTGTTTGCTCCATCGACCTCGGAAGAAACTGGGAAAAATGCATTCGTCCATGTACATATAAATAAGGCCTCGACAGAAGGCAATTTTGATCATAACATCTAGCCAAGAAAAGATAAAAATGTGTTCCAAATGCCAGAGTCACAAGCAGTGGTGGCGCTGCAGCCTCGTATTCCACCACCGCACGTCGTGCATGATAACGGTAGCCGTCACCCTCTCACTGTCGGTTTCCATCCTCGTCTCCTGGGCCGTCCTACGCCCCAAGACCCCTGACTTCGTCCTCGAGGACGCCACCGTCTACTCCTTCAACGCGTCGACCTACGGGAACCTCGTCACGTCCCAGATGCAGGTCACGATAACGTCCCAGAACAGCAACCGGCAGGGGATATCGTACGACAGGCTGGACGCGTACGCAAGCTTCCGGGACGAGGAGGTGACCCTGCGGACTTCGATACCGCCGACCTACGAGGGAAGCGGGGGCTCCGACATGTGGTCGCCGTACCTGAGCGGGATATCGGTGCCGGTATCGCCGTCAAACGCGCTGGCCCTGAGCTCGGACGAGGGGAACGGGGTGCTGAAGCTGGAGATAAAGGTCCAAGGCCACGTGACGTGGAAGCTGGGGAGCTTCAGCTCGGGGGGTTCGATCTTGGTTAATTGCCCCATCGACATAATCACTTACGGCAACAGCTACAACTACGATGTGGGAGGGGTTAGTAAGAGTGCTTCTGTGGATAGTGATGGCGGTGTCAAGTATGAATTGATGCAGGATTGTGACGTCAGCTTTTGATTTCCTGTAAGAATTTCACCCCCTACATGTTGGCACTCTACTCTCCATTGTTTTAAGTCTCTTTAAGCAATCAAATTTAGTTTTGTAATTAAGTTAAGACCCATGATCTCATCCGTAAAAGGGGTTCTGAGTTAGATTGATGAAGTAGTGAATAAATTCCAAGCTGACAAATGTTACTAGTTGGGACAAAGTAGGGGGACACAATTGTAGTATTCATCATTACCACCCAAGACACGTCATCCTCGTGATCTTCTTCATCATCCTCGTGATCGTCCTCGTTGTCTTTGCTAACCTCGACCCTAGGAATTCGAGCTTCGTCCTCCAGGACGCGACCATGTACGCCTTCAACGTCTCAACGTACCAGCCGAACCTGCTCATGTTGATGTTCCAGGTCACAATCCTAGCCCACAACCCGAACGACAACATCGCGATCTACTACGACTCGCTCGACACATATGCTACCTACCAAGGCCAGCAGATCACCCTCCCGCCGGCCTATGCAGACTACAACAGCAACCAAGTTTGGTCCCCCTTCATCTACGGCTACCAGGTCCCCATCGCCCCTTCATCGACGGGGGGCTGAGGTGGAGGGTCGGGGCAATCGCAACCGGGAGTTACCACATATACATACAATGCCCGGCGGACATGGCATGGGCGTATTGATCGGCGATAACGCGGTCAAGTATCAGTTGATGCAGAGTTGCAGCGTTAGCGTATGAAAGTAAATGAAATAAAGAAAAAAAGGAACAAATATATTGTCCGAACATCATCAACCTTTCTATGAATAAAAAATAGGCAAAATATATGTTTATGTCCCTAACTATTGACGAACTTACTTTTACGTCAACATCTTTTTTTCATATACAAAAATGTTATTAACTATGACATCAACCTTTTTTCTGACCAATCTTAGACGACGTGGACATAACGGAGGTCCACGTGGAAAAGAGCATAGACGTCTTATGTGGAGAGGGGTCCTCAGTCCTCCTATCTCGAGATCAGAAATCAAAAAAAGAGATTTTGGAATCCTAATTCGCCTTAGAACCCTTGCGAAATCGGAGGTAAACCGGTCCAATCGAACGGACGGATTAGTACCCTCAATCACCCTCAACGAACCGGACATCTCTAAGCCTTTCGACCCCGCCGCCGATCTCAATCCCGGCACGGCGGACCGAGACGTCTCCTCCTCGACGACAACACCATCATCCGAGACGCCAGCCTCTCGCCCACGCTAGTCGCCGTGTTGGAACCCCAGCAGTGGCGGGGGAAGCACTTGATGGCGACCACGGCGGGCGTTGGGGGTCGGGACTCGTCGGAGAAAGCCACAGCAATGATGGTGGTGGTGGAGGCATCAGTGACTTGGGCAGTGATATTACGGACGTACAACACCAGGCAGAGGAGGTGGCGGCAGCCACCTGGGGCGAATTAGGGTTTCAAAATCTTTTTTTTTTATTTCTGATTTTGGGTAGGAGGACCGAGGACTCCACATAGGACGTCTCTGCTCTTTTTCCACGTAGGATGTTACGGTGTTGCCACATGGACCTTCGTTATGTCCACGTCAGCCAAATGCCTAACGTCGTCTAAGATTGGCCAGAAAAAAGGTTGATAACATAATTAGTGACATTTTTGTATATGAAAAAAAGACGTTGACAGAAAAAAAAGTTCGTCAATAATTAGGGACATAAACGTATATTTTGCCTAAAAAATAAAGCAAAGCCCCAAGTCACCACCACCACCACCCTTTACTTTTATTGCAACGAGGTCGGCTAAATTTGACTCCTCTGTCAAACCACTGAAAATGACTTAGAGATTTGCATGATTTGCTTCTAGCAATAGAATATGATCACAAATTGCGCGCCTAGCACATGAACAGACAAGTTAGGAAAACAAGTAGGAGACTTTCAAAGTGTCTCATCTGCTCTTTTACCTAATAACAATATTATTTTCAGCCATCAGGAAATAAGTCAAGGAGTTGTCCAAACTCAAGTCCAAGTCAGTTGTGATGTTGCCTTCACAACATATAGCAAAAGATATCCCAGTTTCGTTATAAACTACTACTATGCCCACGAAGCATAGAAGACAAAAGCATTTTCACCACTCCCCGCACAGTAACTTCAAGCAGTTTAGTCAGGCGAAACATCCTTCTAAGAAAACATACATGTGGCACAGAAAGTATTCGTACGGCACAGATAAAGGTGACTTTAATGGCGACGATTAAAAGCAAACACTACCGCACCACATAGGAACTTCGACGGGTTCATAGCCATCAGGAAACTGACTCTCCCAACCTATGAATCTCACACGAGCAGTAATAAGTCTACACCTAATAGTAATACTAACAATACGTGCCAACGACCCCCTAGACTTTGTTTATTTAAAAAAGGCAACGCGCTCAAGTCACAGTTAAAAGGAAAAACAAGAAAAGAATCATCCCACCTAAGCTAAAAGGGCAGCTAATCGTTGTTCCAAAAGAAAGAGCGAAAGGGTTTTTCAAATTATTAACAACTAGGATAAGACTTCAGTCCAGTGCTTACCTCCCTCTGCTGATTCCTTCTAGGTATTATGAGGCTGTCATCATCATTCAACCAACTCGGTGGTTAAAAAGCTGTGGTCAACATGTCAAAGCATCCGCTAATGGTATCACAATATCATGCTTTGCCCGGGGCAAATATGTATAAACATTTGATCAAGATAGATACAACAATAAGAGTTTAGAGAGATACAAAGGATTCACAGTATGTTCGATATGACTCGCTCCTAACCAACATGCTAACAAAATGGGAAGAAGACAAGCAACTCAGGCACGATCAACATCACTCGTAATTTCAGACTCTACAGATACATTTTTGAGACACTGCAAGCTAAATATTGTTATGCTAGATAGGATATGACTTCAGATTGACAGAGACATGCTGTAGAAGATGAAGACGTAATCGTTTTCTATGAATCTAGAGCCATGAACAGGTTCTGCTTACGAGCATGATCAGGAATAAGCCGGTTTACGATGTCAGGAGGGACGCCCGCAAGCTCTGTCAGAATAGAGTGAGAAAGAACCAGGGAATAAGCACCAATAGTATAGTTTGCTAAAGCATTATATCAGAAGGTCCTTTGAATAAACAATGGTATAGTTTACTAAAACCATTTAAAAATAGTGATCTGACTCATTGACTGGTCAGAGAGCGTTGATGATAGTAGTTGAGCGAGGGCATAAGAATCTCGTGGTTGAGAAAATGCATACTATACCTTGGGGTTTGAAATTGAAGAGGGGTGGAAGAGGTCGGCCGTTGGGAAGGCGTGTATTTGGGTCCCTCAATTCATCAAAGAACGGATGAACACAAGCTTCCAACTACCAGAGGAAAAGCAAATAGGTCATGCAAAAGTAGATCACTCAACCATGAGCATAAGAGCACACAAGTTCTGAACTCACAGCAGTGCACCGCAGGTTCGGAGAGTACTGGAAAAATCTACAAACAAGATCCACTGCTTCAGGTGGTAGGCGTTTTTGGAAGACCTAGAGTATCAAAGGGAATTGATTGTTGTAAGGTCCATAAATATACGAAGGAACGAACTCAAACAGAGACTTGACAAGAATATCTTTTATTCAAGACAATAAATAATCGAGTTACATATTTGGACCATTCCTTTTCTACCATATATATATTAGGACCAAACTTTGGGTGAATGATCTGGTCATAGTTCAGTACATCCAACTGAAGATGAAGCAAGACCCTGCTATTTGTTCGTACCTTATGCCAAGGATGAGGCTTTATTTGTGGGAACTTGAATTCGGTGTAATTTGGATTCATACACTTTATCTCCTCGCGGGTTGGAGTACCCAAAACCTGATAAATGTTGGCATCGAAAGGAAACAAGTCAGAAACTCTGCAATGTTAAAAGCTCCAGCATGATTTCTCATTCCTGACCTTCTTCCAATCCCGAAGTATCTAGAATGAATAATATACTCGATATTGTTACATTACATTGATCGTGATTATTGCCCTGTTGCTTTTGTTTTTGTGGAACAGTCTCTGTAACACAGGTCAGAAGAACAACTCAATGATTGAAGATGCCGCTTGTGTGTTACTTTTGACTAGTCTTTCAGGTTGTACATTTAATCAAACAGGAGCCACAAAAGGGATGAAGCTGCATCTACCGCTTCATAAGACCATACACAAACGCAGGTGCCAAGATTAAGAAACAAAATTAACTCTGCTCTCAGTGATGCATCTAGTTGGTATGAACTTGGAAACAGAAATCTCAGTGCCCTAAACCCACCCCAAAAAACCAACAGATGAAATCAAAATATTCCTCAAACCATAAAGCAGCGGTAAGATTTCTAGAAAATACTGTAAGGCTTTGCCTTGGAAATCTTGGAAATGAGAAAAGGAGAAAATTCTGTATGATGTTTGAGAAAAGCTCATTGGAGAGTTCATTTCCCCCAGAAAATTTTTCGATTTTGATGTTTTCATTGCTCCGAACAGGTGGTCTTGCTATAACTGATATGACTCATATCTTAGCTAAGCACCGTAATTGAACCGAGGAGAATATCTGGATTTTCATAACTCCAAATTGGAAAGAATTACCTTAATGATCTCAACCAGCTGATCAACTCCACTCTCTCCAGGGAACAAAGGCTATGTATGCATAAGAAAGTTCGTTAGATGGTTTCAGAACATCATTATACTGTACTTTCTTGTACAGGCATAAATTAGAAAAACACCTGTCCAAGAAGCAACTCTGCCATCACACAACCCGCAGACCATATATCTATAGCAGTTGTGTACTCGGTTGCGCCGAATATGAGTTCAGGAGCTCGGTAATATCTTGAGCAGATATAAGAAACATTTGGTTCTCCTTTAACCTGGTAAAGTGATACAGTCCCAAAGTCATATAATGAGGAAATAAACTATGAGCGAACAATTCAGTTGGAATGGTCTTGGAAGATAACCAGCATTTTCGCGCTTCCAAAGTCACATAGTTTCAGTTGATGTGTGTGCGGATTTACCTGTGAATATATGAAATCCATTAGTCAGGACACTTGAGACAATAAAAGCTGTCCGCTACTAGTTTTTCACGCATGAATGCCATGTCAACTGGAATGACGCAGTTTCTATTTAGATGTTTGCAAAAAGGAAATTAAGGAAGTAACGATCTTACAAGTAGATTTTGAGGCTTGATATCTCTATGACAAATTCCAATAGAACCATGCAAGTAAGCAAGTGCTCTGCATATCTGCATCAGACGAAAGATTACTTTCTGGTGATAGGGAGACAACAATCAAATCCGTTTGCTCACACAAAGAGTAGATTTTGAATGTGTGAACGACAGCACAAGAACAAGCTTCCCCCCTAAATCATTGCAGACATTCCAAGACGGGAAATTTAAATGGCGCTGAAATCTATTAGACAAATTGAAGGCAGTAACTCCTATCGACCTGGTTTAAAGCCAAAGAGGAAGGTGGTAAAGCAAACATGAAAGTGAAAACGAATTAAGTCAATCGAAGGATTGAAAACAATAAACTAATAAGATGAAGAGACCTGCAAGAGCAATATTCCCATAAAAAATCCATAACACAGTAAATAAGAATGACAAACCTGGTAGGTGTATAGTTTCACATATATCAGAGGCATACGCTGGTTCATTCTGTTGTACTGTCTAGCAATTCGATTTACTGTTTCGGGAACAAATTCCAGAACAAGATTCAGATAGAGCTCCTCTTTGTCTGTCGTTGAGAAGAAACAATGCTTGAGGGCCACAATATTCGGATGGTCCAGCATTTGCATGATTTGCAGTTCCCTATTCTTATAACGCTTGTCTTGGAGAACTTTTTTTATAGCGACAATCTCTCCGGTTTCTCTACATTTTGCCTGCAAAACAAAGGAGGAGCTGAGGTATCCTCATATTTGTCGAAAGAAAGTTAAAGTCATCTTATCTAATGTAATTCACATCTCAGAAAATCGATGATATATGGACAAGAAACATGGATTATACTTACTTGAAAGACAACACCAAAAGAACCAGTTCCTACGACATGCTCTGCTATGTAACTAACCCTCTGCAATGATTAAAATAATGTTCAACAATAATGCAGGACCAGATCATAAAATGGAGGAACTCAGTCAATTTAAAGGGCCATTCTAGAAAAAATCCCTCAACCTGCCTAGATTGACCATTTCGTCCCCCAATGGTGGTTCGAATGACATGCCCTGTTTCAGCACCCACGCCATCAATTACATCTGGTTCGCTGTCCTGCCAGGGGCAAAAGTATTAATTGCTTTTAAAACAATTGTTGAGGGAACAAAGAAATTAAGAACAAATTTTTCATATTTTCTAAAGCACAACATAAAAGCACCCAACACCATTGATGCAAGTTGAAACATAAAAACAATGCCAACTCTCAGCCAAATTATTCCATGGAAAACGAAAATTGTGAAAGAAACAGAGACTGAGGCGAAACAAGAATTAATTACTCTGTCTTCATCGTTGTCCGACCTATCCCGCAACCTCATCTCAAGCATTTCTCTGCCCAGCCAGTCAACAGAACTGGAAGAATTGCCGAATCCATGGACAGACCTGGAACTGCCAATTCCTCCATTTCCTCGGTTGGCAGAAGCCATCAAGCCTTAGAGTATTCACAGCTAATAGTCCCTGGTGAACTTATGAATCTTCACAGCCACTCAGCCGGACCATCAAAAAAGCCACCCATATTCCTACCAGAGAGATTCATCATTATCAGATAGACAATCAATATGACTGTGGCACATATCCTCCACTCTTGGTGATCTACTAAGAAGCCAGAGAGCAAAGTCTCGTGATTAGTACTTTCTGCTTTTTCAAAAAGAATCCTAGAAAAAGGAGGCTAAATATTGAAAGCAACCATTTAAGTAACCTAACCAATTCAAATGATCTTCAAAACAGAAAAACTTAGGGTGGAATGTGCTATCGATGTTATTAATCAGTTTCATAAAAGACAGCCTAACAGGCTGTGACTACATTCAAGCACATTAACACTCATCTCCGTACTTCATTCTTCACTGTATGGTAATAGGAAAAAATTAGCCGAAGATAATGACCATTCTGTTTCCTGAAGCCTAATGTTGGGTTATAGAGGAATATTGTGGAAGCAGCGATACGAGTTGGATAATATCTCCAAAGAAGAAAGCTGATGTGCCTAAAACCTAATTATATATTTTCACATTTTTGGTTCCCGAGATCAAGCCAGCTACATCATTTAGTGGGGATAGTGATGCATGAAGTAACTTTCACAGAAGCCTCTTTTGGCCTAGTACAATCTATTGTTTACTTTATACCTACTTACAAGAAAGATTCTACTTTCCGCTTCATGTAGTTTTCTCCAGTGGGGAAATAAAGTCGAGTTGTCATCCTCTTTTCTTCAAGAATGCATGGAACTAATGCAACATAACAACGCTCATACGCAAGGTGACAATTTCTTGGCAAAGTTGAAAACACTAAAGCATATACGCGAATCTAGTCCTGCGTACTTATCAAAAAAAAAAAAGAAACTAGTCCAGCGCGTTACACACAAAAAAGAAGAACCTAATGTTATAACATTAAATGAATCCAATCATCCAACAATTGAAAAAATAACCCTCCCAACAATTTCAACGATCAAGGCCTGTCAACACGAGAACACAGTCAAAACAATCAGTGAACAGACTCTACCAACTCTTGATAACACCATTACCGTACAAGAGAATCAAGACACTCCTATTCCTCAACACACCCCAGCGCACAAACTCACTCATTCAGCTCTGTCAAAACGGGCAAATTCTTAACAGGGAAACAAGTTCAGAGCCATCAAAACGAATCCCAAACAAATAAAAGGAAAAAAAGCATCCACTAATGATCCCAAGCAGAAGATCAATTCCACCATTCAACCACCACGGACCGAAATCATCGTCAGATTCCCTTTTCCACCAAAACCCACTTCCCCACTGAAAATTCAGAACAGCCCATGACCGGATCCCACCCGTTAACGCCAATCACCGAAACAAGAAGATTACAAGAAAACCCGGTCGATCATTCCTCAGGAAAACAAGGAAAACAAAAAGGGCAAGTGCAAGATGGTAACTTGGGAAGTACCCAGCATTGCCCGGATCGAAAATCAAAGGACGAGGATCTGAGTGTGATTTTTGACGATTTGACTGAGGGAAAGATTGGCACTTTCTTTCTCGATGGATGGAGGAGTGAAAAACAACGGACTGTTGAAATTAGGGGTTGTATTGTTTTTCTTTTATTTCATTCCCTCTCTCCCTCTTTTATTATGCTTTCCTTTTTATCTTTTTCCCATCAACTTTTTTTTTTTTGTTTATGAGCTAAGTGAAAGTGATTAATGAGATCGGTCATCCATGCGGGAGCATAATAAAGACAAAGTGAAATTCAAGCCATTTCAAAGTGTAGGGAATTGGGGAGAGATGAGATTAGATGGCCCCACCCCACCACTGTCAGAAAATAAATTGAATGAATGAAATCCCTCTCCTCTCCTCTCCTCTAATTGTCCTTTCTTTGTTTCTTTTCTTGTGATGTTGTTAGCCCACAGACAATGACCAGACCACCAGATCAATAACTCGAAAGTGGGGACTCATGAAACCTCAGCGATGCAATTAATGTCATAGGGGGGTGAATTTGCTAAAACAAGGGGTAGGGTTGCCCTTGGAAAGTAAGAAAAGTACAAGATAAAATGAAGCATTTTAAAAACCACTCATCTCCATCAATCACTCATTCAACCCACCAACCGGAACCAACACAAAGCATCTTCTTCACCCCCCGACCCAACTCACCAATCTCTATCCACCACACGAATCAGAGGACACTAACAGATTGCGGTGCCTCCGCCCGCACGATGATCCCTTGACAACTCTTTAAACGATGGGATCCCCACCACAACCAGCACATCAGTACTACTGTACTGCCAGCCCGCACGCTCATTTGGCGATTGGGCCAGAACGCGGTCCAGTTCTGTATTTACAGTATCAAACAAGCAAACTTATCTTGAACAAGGTCATCTCGCGGGATCTGTTGTTATGATAACTAACTCGTTCAAAGTGTTCTTGTTTTTGCACTATAGAGGGCATTCCTTTGGTATTTCTAATTAGCTTAAGGTAGTGGCATTTTCTAATTCATATCAAATTCATTCTAAAAACTACTCTAATATCATACATTCCTTGAAGAATCTGACTAAGATATGCTTTTTCTTATTAATGGGGAGGATAATAATTCACCTAAAAAACTTCTAAAAAAGCATACTTTAAACTTGTGGGGTGTGTGTGTTTGGTGATGATCATGATGCCGTGGGGGTGTGATGTCATGTGTTGTTATTTAGAGATGTGCCCAAAATTTAGAAATTAAAATGAAACATTAATTATGGTGAAGATGCACGAATGTTCAACCTTTTGAATGTTCAACCTTATGGGCTTGGGAAATGTGGTTGGTTGGACAAAATTCTTTGAAGAGGAGTCCCTCCCTCCCAATTTGATTCCTTTCAGATATTAACAACCAAACCCCCCCATTTGATCAACTTTTGTTTTATCAGTTTATGCTTTTCATAAGCACTGTAAATTAGGGCTGTCAAGTGATGTGTGTGTGAGCCTGGTGAATTTAGAATGGATTTAAGAAAAAAAGGATCGGTTGATTTAATGCCCACTTTGCGGCTGACCGATAATCATTCGACACGTGGGCACACTAATCTTGCTTTTCATGTTAACGTACGGAAGTTTCCAGAAGATATTTGACTTGCACCTCTTCATGATAAAGGGATGGACGAGCTGTGTTTTTGTCTACGCCCTGAATTTGTTACACTGCTACTTCCTCTTAGGTTATGTAAGAAAAAGGAAGGATGATCGCATTGGTATGTGATTTTAATACAAAAGCCGGGGTGGCTGTCTGTCTGTGTGGAGGGACAAAAAAAAGTCTTCCCCCGTGGCCAATGCGTCTTGTTGGTGCTTGTCGAAGCATGAGAATGCGATCACCCTTGCCCAAAATCTAATCCGATGAATAATTTTCCAAGATTTTTCTTACTAAAAAAACATATTTTACATGCATGATACGAATCATTTTATCCTTTAAATCTACTCAATGGAGATAAGCAAGGGGGATTTTGATCTTACAAGAAGCCAAAATGATATTTATTAATGTAAGATGGCTAGTCGTCGTAGGGGGATTCATGGATCCCATATTACGACAGAATGACATGGAATCTCGATCTCCTGTATCCGCTAAAATCTGAGGTTAGTGAAGTATATGATGGACAAGTTATTTTTAACACCAATGGGCGAGTGAGACAACAACTACTCTCTCGAGGTTAAAAAAGAGGGAAAGATCGATGAAAGCACATGCGAGTCTTTGAGTTATTATTACTACAGACACGAACTCCACTCGAAACCCTACCAAATGATATGGGGGCAAGCGAAACATGAATGGTTTTGCCCGCCATCAAGGCTTTTTGTTTGTTCATTGGTTCTTGTCCGAAGGCATGCATGGAGAGAGTTGTTGGTGATAACAATGTGTAGACTAAGACACAGGTCAATTTCCCACACAACAAAGAGGGTGGCAAGACCGATCGACGTTCAAAGAACACAAGAGATCAACTTCTAGAAGAGGTCAAATCATTATAATAAATAATACTTGTGCTGCTTTTTGGTTCAACTCTGCATGATATATACCAAATCGCACCACCTTCCCCCACACTTCCCCCGTCACCTCCGAAATGCCGCCCTTCCTCCGCCACGTCCCCGCCGCCCTCCTCATCCTCCTACTCACGGCGGCTGCGGTGGATGTTTCCTCGGCCACCCTCCCGCCCGACTTCCTTTACCTCGTCAACACCCTCAAGAACACCATCTCCGACCCCACCTCCGCCCTCTCCTCCTGGTCCTCTTCCTCAATCTCCCCCTGCTCCTCGTGGGCCGGGGTCTCCTGCGACCCTGCTGATCCCCGCAACGCCACGGTGACTTCCCTTGATCTTTCCGGACTTGGCCTCACCGCCCCCTTCCCCTCCGACATCTGCCTCCTGCTGCCCCGGCTATCCTTCCTCTCCCTCTCCAACAATTCCTTCTCATCTCCAGCAGATGACTCCACCCTCTCGTCAGCCCTCGCGGGATGTTCCCGCCTCGCCCACCTTGACCTCTCGCAGAACCTCTTCACGGGATCGCTTCCTGAGAGCGTCGCGTCCCTCCCCCTGCTTACTTACCTCGACCTCTCCTGGAACAACTTCTCCGGTGACTTCCCCGAGAGCTACGGCCGGTTTCCGAGGCTCGAGGTGCTTTCGGTTGTATATAACTTGCTCGAAGGGAAGATAGGTCATTTTCTTGGGAATGTAAGTAGCTTGAAGATGTTGAAGCTGTCTTACAATCCTTTTGTCCCCGGGAGGTTCCCGGACGAGTTCGGTAACCTGACCAACCTCGAGATTCTGCGGATGACGGAATGCGGGCTGGCCGGAGAGATCCCGGTGAGCCTTCGTCAGCTGAAGAAGCTAAAAAATTTCGACTTGGTGATTAATTCGCTCGAGGGAGTTATACCCACGTGGATTATGGAGCTGACGGACCTTGTCCAAATCGATCTGTACAACAACTCGTTGACAGGGGAGCTTCCACGGACCGGCTGGTCGAACCTCTCAGGCCTGCGTAAGCTTGATGCCTCGATGAATCGACTGACAGGGACCATCCCAGAGGAGCTGACCCGGCTGCTGCCCCTTGTGTCGCTGAACCTTTACGAGAATGACCTCCAGGGTGATCTCCACCCTAGTATCGCCGAATCCCCTGTATTGTACGAACTGAGAGTGTCCAAGAACAGACTGAGTGGGGTATTGCCGCCGGACCTCGGAAAAAAGGCGCCTTTGAGATGGGTTGATGTCTCCGGCAACGAAGTCGTCGGGGAGATCCCTCAGGGTCTGTGCGAGAAAGGTGCGCTCGAGGAGCTGCTGATGGTCAGGAACAGTTTCTCCGGCGGGATACCTGAGAGTCTGGCAAAGTGCAAGAGCTTGACCAGTTTGAGGCTCGGGAACAATGAGTTGTTCGGTGACATCCCGGCTGGAGTCTGGGGATTGCCCTCTATTCATCTGCTCGAACTCTCCGACAACGGTTTCACGGGTACCATCGGTGAGGAAATTGCTGGTGCACAAAGCTTGTCTGTTTTGAACCTTTCGAGGAACAATTTTAGCGGCAGCTTGCCGAGTGTTTTAGGAAGTTTGGTTAGCCTCAGCGATTTATCTGCCAGCGATAATCATCTGAATGGTTCCTTGCCCGATAGTTTTGTGAATTTGGGTCAGTTGGTTAGGCTTGACCTTCACAACAACGAGCTCTCCGGCATCCTGCCGAAAGGGATGAGGGGACTGAAGAAGCTAAAGGAGCTGAATTTGGCCCATAACCGGATCTCGGGTGCCGTCCCTGGAGAACTTGGAGACTTACCAGTGCTGAACTACCTTGATTTGTCCGAGAACAAGTTTTCCGGCAGTGTCCCAGATGAATTGCAGACTCTACAGCTCAATCAGCTGAACATGTCGTTCAACTTGTTGTCAGGAGCCCTTCCGCCGATGTTCTCTGCGGAGATGTACCGGAACAGCTTCTTGGGGAATCCTGGTCTGTGCGGTGAACTCAGAGGCCTCTGCAGTGGTCGATCCAGGATGAGGAGGTCAGAGTATGCCTGGATCTTTACCCTGATGGGGTTGGTGCTGATTCTCGGCGGTGGATGTTTTACATCAACTACAAGGAGTTCAAGAAATGGAAGAAAGCTGTGGACAAATAATTTTGGTTGATTTTACTCATGAAATTGATCGATGAGATCAGTCAGCCATGCAAGAGTGTAGGGAATTGGGGAGAGATGAGATTAGATGGCCCCACCCCACCACTGTCAGAAAATAAATTGAATGAATGAAATCCCTCTCCTCTCCTCTCCTCTCCTCTAATTGTCCATTCTTTGCTTCTTTTCTTGTGATGTTGTTAGCCCACAGACAATGTCTCAGACCAGATCAATAACTCTCTGTAGTGGGGACTCACTAAACCTCAGTGATGCAATTAAATTTGCTAAAACAAGGGTTAAGGTTTGCCCTTGGAAACTGTTGGACTCGATAGAGAAAAGGCCTCAGCCCATGACGACCGTCTGAGTGTACCTGAGGCTCGTCCAAAGCCCAGCCAGCCCAGCTTCAAGTAACTAACTGGCAGAGGGAATAAAGTTTGTTATAAACCAACTGTTACAACCAGCACATCAGAACTACTGCCAGCCCGCACGCTCATTTGGCGATTGGTCCGGGCAGGATGAGGAGTCACTGGGCAAGAATCGTATCTGCAGCCCCTGTCAAAACGAATCCCCTTGAAAGGTCATCTCGCGGGATCTGTTGTTATGATATACACACGTCTCCACGCGGTGAGGCGGCACCGTCCCTTCAAAAGAATGTTGTTTCTTCTCTTTTCTGCGGCGGCCTTTGTTCTGCAACTCACCAAGTGTTGACTATATCAATGATACGATCCACTTCGAGCAGAGAACTCTCTCAAGGTCCTTCAAGAGTAGCCCTCATTTTTGCTTCCAAAGCCTCCCCGAGTGGGACAAAACCCCTCAGTGGATGGAGAAAAAACTCCAGCCACTAGAATGATGCTTGTCACATTACCTTGTACACATGCTGCGAAAATCCATAGGAAGTAGAGATCAGCGAATCAAAACAAGACAAATTAAAGGTAATGTGACTAATCTATAACGGACATCCTTGTCTAGGAGGGATGTAGTAATGGATCCAAACATCAAATCCATCAGAAAGTTATCAACATTAGCGCAACTAGAAAAGGTACAGTTAACCTACACAAGGTAGAAAAAATTGTTTCTAAAGAAATGGATGAACCGCAGAGGATGTCGCAGGCGTGCAACAGCTAGTGCAGGTTAAGGAAAGGGCAAACTCTTCATATGCAAAGATACAGTTTCCATTCCTTTAAACCATGAGCAAAAGCAACCACCTAAGATTCGAACTGTTGGATGAACTACAAGTTTCCCTAAAAAGGAAAGGACCATGAATTTCCACATTAGATAAGGACCAAATCCGATCACCATGAGTGTCCACAATGCTACCCGTCTATACCAGTCTAAGACAAGCTGTGGCGCTCAATCTGTAGCCCCTAGGCGACGGCCCAATTCTAAAATAATCCCAACTCCAGTGCCCTTACCATTCATCATGCTCACACTTTTTGTCCTTTTTTATTTAAATTCTAGATCAGAAAAGAGTGATAGCTAGAGCTAGACGGACAGTTTCAGAGAATTAGTACCAAGCGATCGTTAAAAATAGGACCTGTAGAGCCTAGCAAATAATATGGAAGAAAATACCACTTTTGGCATCACGTTCCAGCAGTTGACTTTTGAACCCAAACTTGCTTCTGAAACAAATGCAAGCTACAATTATGACCATAGATATGATTAAGCACATAGCAAATGGACCAAACAAACAAACGAGCACCTCGTGGGAACTGCATCCAGGTGCACTTCCCCTTTTTGATGATTTAAACTCACTTGCAAGCAAAGAGCCATCATTGTCCTTTCCAACTAGAGATTGTCCACGGCGACCAAGCGATTTATGAGAGCCTGCATGTGCATGCGAATAAATCTTCTTAAGGTCATGTCATCCAGAACACAACAATGGAGAACAAGAAAATGAATAGCTCAAACAAATCAGATAAACGATATATATAAGTTGTTAGTACAGAAACAAGCTATCACACTAAGATCATTAGTCACACCTTCTGAAGAATCCGCTGACAACTGGGAAGAAGTTGAGGATGAATATTCACTTCCCTGTGACCCATCAATCCGTCGAAGAGGAGCCCAGACACCACGGTCAGGTCTCTCCTTATATCTTAAGCGTCTTTCAGTCTTTTCCCCAACAAAACTAGGCAAGCCGTTTCCAAGACTCTTCTCATCTATAGCACCATTTGCATCTTTTGATACTGGTTGCGGATTAGGGACACGTGGGGGCCTCTTTTCTCTCCCATTATGTGAGGTTTGAGTTTGGTTTTCAGAGTGAATCCCTAATGGATTCTGCCTGGCATCTTTGTTTAAAAGTATGCTTCTAATAATCCGACCACTTCCTTCACGACGCTGGTTATGCTTGACAGCAATTGAACCAGCCGAGTCTTTTGCTGGCAAGTGTTCCTCTGATGCATTGTTCGCTAACTGGAACAGAAGCAACATGCAAAACATAAACTAAAGCGCTAACATTTTTCCACACTACTTTGTAGATGCCAAATTACAAATCAGCACCTACAGGTTTCGCTAAAACAACCTCCCGGAACAAAGTAGCTACAACTAATGCATATGTAGAATGCAATGTCTAACAGATAAAGGTAAAACTGTCACCAACTACCGCACTCACTGAATAAGGAAAGGAGGAAACACATGAAAGAGTATCTATATTGTTGATTGATACCACATTGGAATTTAACCACCCCGTTACACTCTGGACACTCTACTGTGTATTATGCACAAGAAACTAATACTCACATTATAAATTTCTCTTTCTTTCCCTTTCACAAGTAGAATCTTCTTTTTCGCAGAAACAGCCTTTCCAGAAGCTCCTACATGAATCAACAGGCATTTTGATAAGGAAGTCCAAACCTTACATGTGCCAACCTGGCTGAATTGACAGAAAAATGGAAACATTGGGGAAGAGAACAGGTGGGTCAACTGTAGAAAATTGAACTTAACAAGTTACCCATCTCTGAAACAAACACTTCACAAGGTAATCGGAACACAGGAAAGCAGCCTAAGCCAGCCCACCAGATTAAGCAAACTGCCTAACCACTGGACATTGGACGGAGCAGAAATTTTCAAATTTGTTTCGACCCCATATGCTCCTAATGAGAGCTAGGAAAATATTGGACAATGTGAAGATAGGTTGCACTTGCACCGGAGTGAAAAAAGAAAAGTAACATTTGCATTACCACTGTCTTCTTCTGCTTGTCCAACTCTAGCACCACCAGGTGAAGAAACAGATTTATCAGAGAGGTGTTGATCATCCAGTCTTGATGCAAGAGTACCAGTAGATCTGTCCTTGCCCCCGCCGCTTCTTGCAGAATTTCTCGTAACATACTGCATCATCAAAATATAAGTACACTTCTCAAACACTCAAAGTGGTTAATCCTCCAGAAAAACTTCATAGGCATCCAGGAATCACAAAAAAGGGCATTGAGATCCAACTATCAAGAATTTTTCCAAGGAAGAGCTGTTCACTTCTTGGTTAATTTGTTCAGTTTTTGATAAATACCAAGCGACGAGTATAATATACAAACAATCAAAGGAAGCAAATAAAAATGAACAAGAAGAGATAGCATGCATGCATATATTTTCAGAGCGCATTTTTCTTTTCCTCATAGAAAATGCTCCAAATGGACAACCAATGAATAATCAGCATGCAAGAAACAAAAGCAGTTAACCTCATCAGTCTATATTATCCCAATGCAGGGGAAAACAGGACAGCTACAGGGAAAAAACTTCTCTGCAATGCAGGATCACCCCAACCCATGGACAAGGACTTCTTCACTTACATGGCTCGACAAGGATTTCTATGAAAAATTAAAATGTAGAAAAACTAATAACCATGGTCATTGAGTTTTTCCTCTTCTCAGAACTCCTCTTTGACAAACCCGAACCAGCACTCCCTCTGGATCCTGCTCTTCCACTTGGCTTTTCATTAGAAAGTGATCTCTGAAAGCATGAAAAGATTGCAAATAGGTCAATTCAGTAACCAAGGGGGGCTGAAATTTTTCTAAGATAGACAAGCTCAAGTTCACAGAACCAAACTAGGCCTACACATGGTCACAGTAAAGGTAAAAACTGTGAGTTATAGAAGGAGAGCTAAAACATAGGCTATAGGAAAACAGTTCACTGAGAAGATAAAGGAGGAGGCTAAAATTGCCTAAAAGCACGGAAGCATTTCAAAATTGGCCATCAAGTAGTCCAGAACTAACTCTATCCTTCTATGTAGTCAAAGGCGCCGGGCGCCCTTAAGGCGCTATCCCTGCAAAACGCCTGAGGCGCTCGCCTGAAGAAAGAAAAGCGACAACGTACTAAATCATGAAACTCCATTCAACATAATGATATCAAAAAGTCATTCAAGTATCTAGATCCCAAAAAAAAAAAAAATACAACCAAACCAATCCGGCCAGCCTCCCACCAGAATCCCGATCACCCCTCTCAGACGGCTGCCTTCTCCTCTAGGCCACCCACCCCAATCCAACCAGCCTCCCACAAGACTCCCGATCACCCCTCTCAGAGGGCCATCTTCTCCTCTAGGCCGTCCAACCCAATCCAACCAGCCTCCCACCAGACACCCAATCGCCCCTCTCAGACGGCCGTCTTCTCCACCAGGCTGCCCACCCCAATCCGACCAGCCTCCCACCAGACTCTCGATTTCCCCTCACAGAGGGCCATCTTCTCCGCTCAGCCGTCACCATCAAAGGTAAGGATTTGTAAAAAGAACGGAGGAAACAAAGATCAGGTTTTGCGGAAAGGGTTTTCTAACAAAGGAAAAATGAACTTATGTAGTTTTTTTAGGTTGGGCGCCTGAGAAGCCAAATGCCCAAGCGCCTAGGCCTCAGGTTAGTGCCTCAGGGTCGCCGCCTCGCCTGGCATGTAGCCAGGCACCTAGGCAAGCGGCCGGGCGCTTTACAGCTATCCTTGATACATATAAAATCAAGCAACTACATTCTTGTTCATTACTATTGCACTAAATTTGGACAATACCATTTAGTACAACTTCTCCAAAAAGTTATAACACGGAAGGAACTAGAAAAGGAACGGGAGAAGCAAAACTGTGACAAAAAACCGACGGAAAGCAAATGAATTACCCGTGATGCAGCTTTAGAAGCCCTTTTCTGACGGACAAAATCCATCAAGGGCGTAATAATAGGATTCTCTTTAGCAGCACCTGCAAAAGTACAATGGAAAATTTCTCACACATCCCAACTAGGAGAAATATCATCATCTGCAATGTTTAGCATGCTCCCATGCTTTATGAAAATGATAATTTGCTGAATCTAAACCATACCAGAACGCTCCGCTTCTCGTTTCTCCAGTTGTATTTCAGCACTAGGAAGATTCTCAACAGGCTTAGCTAAGATTTCCATAAACTCCAGATACTCAGGATCTGCAAGATCGCCACCAAAAGAAAATATCTCTCACTTGTAAGGAAAATGCCTTGCCTATGTAGAAGCATATCTTTGCAAAACAAAGTTCTCTGGAGGACCATTCTTCTTAGATGATATTATGCTTAACAGTGCAAGAGTAGGACCTTTCAATAAAGTCCCTTCGCGACCATCCTTCTTAGAAGTTAGTTTGGGCACATGCTGTGAAGGAGCATATTCCACTATTGTCTTGAACTGAGAGCCTGAAAAGAACATCTCTTCAACAACAATGCAATACCTTATCCTATAATGCATGGAGCAAAAACAATTACGCCTCATCTATTAAACTGCTCATAACAGTAGCTCCTCATTCCGTAGTTGATTCCTACATGCTGCATCAGCTCTAGTTTTCCATGTCCACATCTAACATCAAATTTTTTCAGACAAGACAAGATAGGCATTTAATCTCATCAGGAGAAAGTGTACATTACTTCCCAAAAAAGTGTGATGACAAAAAAGGAGAACGAAGGAAAACAATTTTTAAAAAGAACGGAGAACTAGAAGCAATCACTGATTTTTTCAACCAGAGAAGTCGTTGCCTCAATAGGGTCTAGAAAGAGCACGTACTTTATAACACAAGCACGAACAGCTGTCACACACTTCACTCTTTACCTTTACTTTTTATCCCCAATTAATCCAGGATCAATGAATTTGTGACAAAAATCCATTTAAATGCATGAACATTAAAGACTTACGCAGATGAAAAAAGAGATACCTTTCTCATTCACGAAAACATGTCCATCAAAAAGTTCAGCAAACTCAATAACATCTTCAGGCCTCTTAAAATTTATGTATGCTCTAGAATAAATTTGCTGCTTCTGGCTGCAAAAAAGAAAAGGAAAATCATCAAGCACGAGAAGATCAAATGTCAGCAACCCATAAATGAGACTACAGACTAGCACAACATGACACCACAAACAGGAGAAACAATTCAATACATGTGTTTTGTTGACAATGACAGCTTCTTTTAGTTGCATCTTCCTGAAAAAGAACCAAACTATTTCAAGACTAATGCTTCGCAGGAGTCGAGCTTGAGGCAACAAAAAGTTGATTCTTGTTGGCTAATACACGCATTAAAATTCAAACAAACCCATATATCCCCTAAAGGATTTCCCCTCGGAAACTCCACACTAACTCTGAACCAATATTAATACTTCAATCTATCTCAAGGAACCAATATCAACAGACCAAAAAAAGCCACGGACTGAAACTCTAAAACCACAACCCAATTCCCTATACTGCTTCCAATTCCCCTATCCCTTAAAGAACCCTAAAGCCGCCGCGAGAAATAAAAACTAACCTGCTCTTCCGGCTCGAAACGCCACCCAATCGTACCGACCTGCGAAACCCGTGTCATCGATCCGGTCCATCAGCATCCCCCGAATGATCGAAGGGGGAAGGTGCCGCAGCACCACTTTGGTCCGATCTAACTGCCCCTTCATAACTCCCCCGAACGAACGAATCACACCACAAGACCACCCCCCCCCCCCACCCCCAAATTCGAGGACGCAAGGCTACTGGAATCAGGAAACGATCACATCTTCCAGGAATGAAGGAACAACGGGCGATCGAAACCCTAGGAAGAAGCAGCGGGCTCAGGAATCAGAGCTCCGGCGACGGAATTAGGTCATTCTGTTAAGAAAGACGGAGGGATTGCGAAATGACCCAGGAAGAAGAGGAAGAGGATTTTAGATTGCTGACATGAGATGACGATGAGTACGGCGTCGTTTATGCTAAAAGGGATTCTTTCACTTTCCTGGATTTTTGGCCATGGGGTTGGAAAGGGAGTACGAGGTTAACTCCCCAGATATTTGTCGGAACGACCCAACATCGCCATATTTTCACTGTATTTATTCAAATTGAGATCAATCTGCCCCTAAAGAATTGATCTTTACCAAACCAGTTTAGAATTGAAAAAATAAAATAAAATTCCGTAGTAAAATTCCAATTGTAATACCGAATTCCAAAAGAGAGCTTATTATAGGGCCAATGAACAATGTTGTTTCATACAACCATTATCAGCATTGCATACTAAGGAAGCTTTCTCAGAATTCTGGCACATTACCAGTTCCTTCGTTGTCAGAGCCAGAGCTGGAGCCGGGGGCTTATTCGACCACAATCAACTCAACCCCCGCGCAGCGAGGCCGCGCCATATTCATTCTGGCCCATCCGCAACGACGACTACCTTCAGATACTGCTGGTTCTGGTTCAACAGCCTACTGTTTATCTGCCAGGAGAGCATTCGTAATGAATGATCAGAGATCATTCATTAGATTGGATCTTGTTGCGGTTGCAGTTATGGAATGAAACAGGAAGGTGCTGCAACAACAAATCCCCAATCGGAACTGAAATAGGACGAGAAACTGGGCCGAGAGGATCCCGAAATCAATGTGGGGACTGATCGACTGGATATCATGAAACACAGGGTGCCCAGTGCTTCGGCATGAGAGGAGTATTGGCAGAATCAGGAGCTCCACCTAATGTGAGAGAATCTTGCTACATCAAAAGACCAGGCACAAATTAACAAAGCGAGACGATTCGTCCAACCAGGGATAGAGCAACAAACGGTGAGTTACCTTCTGCTACGAGACGACAGTCGGGATGTCAGTGTCTTCCTCTTCTTCCTCCTCGATTTTCACCATCACCTTTCTCGCCAAACCCCGCCCATCTTTCCGACACCCATTCCGGCCAAAAATCTTGATGTGGAAAACCGAGCTCATGTCGTACTCAAACAGAAGGCAGTCGCCGAACTGCAGGTCGTTGTCCTTCACGAACTCCGACCAGCCATTCTTGATAAATAGTCCCCCCGCATTCTCCAATAACCCGACATTCCAGGACCTCCCGCTCAGTTCCCTGAGGATGACCTTCCTCGGGATGATCTCGCACTGCTTCACGAAATCCGGCGGTACTCGCTGCACACCCCAAAAGAATCCAAAACTCCGTCAACCACGAGCAAATCAATCAAACAACAGCAAGTCACCGCAGAATTCCAAAATCAAAACGCCCTAACAACACAGCCGGCGATTACAGTTTCAGTACCCAAAGGGTCAGATCAAATCAAACGGACAACCGCCTAGAAGCCGAGCGAGTCCTTACAAATCCTTAACTCGACGAATATCGGCAGACGATCGCCACAAGAGCACGCGAGACAAAAAAGCGAGGGAGGAAGATTGTACTCACGAGTTGGCGGGAACTGAAGGAAGGGATGAAGACCTTGAAGAATTCGAGGCACCTCGGCGAGGAAGAAGAACAAGAAGGTCTGGTTCCGTTGAACGCCGCCTTCCGCCCTTCTCGTGCCCTCGGTGGTGGTTTCATCGCGTCCGGCGGACGGCGAGGTTTCTAGGAGGAGGATAATCTCGATCTATATATATATAATCACCACCCGTGAATCACATAAGCAAAAAATAATTGATAAAAATGCAAACTTTAAAAAAATATACATATAATTGATATTCCCTCGTATCCACCCCCTTATTTTTTAAAAAGAAAAAATCTTTTACGTACGTGTTATTAATGCCAGTCAGCAGGGGCCACTTCCCCATCTCCTGCCCTTTCGCCTTTCCACCAGTTCGATCCTTTTTTGGAGTAAAGGTCTGACCTTTGGCTGTCTGTCACCTCTCCTTTTTCTGGTAGTGTCGGTCTGCTGTTCTGGGTATTGTTGATTTGTGGTTGTTTTTGTGATTTCTGTGTTTGGGTTTTTGAAGCTACTGGTTTTGGGAGGGAGAATCCCAGGTGGGAATAGTTTCTTTCAGGAACAGGACGTGCTAGTCGGGTAGCGCTACTAGCCAGATTCATGAGAGGATAACAGATTCTTAGATTTAGAGTTTTGGTCATTCGGTGAGGCCATGACCAAATCACTTGGCAAGTTTCTCCTGCCCTGCGATTCATGTTCTACTTCAGAACAGGGGAGTGTGATGTGCGATCTTCCAAAGCTAAGTGACTGGGGTAGTTTGTTTACTTGTGAGTATAAGTGTGACTGATTGCAAGTCCAGTGGCATTGATGGTTCCTTTGAATATGAGACTCGAGAGCTTTTTTTACTTGTGACAGATTGGGACAACATATGTAAACCAGGTAAGGGAATCAAATTCCTTAAGAAGGATCTGCATAGGAGATGTTAGAACTACTCTTCCATGAGTCTTTGTGAGGAATTGAAGGGTGGGTAAAGCTACTATTATTGGAAAATTCGCCAGAGACTGGCCTACTAAACTGTAAATATTGGATACCAAATTTCCATCCGTACAATAACAGATACAAACCACACTAGTTAGACAATTGAAGATCGTCTTGCTTGCTCAATATGGACATGGTAATGAATATGGGAAAAGAATATGGTGACATTACTCTGGCCTTTAAGCACCTGGACCTGCACCGTAGAAAGGAACCATCCATCAAAATCAGAACTGAAGGCAGGATGGTAAGCAAATCGCCCAGCAAAGAGAAGTAAGACGCAACAACCCATCTGGGATTGGGAGGTAAACCAGATAACTCTAGGATGATTGTCCAATCTTGTTGACAACAAAGGGAAGATAGACAATGAATCAGATCAGAAGGCACAACAAATCCCTATCTAAGTAAGGGTTCAGATGGAAATGCTATGGATACTATCTCAAATTGGTTGACAACAATATGGCCATTGATCCGGATACGGCTTGCAGAAACATTACTACCATTTGCCCCTAAACCAGTAAAACTGGAAGAACTGCAACCAATCAACTATATTGTGTTCGGAATCAATATAAGAAGGATGTGAAATAATTGCCACCATTCAACGAGACTACTGAAACCCAGCTTCCTATTATGCACACACCCAAGAGTGCAGACACATTTTCAACTCACCTATAATCAAGGAAAATGCACATCGGAGGAATCAATCCCGTAAACCGAGTTCAACCTCGAGCTCGTCATCTTCCTCGAACAGCTTCAGGAGGCGGGCGTATTGTTCCGCCCGCTTCTTCCTTTGCCATAACTTGTACAAGAAGAAAGATAATAGAACAACAGCAGCTATACCAATGAGGATCATGAGAACCATGGATCCAGAGCCTCCTCTGGACTTCCTCTGGCTACCGGCATTTGTACCATTTTTTGCACCCGGTGCGCCATCAGAATAACCTAAAGGAAAAATAAAGTCAGATCTGCGGATCATGTATTTACAGAGGATCAGGAGAGTGGAAATTTTTGTCCATTCCCTACCTCTATTTCGGAAACAATTCCAAACTCAGCACCATAAAACTGGAAACTTTATACATCACAACATCCCAGATCCCCTAAAAAACTCAAACGGGTTCCAATGAAAATACCGATGTCGCCACATATACTCGGAATGCTTTTGGGCAACAAATTACTAGCACAAAATCTCTTAAGAAAAACTCAAGAGACAAGCCCAGAAACCAACGTAATCCTAGAAACACAAGAAAAAAAAGTAACGCCCAGATTCTCCCCCACAACTCAAAGCGATCTTCCCGTTTCCTAAATGCAAAAATTAGCAGCCGAAGAAGTCATAAAACACTAATGGTAACCACCCCCCCCCCCCAACCAAAATCAAATCGGCGAAATCCAGAAAGGTGAAGAAGAATCAAACAATAATCCGGGGGAGGAAGGAGGGGGAATCCACGAGGAAACCCTCGAATCGCACCAAAAGAAGGATAAAAAAAAAAGAAGAAAGAGGAGAGAAGAATAGGAACCTGAGGGGAGTCGGAGGGAGAAGGAGATCAGGAAGGGAAGGAGCGATCTAGGAAAAAAACCGACGGTTCGTCCTCTCAACATCCCCCCACCTCTCTCTTCCTCTCGTCGTCGTCGGTGAGTCTGGGTGGTGTCGTCAGTAATTCTCTCTCTCTCCTTTCCTCGTCGGAGGAGAATCTTCCCACTTCTTCTTCTTCTTCTTCTTCGGTCGGTAATATCACTTTCAGTTGAGATGTCATGAAAAGTTGGTCCTCTTTCTTCTTTCTCCCACGTCTCTTTGCTTTGATTTTATCATCCGTTTTATTTTATTTCATTTCGGGGCTTTGAAGATTCCGCCCTCCAAAATCATATACAAAACAAATTATACAATATATGGAAAAAAATTACATTTAAAAAAACTATAAAATATATAAAAATTTTGTTAGAGCTAATTAAATTAGTAAGGTCGAGTGACAAAACCCCAAAAAAGAAATATAAACCCACACAACTAAAACCAGTAAGAGGTGCAAAAGGAAAGAGAAAAAAAAAAAGGACTAGTTTCAAAAACGCTTTGGTTTTTTGGGAATCATACAGGATGAGTGTGGTGCTGTTCGGATATAAACCACCCAAGTTTTTTACAAACAGACCACGCAACGCCAAAAACAAAACAAAATTGGACCAAAACCGAAGGCTTTTCACGGCCACCTCCCCAGCCTTTCTCTCGCTCCCGTCTGTCTTTTCACTTGAAGCACTTGGCATCCAGGAGGGACTCTCCTTCGAACGGCTCCTGATCCTCTATCATCTGGTTCACGCGCTCCTTCTGCGCCTCGTCGTTGATATCCACCTTCGTCCAGTCGTAGAGCTCCATGTCGTAGCACTCCTCCAACACAAAGGGCGGGATCTCGCTCCCCCGGAAGAGCCACAGCCCCTTCACCTTGAAGGGCGGCTCCGACCCTATCACGAGCATCTTGCCAAAGGCGTACTTGCGGGCCAGGTCCATTCGCTGTAGGAACCCACTCACCTTGTTCAGGGTGACGAAGGAGACGGTGTTCTCGACGTCGTATTTGTAGTCGCAGAACCACAGGGAGTATCCCTCGGGGTCGTACATGTCCCAGAATCCTGATCGGTCAAAGGAAAAAGACGGGAGTTTAAGATCGAACACGCAGGGCATTTCGGATAACGTCGCCGCGACAGCAGAAGGCATGCAAAGTACCTTTGATGGCGACCTCACGGAAATTGGTCTTGGTGTTGGAATAGAGCCTCTTCCAGTCATCGAGGACCATCTTGCTCGGAGGTAACAGGTCAAGTGGATTCTTTGCCTTGGGCTTCGGTGCCTCTTCCTCCTCCTCCAGGGCAGCTGCCTTGGGCTCCTCTTTCTTCACCTCCTTCTTAGGCTCCTCCTTGGGTTTAGGCTTGGAGGCCTCCTTTGGTTGGGCAGGCTTCTTGGCGGATTGGACTGGTGGGACGGATTCAGTTTGCTTCACCTCACCGAAGAATTTCTTGAAATTCGGCTGGTTGATCATGGTCCAGAAATATCTCTCGACGTGAGGAAACTCTGAGGTGAAGCTCTTTGTCATGAGATAACCAAAACCGATGTACAGGTTGCAAGTCATGACAATATCCGCCAACGTCACCGAGTGCCCAACCAGGAATGTGTTAGATGCAAGGTGGGTGTTCAAAGCAACCAGTGCCCTCTTCAAAGCAGCAATGGCAGCTTCCTCGGCCTATAAGAAAATGAGTTCATGGCAGTAAGGCTTTGCTAGTAAATAAAATTTTACAACCTGCAAACGAAAACCAATTTTGAGATGAAGCACACCGGAGGAAGGTACACAGCACGTCCCATTCTTGGCCTAAGCCAGTTAATAAGATTGGAATCAATCTCCAATGAGGAGAAGTCAATCCACTGCTCAATCTGACCCTGCAATGTGCGAAAACCAGATGAATGTTGGATGTCGGAAGCCAGGAGTAAATATTCCCTTCCACAGATCCATAACACATGAAATCAAACTATAAAAGGTATAAGACAAAATACGATAAGAACATACATATTCAATCAGTGAGGACCCAAACAAGGGATTGCCTTCCTTCAACCGGGTTACTGCACCAAAATAACATAAAGTCAACTTATGGAATTTGTCAACCAGGTTACCGTAGTAAGACAGATTACTGAAAAAGATAAGCATTTAAATACCATAGCGTGCAATTGCATTGCTCTCAAAGATGGAGCCATGGGGAGCCTCCAGCACAGGAACCTGAAGATGGAATTTACAATGAGAAGAACAGCGTACATATTTTCATCACACTACTAAGCACCTACTCCGACAAAGGCATAATCCTGACCCCAATGGCTGACTCAATAAACAATATATAAACGATACCTTTCCGATAGGATTCATCTTGAGAAACTCGGGTGTTTTGTTGGAGACTCCCATCTCGAAATTCTCCACCACCTCAACCTTCACTCCAGAGTACTCACCAGCAATGAGTGCCTTGTAGACATTCTTATTTGTCTTCCCGGAATGAATAATCTAAATAATAAAATGAACATCAGAATATCCACTTAAACTAAGTTCATCCAAAAATCAACGATGACACCGGACATCAACTACGACAGGGAAGAATCCCTAAGTACGCACTTCCCAGGGCAATCTGACAAAGAACAACGAACAACCACATCAAATATGCTAAGAAGCCCGACATCATCCCCACACAAACAAACCGAAGATATCGGTGACAGGGGCTCAGCTCACTGCAATCATGCTTAGTCACAATCACACATAAAAGAACAATAAGCAAAAAAAAAACTCACCAGAGCCATGTCTTCGTGGAACTATCTCGTCGCTCCGATCACAGATCTGAACCAAAAAAACTGAGCACATTAGAATCAAATCCGATCTGCGAACACAAGCCGCCAAACAGCACGAAACAAACCATCCATCCACAATTAACGAATCCAAAAATCGACAGGAAGCCTAGCGAATGGGCGGGAAAAACCGAATGAAGAGCGATCGGATGGCGGTCCGTTAGAGTTTCACGTACCCCGGAGTCGAAGGAGGGAAGGGCGGAACCCGTGGGCAGGCAGTTCGGTGCTTAGGGTTTTTGGGGAAGGGGCAGGAGGGAATGAGGAACAGGACAGCTAAAGAAATGGTATTTATAATGTTCCCGGAGAGATTCGGGTCGGGTTATTTATTGATCGGGTCGAATATTGAACAGAACAGTTCATGTAGACTAATTAAGTGATGGTAAGGAGTAAGTGTAATTAATTAAGAACAAATTATAAATACGTAGGGGTTAAAGTTCCCGCTGTACGAGACAATCATTTTCTAAATTTCGAAAATAATATTAAAAGTTAATTTCTTTAAAACATATAACATTTCGCGAAAAGAAAATGAACTCGATTTTATAAAAGCAGAAATCGTTAAAAAAGGACCGATGAGGACAACGGCAACCTTCGAGAATCGATGGCAACTCGCCCTTCAGATCGTGGAAGCCATTACGGATGAGATCGACCTGGATTGAGTCGGGTTTCAGCTATCCCCTTCTTAGACGGCCTCGAGGCGATAGATTCGGACCCTGAGGCCCTGGGGTTCACATGGCCAAAGCGCTCAACGAGTACAGCATCCTGTACCTCCACGTCGTCGCACCATGGATATCATCGACCTGGGAGGAAGTCATGATGCCCTACAGCCTCATCCCGATAAGGAATGCCTTCAAGGAGGACGTTCCTAGCCGCTGGCAGGTACATCAGGGACAATGGCAACAGGGCTGTCGAGGAAGGGGACAAAGACCTGGTCGCATCCGGGGAGGCTGCTTTGGTTCGAGCTCGACACCCAGCTCAACTAGCCCAGGACGGACACGTTCTACACCCCGGATCCTTTCGTCGGATACACCGACAACCCGTTCCTCTTGGCCGCGCGTAACTTCGAGTTCGACGCTGCAACCAAACCATTACTTTCCACCGGTGCTCTTCTTCCCTTTTTCATGTCTAAGTTTTGTAATCGGAAAACAAACGTCTGGCAGAGAAATGTACGAATGAGATAAAAGTGTGTAATTAACTTTCTAAGCAATAGCATGACGTATTAACATTTTATTAGTGAAAGAACTTGGACTTTACTATCCGAATTTAAAAAAAAAGTAATTAAATTAAAAAATTCAAGATATCGTCAAACATTCAAAGCTTTTAAATAGAGAAACGGGGAAAGAGCAAGGCGAAGGAGGGAGAAGCGCGGCCAGTGCAGTGTCGGAGGAGGCGGCGGCGGCGGCGGCGGCGGGAGTAGAGGAAGGGAGGAGATGACGAGGAGGATGGATGAGGAGTACGACTACTTGTTCAAGGTTGTACTGATCGGCGATTCCGGCGTCGGCAAGTCCAACCTCCTCTCCCGCTTCACTCGCAACGAGTTCTGCCTTGAGTCCAAGTCCACCATCGGCGTTGAGTTCGCCACCCGCACACTCCAGGTTCCCTGCTCCGCCCCCTGTCCTCCTCGTCTATCGTTATCAATCGCTGGCGTTCGTTGATTGTGTTGGATTGGATTGGACTGGAGTGGATCGAGTGGTTGATGGTTTGAGGTTTTCTTGGACCGATCTGCTGTTGATTCCGATGAAAACTGAGATTAGATCTCCGCCTGTTCGCCTCTGATGCATCGGAATCGGAACGTTTCCGTGGATGGACTTGGTTTGATTACGGCTGATTTCTTGCTAGCAATGGAGTGGTGTTAGTTTCAAGATGAGCTTCTGGTGGTAGTGTTGGTTTGTTGATCAAGAGACCTTGGTTGGGTTCCCCTTCATCAGGTCGAAGGAAGGACGGTGAAGGCTCAGATATGGGATACGGCAGGGCAGGAGAGGTACAGGGCAATCACCAGCGCCTACTACCGAGGCGCACTCGGAGCCCTCCTTGTTTACGACGTGACGAAGCCCATGTCATTCGACAACGTGAGCCGGTGGCTGAAGGAGCTCAGGGACCACGCGGACTCAAACATTGTGATCATGCTAATCGGGAATAAGACCGACCTCAAGCACCTCAGGGTGGTAGCGACGGAGGATGCCCAGAGCTACGCGGAGAAAGAGGGGCTGTCCTTCATCGAGACCTCGGCCCTCGAGGCGATCAACGTGGGGAAAGCTTTCCATTCGATACTGTCAGAGATATACAGGATAATAAGCAAGAAGCCCCTCTCGACCGAGGATCCCGGACAGACCAACATCAAGGAGGGGAAGACGATCGTGGTGGGGGAGTCGGAGGCCAACCAGAAGAGGAGTTGCTGCTCCTCATCCTGAAACATCAAATGGTCCTTGTCTCGATCCCAAAATATATTACCAGTGTTGTGCATGTCCACCTGATGATACAAAATCCTCTTCCCTGCTTTTCATCATCCCGATTGATTGGAAACACTCCCAGTTATTGTTTGGTTAACGGTGGTTTTGGTCTGATAGCACTCCATTCTTCTTCCTTGCTCTGAAACCGAGTATTTCGACCTAGAAAAGAGCAGAGGGAGTTGGGCCATCATCCTGGTGGTGGACAGGGGGGGTGTGAGTCTGACCACGTGCTGAGCTTACACCAGACCATGAATATCTATCTGGTCATGTTGGTTGTGTTAGTTCCAACCATTCAGGCCATGCTGTCTTTGTCTGCCTTTTTTTAATCTTTCGGACAGAAGGGCTTGTTAAACTGTTGTCCCTGCGACAAGAACTAAGGAATAGGTGAACTGTCCGCCTTCGTCCTTCATCTGGACGTTGATCGTTATTACACACCCCTTAATCCTCGCATCTGGTCTCTTTGACTGGATTCAGCGAGGAAGACAGCGAGATGGCCCTCGTGTAAGTCCGACCACATGTCAACTGGGGCTCTCCGGGATTGATATCCACGGCAAAAGCAAAGAATCAGTCACTAGGTGTGCGGTAAAAGTGGAGATCCCGATTCCTAATTCACTATCATACTATCATGCGCATCGGCCAACATCCACCGTGATGTTATATTCAGAATCATGCATGTCGACAAGCATGACATTAACCAAACGTAAGTTTTCGGTGTCATCGTGTTTCTCCTAAAAGAACATCCCGAGGGTGGTTATAGCGTTGAAAACGGCCGATAATTCCTAGAGCAGAGGATATACTAATACTAAACTGCTAGACTAATGCCCTCCTATGTCCAAGGCGTATACGCAAAAGATAAGATCACGAGGAAGATTAGATACTTACTGTGGCCCATTTTAGTCGACGAAACTGGAGATGGTGCCTCGCAGCACCATATCCATCACGTCCTAACTGGTGTTCAGGATCAAGATCTCCCGGTGCACCTCCTCCTCCTCCATGGATGCCAACGCGAGCTGCTGTTTATAGACGTTAATCTTATGATCAGCCTCGTCGATTTCCGCTGCAAGCTTGACTCTCTTATGAGAGAGTTCTGATATCTGGCGCTCAACTTCGTTCTTTGTTTTGTCCAACTTTTGCTGCTGCTCTTTCAAAGAGAGAAGCTTCATAATACGGCTCTCAACCATTTTCACATCGAACCCATACAACTCCAGTGGACGCAATGTCTCCAAACAATCTGTAAAGGCACTCACGGGGTCATTAACCGATAACTTGATCGCATCCTCTATCGTGCTAGCAAAAGTCACCATCTTGCCGATGGCACATCCTTCACGGGTTTGCTCTCTGTCCTCGATCAATGGTAGAAAATGAGGCTTCTGGGGGAATTTTCTTAATATTTCTAATGATTCCACGGATTTCCAGACAGGCGAGCTTTTAACAAACGGTAGGGATTGGCTCATCTCGACGACATCATTGCTGACAATTTGTTGCAACTCACTTAGTCCAACAAGAGCTCCCTCTCTCCCCGTGCTCATCCCATCTTTTTCGACAAGATGAGAATGTCCTGCACAGGACAGTCAATGTCAGCACAGACTAATCAAATAAGGCAGTCCAAGTTTGACCCTTCATCGAGATTATATAACAAGATTTTTAATACTGTCCCAGCCCAAAAATAAGCAAATAAACTACCAGAGCTTAATATATTACCAAGTATGCAGAAAGCAGAGCAGGATTCACAGCCAAACATCTAGTCGATATAAGTCATCTAATGATGGGATTATCAAAATAAGTAACTGATTTTATATTTCTATATTCTTCGGAAAAAGTAACCACTACTATAAATTAGAAATCATCTGCCAATGTAATAGCTGAAGATGCATAATTATCAAAAAAAGGTGAACCAGAGGGCCTGACACTACCAGCCAAAATGATATTGATTGGAAAAAAACATAATCAAGCTCATTGCCATCTTACTAGAATAATTGAACAATATAACCACCACGACACAGATTCTTTTAATTGGTTATGGCCCACCCCAATGGTCTATTTTCTCAATTTTACACAGCAGGCAAGATACCAGGATGCTAAAGGCCAAACATAAAATGCAAATTTGGAATACCTGGGTCCATGTTAGGTAATTCTGCTCCAACAACTGCCAGTGACTGATTTCTTGCAGATGGATTACCATCAACAATATTGAGTTTCTGCACATCACCTAATGGAAGGAGGTTCCATCAGATTCATTGACAATTGCAAGAAATAACAATCTCAGATGCATCTGCTAATAAACTGATTACATTTTCAGTGTTTCAAAAAGCGTAGTTGTCAAATGGGTTTACTTTCACATTTTGAAACCTTTTCCAGGTATTTCATCATCCATATGGGAAAAGTTCAAGATATCTGTGTAAACAGTCACCCACTGAAGAGATAATAAATGCTCGTACAATGAAAGTAAGGGCCAGTTTTGTAACTAAACATTGCACCCTAAATTACAGGCACATTTCAAATCAGTTTAGCATTTTAAGGTTATTAAAGCAGCTGTTTGCAGTTTCACACATTCAATGACAAGAACTTCAAAGGGAAAACATGAGATGATTAATTCTTACCCTGACCCTCATCAGTTGATTCTGTCCCAATAGCCTCCAGCGGCTGTTCTTCCGATGATTTCCTGTGAACATCATTGGCCTCTTGGACTTCACCTAAGACCATGAAATGTGGTTCAATTAGTCCTAGTGACAGCTCCCTGCCAGACAAACTCCTCATCCGGAAATTACCTGCAGCTACGAAATCATGAATTTTGTTCACCCATTCCTCCCTTCTTATGCTAGTCTCAGCATGATAACTTACATTGCCTTTTTCATTAGAAGCAGATTTTATAAGCTCAACTCCGTTCTTGAATTGCTTCAAAATATCAAGTAAATGACCCGATGATTAGAAGCAAACTAAATATGTGAGTTATCAATTCTAAAGAACGAAAATCAAAGCAAGAGAAGCAAGGACAGATTCTTTTTACAAAATGTCATATTACATCCGCGCAATCTTGACTAAATTTTTCTCATATCTCATTAATCTCATCTCAACTCTACATTAGATGCCTCAATGATGTACATGAAAATTATACCACATTTTTGTAAGAAAAAAGAATGATAAAACAAGAGAAACAAACTTCGCAAAATAAACAGGGTTTCCCTAGTAGTACGTAACAAAACTCAATGTGGAAACCGTAACATATCAAAGATGATAAAGTAGATTATGGTAGTATATAATGGTCACAATCATAATCTCAGGAAAAGGCCAGCACATAGAGACAATCTGCCAACCAAAGAGTCAAAGAGAAAAAACCGAGTAGATTACTGGAAAATTGCACCAACCAATTGGCCAACTTGCAAGTGGAGAAAAATTAGACGATCAATAACCTTCTTTAATAGAAAAATTGTACAACCAGTACTTGCTCGAAACAAGTATTCGGACACTTTTCGGTGGAAATACAGAAATAACTATTAAGCCAGAGCAAGAATTTTTTCTTGGATGAGTATCACGGCACAAGTTCATAAATGAACTATTACTTACACATTCTCTCAAGGGAAGGACACCATTATCACTTAATTTTAGAGCAGGCCTTAAGCAAAATGCTGTCTCATCAGATTCTTCATTGTTTGAATCTTCCAATATACCCTTATCATGAACCAAGGAGGAGTCCACACATTTTCTTTTGAGCTTCTTGGTAGGATAAGAATGAGTGGAGTGACTATTAGGGCAGTCGAGGCCAGTCATTTCTTGATAACCGCTGTTTGATGAACAAGGACTCAGCTGTCGAGTAGGAGGACCTGACTGGTCATTCAATGGCATTGTTTCTGCACAGAGGTCAGCATTGAACTCCGAAGATACTGACTTGTTAAGTTCCATGACTTCTATCGGATCGCTACTGCGGCTGCTGTTGGGTACATCGACGAAACCATCTGACTTAACCAACAATTCCTGAAAAGGCAGAGAAAACAATGTCACAGGCTAGGAGGCACAACATCAGAAACCTTTCTTTAACAACCTTGGTCCATAGCGCATCCCTACAACAGGCAGAGCGTGATAAATTCCTTTATTTCGTCCATTGAATGAATATTCTTCTTTAGCAAAAGACAACATGCCCATTTTTAGGGTTCAGGTTTTAGCCACCACCACCACCATCATGACATTATCAGAAAAGAACGCCCCTCACAAAAGAAGTTCGAACACATAACTAAACTACCATAAACCCACTCCAAAACACTCCCGGGTCCCACTCATATGGGGCAAAAGAAGAGAAACTAAGATAGAATAAACCGCAAGACCAAGATAAAACAGCAACCCATCAAACAACCAGGATCACCAACATGTTCCAACTCGAGCATAAATGCTAAGAAAGATCCAACCAAAGTGACCAGTAAACCCAAAAGAACAAATAACCCCGCCAACCCAAAGCCGTAAATCATCAAAGAAGTCTCTAAACTCGCACAAACCCAAACGAAAAGGACGGATCAATAGAAGAAAAGGCCGAGGCATTCCACCCGATACTCGTTGTTGCGGAAAAGAAACCACTTCCCGTCCTTCCAATCCAAATGCAACCTCAACTCCTCCCTCCGAAACTCGATCTTGGCCTCGGCCTCCTGGAACGAAACCAAGTACCTCTCCCCACCCTCCCCATCCTCGGTCGCCGGAACCAACCCGTCCACAACCCCGGTCCACCACCCGTCCTTCTCGAAGGCGTCCACGCAGTCCCCGACCTCGAAACCCCCGCCCCGCGACACCTCAGGGGGAACAGGCCTCAGCAGCTCCGAGTCAACTCTCTCCTTAAGCAACATCGTCTCGTCCTCGTTCACGAGGGTTTCGAACTGGATGAACGTCATCCGCCTCCTCTTCATGCTCGAGCCAGGCAGCTCCGGCGGAGTAACCACCGTGGCCAAGAACCACGACCCGAGGAAGCCCGTTTCCTTGCTCGTAACCTCCACCTTCGAGTCCCGGCGCAGGTATCCGTACATTGTCGTGCCGTGGCCAGGGAACGGCTCCTTCCGTTGCTCCGGCATCCCCGTCGCCGGTTGGTACGGTGGTGGCCACTGGTCCGGAGATCCCCCGAACCTCTATTTTATAGTAATTTTTTTTTTTTTTGGGTCAGGTATAGTAAAAATTTTGTACTCCGAAAAAAAATAATAAATTATACAATCATCTCGTGTCTCTAAATCTCTAAAATTTTAGGCATTTCTTAAAATAAAATTGAAAACTTTTGCTTTATGGAAACAAACATCGTCTGTCTTCTTCGACGAATGAAATTGAAAGCACATGCCACGGAAAAACCACATTCACGGAAATCTCGTGTTGCAGGGAGTGTGAGAGAGTACTTTTACCAGGAACGGGTTGAGCTCCCAGGTTGATCTGGGTGCTGTTCCTCTTCCTCTCCTTTTCCTCCTGATACTGAATTCATTACAGGTTAGCCTTGAAGGATGCCTTAGGCAGGATGGTTCTGCATCACACAGTTCACGTTTTGACTCAGATGATGTACCACTTACTAACTGAACCTGATGATTCTTCCTTGCATGTTCTCTTGATCTTCTTGGCCAGGGGATATATAGAACTTGGACATCCCCTATTTCATGAAGGTATTTCATTCGTAAATGGGGACTTGGCGTTCGACTTGAAGGAGACGATCGTTCATCTGATGAATCCATTGCTGGGAAAGAGTTAGCAGCAGACCTCAAGACGACTGGCTCGTCAGTTTTTTGCTGTTCCTTTAAAACTGTAGCGGGTGCTGGCTAGAGACACACAACCATCCAATGTCACCAAAAGTTCCTGAAAATGCAAAACAATGCATCATTATACATGGCGGCGGCGGAAACATTCGTGAACCCTAGATGAAGACCTCGAGTACGGCAATCGAGCATCACGGGACCAAATGATAAACCCCATACGATAATATAAAGCCATCTGAACCCTAGTGAACCAAATTAACAGCCAAATCACAGCCCTAATCACCTGGGACTTGCCGTTGCTGGAAACAAACCAATTGCCATCATACCAATCAACATGCAGCCTCAATTTATTCCCCCGGAACTCGATCTCATATTCGGAATCTTCAAACCTCACCACGTAGTTCTCCACTTCCTTCCTCCTCCTAACCGTCCTATCCACAACGCCAGCCCACCACCCATCTCTATCGCAGTAGTTATACACCTCTTCTCCCACCTCAAAAACCATTTCCCCCATCTCCTCAGCGACAATCTTCGGCAGGACCGGCCTCACCAGGCCAGCATCCATGCACTCCCTAAGCGGCCGGTGTCTGGTCATTGAGGAGATCGATATACTACACAAACATCTTCCGCTTTTACTTGAACTTCGACTTTGGCAGCCGTGGCCTTCGAAGGACCTGTACCTTGTACCATGAGCCGACGTAGCCGCTGGTCACATCCACGATCGAGTCCCTGCAGAGGTGATTCTGCTTCGCAGCGTCAAGCCCCAGTAGCAGGCCAGTGACCTCGCCCGTCTCCGCCAGACGCTTCCTGTTCCGCATCGCCAGAGGAGCAGGAGAGCGACAGGGTTCGGCGGGAAAACAAACAGAGCAGCGCATTTTAGTGCAGGGTGAGGGCATTATTGTCATTTCAACGTTTCCCGCTTCAGTCAGTTCATAATCTTCTAAATCGATCGCGTCCAGACCAGCCGGTCATCAGCGACGCAATCTCTAGCTCGTTTGCCTCCTCCTCCAGTAAAGCCAGAGTGAGTCGCTCCTTGTAGAGCTCTATCATGCGACCGCTTGCATAGACGCCTTCCACAAGCTTCTCGTTCTTATGCTTGAGGTCCGAGACACGGCTGCTGACTTCTTTCTTCTTCTGGTCGACCTTTTCTTGCATCCGTTTTATGGAGAGGAGCTTCGAGATGCGGCGCTCGATGGTCTTGGTGTTGAAACCGTGCGTCTCGAGGCTGCGGAGTGTTTCCGAGCAGTGTGGGAAGGAACTCCTGGGACGGTGTACCGATAACTTGACGACGTCCTCCACCGTAGAAGCAAAGGTCAGCATCTCCCCTTTGGCCAATCCTTCACGAGATCGTTCCTTTGCATTAATTAGTGGTTGAAAGTGAGGCTTCTGAGGGAACAGACGAAACATTTCTAGCGCTTCAAAATGGGCGAATGTTTTACGAATGGCAAGGACTGGCTCAATCCTTGACTGCCATTACTCCCTGGCCGTCCCTCCTTTGGCAATACCGCTGTCCCTTCGGGAACCAGCACTAATGCATCATCATTAGCAAGATCAGAAGTACCTACAGAGAGAAGTCACTCTATCAGGAAAGAGACCTGAACAGAAAGCAAGCATCTCATCAGCATTTAAAAGGTAAATTTGCCCTTGAACTGAGTTTTTTCTGATAATTTCTCCAATAGAATAGCTCAAGTTTTGTTGCTTCCACAGCAGATCTCTCAATAAAATTTGAACAACACAGGAACCGAGCGATCTGATCACATGCCTGAAGGAATCCATGGCTTGAAACCCGCCCCAGTTCAACAAGGCCAGAGCCTTTGGCATGTTATGTTTTTTTCCCCGAGTTGCCGGAGAGGAGGTTCTCCAAATCCCATGATAAGCCCGAGAATAGAAAACAGCAACAGTAAAAGCGAGGGCCGGAACATCCATTTAGAACATAAATCTTGGTTGCTGGGGGTGGTCTATGTTGAAAGTGTTGCAACTCAAATGGTGCCCAGTGATGATTGGGAGACTTCCTCCCCCGTAATTACTGTGCATAACTCCTTATGAGGATAGGTATATATACAACATATGCAGCAGGATCAGAGATCGAAAAATGCCTGCTAGTTTCTCGGTCGTCGGCATCCGAACGCCTCAAGTGTCTGATATTGCTGTAGCATGCATGTGATCTGTAAAAAGCATACTCTGGAAACCGTTAGTTTTTATCTGCAATGTGACCAAGCTTGCTATTCTTACATCCTAGGACACACGTGGCGGGAACCCATTAGATTCCTTGATTTCAGTTAAAACTGTCAAAGGAGAGTCATCAACTTCCAACAAGTAAGGATGACCAGACAAACAATATTCCTTCCAAACCACAAAATCTGCATAATCTCCGATTCCTCTCGACTTCTCATTTCTCGGAAGATACGATCATCTTCTGCAGAAATGATGCAGCAGTAGATGTGACTCTTTCCTTCTTTTTTCTTATATAATTTGTATATTCGACGAAAGGAGTTGCTTCTCGTGGGAGCGGTTCCTTTGCACGGGAAGCCGCTCCTGACGTAGCTTGTGCAGATTTTCGTATTATTGTACATGCAGACTTGGCGAATTAGCTTTTTTCGACTTTCTGTATGTTAGATTGAGCCGTGTTCTGTAAATTAAGATTAGGAAGCGGTTCTAGCCCTCATTCAACGGCTTTGTACATTTGCTTACGTCTTGTGCCTCGCGCGAGGGTAGCATTATCAGGTGATGAAACGGACAGCTGCAGCGAGTGCAATTGCAGAGTTGTGATAATAGTTGCTGTTCGTGAGTGTGGTGGAGGCCGGAAGAACAAGGCCAGGGCGAAGCTGAGGACAGGTGGAATGGCACAGAACGAGGGGTTAATGTCTCCCCATCCCAGCGATTGGGTTAGGGGTAAAGCTATCGGGTGTGGATCCTTTGGCACGGTCCATTTGGCGATGAGCAAGGCGACAGGGGCACTATTCGTTGTCAAATCCGCTAAAACGGATGCAGCCGCATCGATTGACTCCTTAACGAACGAGGCCAATATTCTCCAGGATTTGGATTCGCCTTATGTTGTCCGTTGCATTGGAAGGGATCTTCAACGAGCTAAAGATGGCGGGATCGAGCTGTCAATCTTCACTGAATACATGGCTGGTGGTAGCCTGGCGGATATAGCAGAGAAATTCGGCGGATCGCTCGATGAGGATATTATCCGTTTATATACAAGAGAGATCTTACACGGGCTTAAGTATCTTCATGGGAATGGGATTGTCCATTGCGATATCAAAGGGAAGAACGTGCTGTTGTGTTCAAGCGGGAACATCAAGCTGGCAGATTTCGGGTGCGCAAAGAGGTTGTCTTCAGTTTCTCAGGCTACCACGGCGGGTACTCCTCTTTGGATGGCGCCAGAAGTAATTCGAAAGGAAGGTGTTTACACTGCTTCCGATATATGGTCGTTGGGATGCACGATCATCGAGATGGCCACTGGTAGGGCTCCGTGGTTGAATGGACAATCTCATCCTGAGGCCACTCTGATGAAGATTGCTAGCAGCGACGAAATCCCACCATTCCCTGGGATCTTTTCCAAAGATGGACTCGATTTTCTGTCGAAGTGTTTGGTGAGAGACCCAAAGAAGAGAGCCAGCGCCGAGGAACTCCTCAACCATCCGTTCGTAACGGGGAGTTCCCTGAGCCGAAGCTCTAGCAGACAAAAGGATGGCGGGGACTCGCCAGTGAGCGTACTCACACTCGAGCATGACTCCGGCGACAATTCTGTAATCAGGATAAACAAACAGTCCGACGAACACAACCGGTTCCGGAGAACTCCCTTTTCGATGAAACACCACCAATCTGCCGCCGCATTGAAGGCCAACGACGACGCCTTACGATCATCCGGTGTATGGATTACAGTAAGGTGTTATCCGGACAGTGAAAATTCGATAAAGTAAAATTATTCCAATTCCTTATACAAATGTAGACTTATTTCCAATGATCTTGTCTGAACAAACAATGTCCTAAGACCAGTGCTACACGCAGCGGTCTGCTATTCATCTCCGGACCAACTCGGTTTCGCCTTCGGACCGGTTGGGCCTTCTTGCCTTAGGACCTCGCTCGGCAAACCCTCCATAACATTCATGAATAATTTCTTGAGCTTTCCCGGAAATCGTTTTGCTATCTTTCTCAATTCCTCCGTTGTGTCATACTCATGGTTAGGACCCCACTCCCGGAAGAACTCGACCCATGGCGGCTCGACAAACACCGATGGACCCAGGTACTCGGCCGCGAGAACTATGTAGTTCGCCCCGGTGTCAAGGGAAATCCCACTCCACGAGTAATCGTTACGTAACCCAACCCCGTAGTTGCCTTGTAGCACTGTGCCCTGCTTCGGGTTCGAGGCGTGCCCATGTAGGGATGAGTAGGAGACGAACTTGTTCCCAGTTTGGAATTCGAGTCCCGACGCAGGGACTAGGATCCCACCGCCATGCTGTGAGAAGAAGACGCTTCGGAGACGCCCGTCGAAGTTGCTGATCCTCAGGGTCACGTGCTCCCAGTCCCCTACGTGCTCCCCAAGCTTCCCGAGTTTGACGGTGAAGAACTTGACCTTTGCTCGTGCCTCACCATTGAATGGGTAGAACAGCCACACAGCAATGTCAGTGAACGTCCCGCCGAACATTGGCTTGACGTGCAAGTAGGCTTGTGATCCTTGGAGGGATCCTCTCTTGACGGCATCTTGTGCGCCTCCGTCAATCGGAAGATCCAACCAGAACGTACCGTCATTGCCACCGCCTTGGGGGAGGTTTGAACCAGTCGGATCAATTCCAACGGGGTTCGATTCCTGTCCTTTCGTGTATAGCAACGCCCCATTCGTGAAGAACCAGTTCACGGACGATGGCAGATAGGATTCATCCGGGTGGAAGTACACGATCGGGGAATAAACCTGGACTAACGATTCGATTTGTGCCTGGTTAGGCATCAATGTGTAAGTACCGAAAGCATTATTCCTCAGGCATGCCACCAACGGAGAAATCCCAGATTCAGTCTGAATGACGAACGTGCCGGCTCCGACCGGAGCTGATTGGACCCCCCTGTCTGAAGGTCTCGACGAGGATACCGTCATCACATTCCCGTCCCAATACAGCCACTCGTCGGGCTCGACCTGAGCCGTAAGGTCCAACCGAATGCAACTTACTTTGTCAAGCAACGGCTTTACCGATGTGGTCGTCACTACATAACCCACGGACTTATATCCATCCGGCGGTACCGGCAACCATATGTAGCCGCTGTCTTCTTGGCTCCACACCAACGTATAGTCGACTGGGGGCTTCATCGAATCACCCGTCAAGTCCTTCGCGACGAGCACCCACCCGTAAAGCGGCCGGTTGTTCGGCTGAGCGTAAGAACCGAGCAAGGAGTAACCCTCTGGAACTGATGCAGGCTCGAAGAAGGAAACCCCAAGATTGTCCTGTCCTCCGCCATTGATGGACCAGACACGGGACAAGGTCGTAACTTGCTGCACGAGCAGCCCGCCGAGATCGAGGACTCCACTCGCGAATCCACTCCCTGAACCAAATTCGACGAGGACACAAAACCAATAATCATTCAGGAGACTCTAGCTCAACAGCGACTAACTTACTCATCCGAAACACTTACCCGCCGGGAACTGCGGGAGAGGCGCAGGGAGATCGAACGCGGAGTCAATCGGCAGCGACTCCGCCTTAATCGATCTGGATCTCTCGGAAGCTACAAGGAAGTAGAGAAAAAAACAAGAAAAAAACCCAGATCATCAGCAAACGCATTACTCCATGAGTTCAGACAACAATAAACAAAACATTCAGACAGACAAGTCCCTCAGTTTCCCATTCATTCCAATGGTAAGAAAAAACACAGTAAACGAAGTGACGTAATCACCGGAGATTCCTGAGTCGTTGTCTGAATCTGGGTTAACAGAACTCGCAGCAGCAGCTAAGGAGGATAACAAGATAAAGAAGAACAGAAGTGGTAATGTCGGTTTCATCTTATTCTTCCTCTCCTCCATCTCTAAAATCTTCCCCTTAAATTCACCCCCAAGAAAATCTAAATGCAAACACTGGATATTAATACTCAGGAGAATGTTTTCGAATATAGTAACCGCATTTCAAATGATTAGGGAAAAAAATCAATGCACAAATCAATCAATCAATAGACAAAATGAAAATGATTCTTGCCGGTCATATAAGGTTCTGATATCCCCAGCATTGGTATTTGTTTCAGGTCGAGCTGTCTGAAAATATTTTTACAAGGAAAGCAAAATCTGGGGATATTTTGTGTGTGTGTGGGGGGGTGCCTGAGCAGAGACAAAAAGGAATGAATCAAACGAAAACTACAACTAAATCATGCACCATTTATTATTCAGAAAAAAAAGAAGAAGCTACGTATAAAAAGTTTACGAGCTTTTCAGATTGCCGTGCACTCCTTCCGGTCCACGTCCTTGCTACCGACGAGATAAGTATGGCCGCATCGCAGTCGCTTCGCGTTCGGTCACTTTCTACCAATGTCGTGGAGCTTGAACGAGTTGGAGTTTTGAGCATAGAATGTATTACAACATAACATGGGCCAGCCCAATATTATACGGGCCTGCTCATGTTAGGCCCATGAAGACTGTGGGGGAGAATGATGTCGATGTCTGAGAACGGGAACCGGACCCGGGAACAGTTCCCTTTTTCCAGATAATGTGTCTGACTCCCTTGTAAATAATTTTTGAAGTGTATATTGTTATTACAGAATGATGTCGATGCCATCGGTTTTTGGGCAATAAACATGTTACGTATCATTATTACCTTCTGAACAACTCTCTCAGAACCCCGTTCTTTAACCTTCTCTTGGCAAAGACAGTCAGGGCTGAACCCACGACTGGCCAGGTTGTCACCACGGCGATGTACGCCAGCAACCACACGGACATCCTACTGTATCTCAGCAGCCGATCAGTGCGTCTTGTTGTGTCAGTACCAGGATTCACGGTAGGAACCCGTGTAAGTTTTTGGGAGTCTTCTGCTTTGACTGTCTGCTCGTCTGAACTCAGAGATTCATCGTTGTTGGCTACATCAGCTGCGTGCTGAATTGGTACATTACTGACAACACAGCCCGCCTGGTCATCCGGAGCCGGAGCCACCATCCCATCTTGGGATACTGTTAAGTAAGGGCCCTCATCCATCAAAGGTTCGGATATTGAGTTGGAAGGTTTTTGCCTCTGAAAGGAGGGAAAGAGAAAATTGATCTTGAGAAATATGAAATGATTCCTATCGAGATATTGCAAATCATTAAGCATAAAGTTTAGAATAGTAAGATTTATTTACGGCTGCTTTTTGGCTCAGGAGAGGACTCGATAGGAGCCTTCCGAAGAACTCATCGACAGCTCTCACCCACCTTATATAACCAATGAAACGACAACACATCAGTGATATCGTTTTCTGAAAGTGCTATGGCCGATTGAAGGAATGAAGAAATTCATGATCCACAAGACAACTTAGGTGTAGCATATGTGTTGTCAGACTAAAAGTAAAACAATCAATTACTCCAGAAATTGTGGAGCCATTCTATAAGCACTATCATGAAAAGTAGGGCGGGCACTGAACAAATAAAATATGCACTTACCACACGGAAGATGCTGTCATTCCCTCGAAATAGGCCAGATGTCCTCCATGTTGCGTTAGAGCTAGGACAATGTTTGGGTTTAACCTATTAACAGTGCACACGACATTGTTAAAGAATTTGATCAAGCTGTCCACTGCTAGTCGGAAACTTATTCAAATAGGACTGCCGAAATACTATACAGTGAAGACAGGCCAACATGACAAAAAATCACACAATCAACGAATTCTCCGATCTCAGAGACAAGGCCAGAGAACAAAGCAATAAAGCATGCCATGGTCTTTTAAGGAAAGGAACAATAACAAAGTTTTCTTCAGAATTCAGATTGGTCAAGACATCTGTTCGACCTTTCACATTTTGCAACACTCAATGACCTAATTGCAAAGCTAACTTCAATGTCAAGAATAATGATAAAGGGAAGTAGAAGAAAGGAAGTTCTCCACAAAACTCAAAGCCGCCTTAGTAAATTCATTCAAAGTCCTCTACCAAAAAAAAATAATCATTCAAAGTCCTTCCAGTAGAAAACTTTCACTCAAAAAGCGGCAAATTAGCTCCTTTGAGAAATTCTGGGAATGGCTACCAACCTGCACTCGTCGATGGGTATTGCTTCCTTCGTACATACTGGATCATCGAGAGCACTAATACAAAGAAGAGGAATGGCAATACCCCCAATGAAGTTGACGCCACTATTTCTCCTATAATATGTATCCACAGTCTGGTGACACGAAGAATATCTCAATACATAATATCCAGGATGTATGAAAGGATTGTTAAAATGCAAATTAAGCTTACCTCATATTTCCCAAGAATACGAGTTGCATGGTTGTCGAAATCACGAACCGAACGTGACTGTCAAATCGCAACAGGAGGCATCATATCATTACAAAGAGTGCTCAGCTTAATTCTTAATGTATGAAACATGGCAGAGGAAGAGCGACCAAATTATGCCAAAGGAAGACAGAAAACATGGATTCTGCTTTCACAACAGGATATTCTCTACTAGGAAGCAGTTGAATGAAAGGAAAGATAACTACAGAGAGACGCCCACTAATATGTGATTTTATGGCTACCTTTTGAACGCCTTCCCAATTCACAAGTCGAGAGAGGATGCCCTCATGTCTGCGTGAAAATAGCAAAATTAGCAAGGACATTTAGTAATTAGCCACACAATAGCGATGCCAAATCTGGGAGAAAATGAAAAGACATTTGCTGAAAACCCTACAAGAAGAGGAAGACATACAATTGTGCATAACCTTGAAGACCTATTGCAAGAACTCGGTCATAAAGTTTCTGAACAAGCCTCCTGTTGATAAAACCTGTCACAAATCTGCAAAGAGGCAAAATATATTCATTTATAACCAACAACAGGTAGATAATAATTGTACGAAAATCAGTTATTCTAGTCACGCCAAGACAACCCTGAAATTTGAATTCCCAATAAAACAAAATCGATACCCTGGCTGATGCAAATTTCAAGCAATGTAAATAAGTACATAATTCAAGTTGTCAAAGAGACCCTAAAAAGGAAGCAATACTTGGAGTAACAAATCCGGTCCATATGGCAGAGTCCAAATCCTTTAATGGTCCACACCTTTACATCCATATTTTAACATGAATAATCTCAAAAGTTCAGAAAATGTTTTTGATGATGAAAGGCAATGGAATTACTGGAACAAGTATATAAAATTGAAGAACTAATCAGTAAATGCAAACCAGAAGGGAAGGTTACAGACTACAACTAAAGAGCATTTCACCAACATTAGGTACGCTGGAACAAATGGAATCCCGGGAGCTTTAATAGATAAAATGGAGCATTTTCCATTATAGAAAATCTATTGCAACTATTCTCAAGCTGCACATTCATCTGCAAACAAGTGATGTAAGTTTCATTAGCTTTAAGACAAACAGCTATAACTGACCAGAAGATCCCAGGGACAACAGATAGCAGCAGCCCCACTGATGGGAATTCTGTCAGATTCTTCCCCAAGATATTTCACCTGTTAGATGTTCCTGGATTTAATTAGATGCTGAAGTTGCATATCACCTTATAACTCTATCCTTCCTCTGGCAAGACTCGCAAGGAGAAAGATAATCTGAATTCAGCATTTGCTATTAAATGCTACTATTGCTTTACCTGGTGAAGTACCCCCAGGCAGCTCTCAAACAGAAAAGGACGGGAGAATAAGCACCCATTACTAGTGAAGGACAAAATGACACGTACTGTGTACTCAAGGAACATACCAGGATATTAGCACCGATGCTTGTCCCAACTAAAAATAGAGGAGCTTTAGAATAGCGCTGATGTAGATATTCAACAATTTTCCGTAAATCTTCGGTCCATCCAGCATTATAGAAGGTATCGGACTGCTCATGCATAAGAAGTCAGGGAGGAGGGATGATCAGCCAAGGAAGAGGACCCAAAGGTGTGGCTCTATATTCCAACATAAAATATTAACGGAAGGAGAAATTTCAGATCATTTTTCATTGTGACAAATAAAGACTACAGAAATCTCGCACAAATGCACTAAATGAGATAAAAAAAGCCCTGCAGGGTAAGTAATTGAAAACAGTAAAGAGGTCAGCCCCCCAGTGAAATAGCAAGATGATCCAGAAGCCATATCAAGTACTTCACCAGAGAACTGAGTGAAAATTTAGGGGCTCCACAGAAATATGCAAAGTTCTTCTGACCAGCAAATGTAGCTATTTCATAGAGGGAAAACGATGGGAAAAAAGAGCTTACAGTGACTGATATGCCACCCAGACCACGATGGTTGCTAACAACAACATTCCAGCCACCGCTTGCCATCTTGAAGACAATATGTTTAATATACTGCCCAACATACCAATGAACAACCATTTAGAACAGAAGAAAGCCCCATATAAATTACAGCATGTCATGGATTAAAATGAGCCCTGTATACCCAAATAAGATACGCCAAGATTTGTGATGACAGATCCAAAATCATCCAAAATCATCCAAAAAGCAGGATGAGAACTAATTAGGACTATCGTGACCTACCGGAGCTGAAGAATCGCTTGTCAAGCCAGGAATGACAATCAATATTGGTGTTCTATCTTCGGCAACACCAGCTTCATCCACCACTGCTGATACTGCTCCAACTGAAGGCGTGGCAAATGAGCAATCAATAAATAGATCACAAAAAGAAGTAGATCGGACAAAATGAACATGCAATCGTTCGTGATCATGAAAATCAGAGATTTCTTGTGATTACCATCCCGATTCCTCAACCAATCCAAGGCAATTGTTCCTCCATCAAAGGTGCGGAAAAGCTCTCTGACCAAAACAACACATCAATCCCCAGCACAAAGGCAACACGACAGAAATTTACCTCCAAACGGTGAAATTGAACACTTACCTTTTATAACTGAAATCTGGAGGCCTTCCAAAGAAGCTGAGGAAAGCGGTCTGGAGGTGAGAGCTGGGAAGCCAGGGGGTGGGCGAGTACCTACCATTGATAACGCGACATGCAGCGGCGACAGAGCGGTGGACCTCAGAGGCGGCATTATAGACGAGAGTCACAGGATCGCCGCGGAATCCAGACGCCAAGAGGCGGAGGAAGTGGATTTCGAGGAAGTTGTAGAGGAAAACCAAGACGGCGGCGACGGCAAAGAGCAGGTACTGGTGAACAGAGACCGATGAGATCAATCCGAGGAGGACACCGTGGAAGGGCGGTGGCGGGGAAAAAATCATCCATGGCGGACTGCCGAAGTCGGAGGGCCCCGCCGTTGGTAGTTACGATTGCGAAGGTTGCGAAAGAGGACGTTAATCGCATCGCCGACATATAAAGTGAGGAAGTTGATGATATCGCCGGCGGCGGTGACGGAAGAATTTGTCTTCTCGTTGTGATATTACCATATTAACCAACACGTTTCGTTTACTTTCCGTTTAAGTCCTAAAAAGGGCCTGCTCATAGAACGGAACATCTCCGTCACAAAGCCGCCGCCGTCGCAACGAAAAAGTTTGAGGATCCACCCACCACGAGAAACACGATCCCACAATGACAACGGTCCGATCAAGTACGACGTCAACCAAAACAAGATGAGAGAATAAAACAGCGGCTCGACTGCCCTTTCCGAGTAAGATGTTTCGACCGGTATTCTTCCCAGGCAAACACGTAACACGGCAGGGAAAAGAATGAACATGGTACAAGCCTTCCCCGAAGGTGCGTCTTTTATCGAGCCAGCAACATTCAAAATTCCTAACTAGTCTGACCTCATTGGAAAATGGAAAATCTCGAAACAGGACGAGCTAAATATCCGACAGCCATGTGATGAGAGTACACCTGAAACTGAATGAGGCGGCAGATGGTTGCCATGGAGTCTGCATCCTCGGCCGTAGATTCTAACTTAAAGACTGTTGTTACGACGAGGAAGTGGTTTTGGGGTCGAGGACTCAAGCAGCCTAGTGGCCACGGCTCATCTTCATTTTCGGCATGGCTTTCTTCATCTGACGAGCACGTTCCTTAGCCTCTTTCTTCTGCAGGGCCTCCGCGCTGAGTTTGGCTTCGGCCTCTTCCAACAACCTTCTCTTCTCCGCCTTCTTCTTCTGCAGGGCTTCTTGCCTCGCATTCTGGAGTTCCTTGTACGCCTCCTTAGCAGCCTTGGCCCTAGCTGCCTCAGTTTTCGACTGAGCCTGTAAACGGACAAACGAGCTTCAGTGTGATGCTGATATCTCGTGTCAGAAATACAAAAAACTGAACACCACTAACCTGAGTACTAAGCTTGTAGCGGCCAACTAGATCTATGTAATAAGGAACCAGAGCAACCAATCGTGTCATATCGGCCATGTGTTTAGCATCGGGGAGGGCAAACTTGAAAGTCAGCATCTTCTTCTGGGTGCCAGGATGTTGATCGGAGAAATGCATCGAGATGAAGTCCTTCCCGAGCTTCTTAAATGTCTTTTCTCCAAAAACCTGCATTGTGATTTGTGATTACCAAATGCCAAGCTCGAACACTGCAGTCAGAGAACAATATCACACCGATTCCCAATCTGCAGAAAAGGGTGTTCGATGTCAACCCAACAAGATTAGCAAAATCACCTGATCAAGCACCGCTTCTGTAATCATATCCCCAGCAACTTCCTTGGACTCGGAAACAACAGTCAATTCCTCAGCAACCCACTTCCTGCCAACAGGTGGTGATAAGAGTGACGCAAACCTCTGCAAGTCCGTTGACTCCTTCTGCATAACTTTAGCTGCCTTCTTCTTTGCCACCGCAAGGACCACGTGGTCCATCGCATCATCGTTCATGTACACCTCGAAACTGATCTCATCCTTACACGGCACAATCAAATTGTATATCCTCGATATTAAATCATGCCTGCTCTTCAACTCCATCGTGGCCAACAAACCTAAGTACGATCGAGCAAGTCCAGCATGCAGTGTCAAACCAACATAATTCCAGGCGACAAACACGGTTTTCGAACATTGCGAATACCTTGGCAATACCGTCGACCGCTGGCGTAGAACTTGAAAACGTTCTGCCCTTCCTTCAAAAGCAAGGGGGAGTCATTCCCCTTCCCCGACACCCAACAAAGCTGAAATTCTTCTCGAAGATCGAGTCCTTGGTGGCGAACTTGGTCGCCCATGCAAGGGCAATCTTCTCATTCTCCGTCTTTCCGGTGAAGTAATTAATCCCGAACATGATCAGGAAGCTGATGCACGCAATCTCCGCCGCAAATTTCCTAAGGACGTTCCCCTTAGGTTTTCTCCGCCAGATCAGGCACAGATTCCAAATCCGCACCGGCAGCCGCATCGGGAATTTCCTTGGAGGTCTCCCGTTGCTGCTGCTGCTGCGGCGGCGAATGAGCAGTTTCCGGCAGGAGTCCCCTCAAACTCGTCCTCGTCCCAGAATTCGAAGGAGGACACCGCAGCGGGTGAGGGTTTCGATGGATCAGCCGAGGGACTGTCGTCGGATATAGTTGTCAGGTCAGGGGAAGGGGGAGATGGCGATTGGGAGGAGGATTGGGTGAGGGAAGGGGATCGGAGGGAGGGATGAGAGGGGTTCGTCGTCATCCTCGACCGAGTCGGCATCGTCGAAGCCTTCGAAGTGGGAATCGGCGACGATGGTGAGGAATGTCGTCAGGAGGAGCAACAGAAGGAGGATGAGCCGGAGGAGGGACGGCTGTGGCGCTGCTGGGGCGGCGGCCATAGGCGGCGAGGGCGGCCGGGGGAGATTCGTCGAGAAGAAGAGATTAGTGATGTCTGATTGGGGGAGTCGTCTGTCTATTGGTGACGTGACATTGCTATTGCTATTACGTTAACTGTTTATTATTACCCAAATTAAGTCAGATTCAATATAACTAAATCTTAATCGAATCTGGTCGTAATTTTAATCTGTTTTCGCCCGGACAGCCTCGGATCAGACGCACCCCCCTCCACAGTGTTTTCAGCTGGCCATCCCTGAGCAGTCCCGTTTACAAGACTTTTGTACGAAAATACTGTTAATTTTAAAAAAAATTACGAAATACGGTTCGAGTTTCGTTAAAATACGATTTTATCGTCGAATTGGCGCGTTTTCAATTCGTGTTAAAATGCAAAGAGGGCGGGTTTAAATCCGAACCTCATGTAAATAGGCTGGGACGGGTTTTGAAAAACCGCTCCCTCAATATTTAGTAAAAATATTCATTCGTCGGGGTGAAGGAGGGGTGTCTAACGGGGGTGCGTTTTTAAAATCCGCCCCTTTAAACTAAATGAACAAGGGGCGGGTTTTGAAAATGCGTCCCTTTAAACTAAATGAACACGGGACGGATTTTCAAAACTCGTCTTTTGAAAGGTTAGACAAAAAAATTTATCTAGTTTAGTTGGTTAAAGACTTTTGTTATAATGGGAAAGGTCAAGAGTTCAACTCTTGCCGTCTCGCCGTAATACTATTACCAACTCGACAGGGGCGGGGCCTCTTTGCATTTTAATTTTACGAAACTCGGACCGTATTTCACAAATTTTTTTATTAAACTAACCGTATTTTCGTACAAAACTCATCCCGTGATAGATGCCTGTTTTGCAAACTGTCGTTCGGCTGAGAAACAGACCTTAAACCTTCATTTCGCTGTCACGTCCCTGCTGCCGTCGATGTGGTTTTTTCTGATCACCGGTTCTTTCAGTACAAGTAGAGCTTACAGTTTTCCACCGGACTGCAGCATCTGGAGGTACCGTGAACGTCTAACTGGCAGTTCTGTCCTGAGAAACTGAAAGAGGGCCTTCAGTACATGTCGCTTGAGGATCACAGCGGAAGAATTAGGACGGTAATTGCAGATGCGAGAGTAATTACTGATTAACACCTGCATAATAGCGGATATCAGAACAATCGAGTGACGGGTAGCCATTATAACATCCAAGAGAGTGGAAAAAGTCCGAAATCCGTCGGCTTCTCAGTTCAGTGGCTGCACGATATCCGCAGAAGTCATCTGGTGAGTTACGGAGAAGAGAACACGACAAGGTGCATAAGCTGCAGCAGGAACAACAAACAATCTTCATTTCAGTCCAACCGCTCCAATGATTCCCCGGCTTGTTGAAATTACGAGGACTTTCTTAAAACTCTCACGCCTTGCGGAATCTCACGAAGCCGAGTATCACATCCCAGGGAAACCATGAACGCATTGCTCTCTCCGATCCTGAGTAAGTTCATCCTAACAATTGTCCAAACCTTTCGGAACATAACAGGACCCAGATTTCTGCAGTAAATACGACCAGTGAGAATGGAAGACTTCACACCGCTATTCCGACTCATTGATCAGTCTACCGCAAGAACTTAGAAAAGAGCAAGAATCAAACACAATCTCTACTACCAATACTTCTTAAGAGTAATTTACTTCGAAACTAACTTCTTTTCATATCTATAAAAATGGCCAGTTAGATGAATGGTCATACTCAACATCCAAACACACCACCATCCAACAAAACGTTTCACCTTCAAACAACAAATGTTCCCCCACTCCCCTGTTTTCCTTCTCTCAATCTCATCCTCTCCAAACTCTAACCTCTAACGCAAACTGAATGTGACATGAAAGCCAAGCAAAAGATTTTTCCACCCACCAACCTTTCCCACCTCACCATATATTTTTCGTCGAATTACAAATACCATCTCCCCCTGCAAGCACAGGGAAAAGCAAGGACTACAACAGCCCCCTCCCAATGACGAATGCAGCTGTCGATACCGTCCAGGCCCTTCTCATCTGTCAAGGAGGGCCGTGGCCATGTTCGGCTACCCGTATTCTACTTTCAAGGAGGTTCGTAACTCCGCCTCCCCAGGATGACAGCCCCGCCAAGCTTTGGGACACCTAGCCCCATGGAAGTCTCCCAGGGAGGTTGAGGAACAGGTTGGGATAGAACAAGTTGCTGAAGAAGCTGTGGAAGCTGATGCTGATGGAGGCAAAGGAGGAGCGGAAAGCTGCTCAAGAAGAAAGAGACAGAGACAGAGGTCGCTGTTGCATGACCCTCAAATGCTGTAGCCTTCACAGGAGCAATGTGACCGAGCTTGCTAAGGCAGAGGCAGATGGCGCGTGGGAGAGAGGTTGACAGGTCCTCTGAAGAATGTTTCAAAGAGCAGCATGCCTTGTAGAGAACGAGCCGGAGGAGGAACCTTGGAGATAACGCCATACATCCCGCCAACATCTTCTCGCGTCAGATCCTGATTGCTTTGGAGAGAAATCAGGAAAGGGAAGCACATGACGGGGACGCCTGCAAAGAGAATGAAGTGAGACGACCACGGTGACAAAAAAGAAGGCAAAAAAAACAGCAGAAGCAGAAGCCTATTGTTCCGCTCGGTCTGGGAACTGTTTCTCAAGGAGGAAAACAAGCACAGATGACATTCCCCACAAGTCAATCTACTATTCCTCTCCTCATCTCTTCAACTGAATAAACCAGAATATCATTCAACTTCGTCGGCCAAACTGAACCGTCGAGTGTTTTCCACAATCATCGTTGTCAAATATATTCCGAAGAAGATGATAACCCCATGATTCAAGCGGCCATGACAACCACGCCCAGAGTTTTGATTTTAATAATACAGAATTCCTTTTCAGTAGTTCACAAACAACACAAGGGAGTAAGTAACCTCATTAAAGACTCGTGACAAATAAACCTCATGACCTTGCAGAACAGCTAAAAAATAATCATAACCAACGAAAAATACCGCCCCTAATGAATATACCTCACCACACCCTCCACTCAACACGCTATTCCTGACCGTTCACTACCTTTCAAATTTACAAAAAAGACACCACGATACCATAACCTATAGGCATTTGTCTTGTGCACTTCCGTCCTGTGCACACTGACCTTGCCTCGGACAGCTGCGAAGATGGATTCCAGGAGCTTTAAGCAACCCAACCTTTAAAACTTGGGGATTCCAAGATTAATTGAGACCTAGCTGACATGGAAACTCCCCACTAGCAATGCGCCTCCCTTGAACGCCTTTTTCTCCCACATACTCATCCATCCTCTTCTTTTCGTCGGACCTCTTCATCTTCACTTCACATCAACCTTCCTCGTTCGCACCGTCCCCACCCGAAATGGCCCACGCCCCCACGTGAGGCTGGAGGCAGTTTCCTCCTGGGCCTCTTTCCCACGATCCTTCATAAATCTCCTCGATACTTGGAGGGAAGAAAGCTATGGGTTTTCTTTCCCTGTAGCTTACTTGGCATAGGCCGCCCTTTTTTTTTTTTTCCAGTTTTTTTTTTTAACTCCCACGGCTAGGTTTTTCTCTTAAGAAACCATGGGTGGACCCTTGATCCTCACCTGATAGTGATCCTCTAAAAAAGCATTCACAATTTAGAAAAAGTAAGTTGACCTATATTCACAACCTAAAGATTTGTCCGGATTGCATGACAAACAGATAGTTTACCCTCAGTGGACTTGCGGACGAAATAATCCTCGAAAGGAGATGCCCTACTATCTTGAGATAATCATGGACAAATTCAGGGATTGTTGTACTGAATCGGCCATGATTGTCGCTGCAAGAAACCAGAACACGAATACTCCGCATGGAAAAAACCTGGTAACCACAATGGACAAACTATGAAACAGATAAAGTGAATAACACTCCACGTTAAATCTATTTTTTCTCCCTGAAGGTTCTTCGGATCCCTCCTGGTCCTTCGAAAGTGATAATGCTCCGGACCAAACATGACCATTACATGAGTCCAACTCCCACAAAGGACCAACACGTCCAGCTAACTGGAAATGAATAGGACACTAATGACAGGTACCCTCCTCTGGCCGAAGATTTCATCCGGATGTACTTAAGGGTCCAATTGCTTTATTTACCTTGCCATCATACTCCCCCCCTTCGAGATCAGTACCTCGGTGGCGATGTCATGCTGGGGTTCCAGACTTTGGACTTCGAGTCTTGAATGAAGCAACAGGGGGGGGGGGGAAAAATAAAAAAAAATAGACTACAATATAATGTATTTTTGTTATGAAAAAAAGACATTAATAACAATGGATTCTTTTGTGACGCTCGAGTTTGCACGGTTATGGGCAGAAAAGAAAGAACTATCAGTCCCACCTAACCTTAGAAATACCCAAAATCCCACATATCTTAAGGCGAGGAGCGGAACCTTCCATCCAAAAGGGTGTTTCTTTATCCCCCCCGTTTCCAAATTCTCTGTGACATATTTGCTTCCAAAGAGACAAAGAGCAGAAGATAAATTTTTACATGACAGAGGTGGATAAAGAATCAGATGGGAAAAAATCCCGGATCCTTCACAATATTTCCCCACATTCCCGGAGCAGTTATTTGTACATATCAGAAAGCTCGATCCTTTATACCATGGAATGGGCAAAAGTTTACGTGCCGCGATTATGAGCTGTTTGAAGAAATAACCCGAGCCCTTGCCCAAAATACAAAATCATTTTAAAACACATCAACAGGAAAATCAGGTTCGATAATAAAAACATACCTAAACATATAAAAAACCTGCCCCACCAGACTTACCTCATCCTCGCTGAAATCTCACCGGCGATTACATATTCTCTCAAAAAGCTTCTCACCACGCGCCGCTGGCAAACTCCATTACGTAATAGCAAGGCAAGAGTATGATTCAAAAATCAACCTGCAGTATGAAGTCCACATGAAAACAACCCCCAGTGTAACTCGCGACCATCAGATAAACATCAAAAAAAACCAATTCAACCACAATCTCCTCCTCCGACAAATCATAGTCTGCAACCACAACAAAATTTACCTGGTGCTCCTTGAAACCCCGAATTATATTAGGGTTGGCAAAAGGGATCTCAATTGGTTTGGATGATCTCTCGTCGCCACCGTCTCATCGATCTGGCAGAAACCAAAAGAACACAAACCTCGGACATCAAGCAAAAGGACCCATCCCACTCATCCTCCTTTAAAATAACGTCGAATACCTTCCATAGCACGAGTCACCTCTAAACCACACATAAAAAAAAAAACCCACAAATCACAGATAGAGAACCAGAAAAACCTATTTGAACCACGCTCGATGTACTTCATAAGCTTACGAGCTTCCCTTGGTCTGCTATTTTCCTCAATCCAAACCTGGCAACCGCCAAAATTACCCGAACCAATATCCTACACCAGCTCATACGTCTCCAATCTTCCAATCAATTCAAATCAATCGATCGATCAATTC
>JARUPY010000478.1:0-136426 GCA_029817715.1 Melastoma dodecandrum | reverse complement strand
TGGGAGGTCCTCGATGGAGATTCAATTAGATGTGAGTCAATCCACTCCGGGTAAAGATCCATCTATCGACTGCTTTAGTAATTTGGCACGAAATAAAAGGTTGTAAATTAACCCGTCGGGTGATGTCTCCATCTGCAGAGAGTCAGGATCAGTTCGATTCTGTCATTCTTACTGCCAACTTCACATTCGTTGCCCGGGACTCTGAAACGGGTAAATCAGCGCCAGTTACGCCGATATTGCCAGAAACGGAGAGGGAAAAAATACTCTGGGAGGAGGCAGAAGAGAGGAACAAGTTGAGGAAACGCATGAGAGAAGATCGCAGACAGTACATCGTGAGCGAGGAGATGACCCATAGGATCCAGGAGTTAATGGCTGAAGGTCGTGTGTTCAGCGAAATGCCGGCTTTGGCTGATAGGGACAGCATCTTGATAAAAGACACGCGCTTCCAAAACTCCCTGATATGCCAGCCGCAGCAGAGGAACATCCAAGGGAGGATATTCGGAGGATTCTTGATGCGGAGAGCTTTCGAGTTAGCCTATGCCACTTCTTATGCCTTTGCCGGCACGGCCCCTCGATTCCTCGAAGTTGATCATGTCGATTTCCTGAAACCCGTGAGTATTGCCATCCTATTCCTGTCATCTCATTACCGTCCTTCTGAGTTAGCGCATCTCGTTGAGGCGTGTCCTTTCCTGTTTCGTGGGAATCACGTGGTGAGGCCCATTAATTTGTTAATGCAGGTGGATGTCGGTAACTTCCTCCGCCTGCATTCCTGCGTGCTGTACACAGAACTCGATGATCCAGCCCAGCCACACATAAACATCGAAGTCGTCGCTTACGTCACGCGACCTGAAATCAGATCTAGCGAGGTGAACACGGGGGTCATCCCTTGAATATATGCATGAAGTCATGGATCCAGCTTATCCTGGTTCCATCATCTGATTGCTTTCCCTCACTTTGGATTGAACTCACAACAGGTCTCCAACAGATTCTACTTCACCTTTACCATCCGGCCTGAAGCCTTGACCGACGGGCTACGTATCCGCAAGGTCGTTCCATCTACAGAAGAAGAAGCCAGGCGAGTTATCGAGCGTATGGACGCAGAAGTCCCTCGTTCCACAGATCAATAGCGAGTACATTCCCAGGACGTCCCATGAATTATTATTATTTTCTTCTACGAAAATATGATTGTCCATTCTGTCTTTCTATTGTGACAAACGTTACAAAGACAAGGATATTATTGCCAATTATTTTTACAGTTCGCTTTGGGAATTGGGAAACTACCGAAGGGGCAAAAGAAAGACAACCGCCCACAGGGGAAGTCAATAAATGTCTGAAAATCATATGTCACTACAGACGGGGAAGGGAACGTTGCCCGTTTTGAGAAACGGGGAAGAATCAGGCTTACAAGGCGATGCAGAGGGCTGGACTGGGCTGCGCTGACTCCGCCGCCGCCGCCGTCCCGGACCAGATCGAAGACGGCATGGTCCGTTCCCCCTCCCATCCATAATTCATACTTCTCCTCTCCATTTGTTCCATTCATTCCGTCGGATTGCGAATTGGGTTTATGTGGTAATTTGCCCTAGAACTGAAAACCTTAGAGTCGGAATTAGATTTGGCTTGGAGGGGGATAATGACGAGGGAGGGGAATGGCAGGTGGATGGTTCATTTTGTTAACCGGAGTGGCATGCAGCTAGCCTTGCCAGCCTGAGCACCTCCCTCCCACACCATCACCTGGGAAGAGTTCAAGCGCAAGCAGAAGGTTTTAAATCTCTTTTTTGCTCTTAGTACCAACCTGTGTCAATAGGATGGTATGAATCGTTTCACTTTTTGTGCGGCAATCTGAAGTGCCTTAAGCTAAGTTTGATTGATTTCACTAGATGACGAAATTGAGGTAAGGGGGAACTGGAAGCGGGACACGGATAAAAATGATGAGAGAGCTCACAAACTTGCGCACGGGAGAAACCACTCCGGTAAAAGATCCAGGCCTAAACAGGGTTTAACCCTAGGCATAGTCCATCTGAATCTCGACAATGGAAGACCTTTTACGATTTGATGGATTCTATGTAGATCGGAAGGAGAAAGATTCGACGAGATGCAGCAGCGAAAGGAAGGTGCATTTCTACTCCCAATTAATGCTTCTCCAATTCACCTCTTCATCTCGAATTTTGGTGTTACTTTATCTCGTTTCATATCACTTTCTGATCAACTCCAGCTTTGGCCGGCATTTTGTTTGTTGCCAACTTTGGCATAAAAGGAAGCACTAGATCCTGGGACTATCTGCCTATAGGAAATTATACTTTTGGAAAGCATGCTAATTCTAAATTTTGATGTTGGCTTTGTCTCTTTAACTCTTACGAAGCAGAGATCGAGAAGAGCATCCTCGGTTTCTAGCTCCACCAGTCTGTCTTCCAATTCTTCCAGCAGCAAAGATGATGACAGGGAAACAAGAAGGTCCAGGTCCAAAAGGAGCAACAGGAAGAAGCACAGGCTGAAGCAGGCAACAAGAAAAGGACAGCAACGCTGGTCCCGTGCTTTGTCCAGATTCTTTCTGAGTGTCAACATTTTTCTTCTTCTTTTATCCTTACAACTCTTATCCTTAACTTACTAATCATAGTCTGTGGCTTCTGACATCAAGATCTCATTATTGTAAGAGCAGCAAATGCTTCTAGTAAAATCCTCGTACCTGTGTTGTGAACCCCCCTCCTCTCGGACAACCACCATGAATGCACTCACAAAGGCTTAAGTGATATGAAAAAAATTTAAACGTTAATCCAAACATTAAGAGCTGCTGCGCGGGAGCATTACAACAAGTGTGTGTAGGAAGAGGGAATCAAATCATCGATAACGTTAGGAAGCATAAACAACACACAAAGTGATGATGATGATCATACAAGAAGAGCGACCTACGTGAACGTGCAGGTTGCTACTGATACTCGGGGTTGAACGCGAGGGCCTCCTGATAGATCAGCTCCTTCATCTGTTCCTCCGACAACGCGTGCTGCTCAAAGTCGAAGCTGAATGGAGTCATGCAGGTCGGCTCATCGCTGATGTCGTGCAGCGAGTTCAAGTAGGGATGGGCCAGTGCATCCTCAACTGCAAAGACAAAAGGATGCACAAATCATCACATTGCAAAAACCTAAAGTAAATGAGCAGTATCCCATAACATGTTATGAATTAAAAAAAAAAAAAAGATGAAGAAACAGACCAGTGATTCTAAGACGGGGATCAAAGGTAAGCATCTTCTCGACAAGGTCAATAGCGGCAGGATGAACATGAGGGAACTTTTCAGTGAATGACTGTCGGCGATACAGAGGGAGCTGTCGGATGTATCTCTTGGCATTTTCATTAAGGAAACCCAACTCTACCTCTGATGGAGTACCAATAAGCTGGCAAGGTTTCAGGGACATAATAAATATCACCAACATCAACAAGAAATTCATCAAAGGTAAAAAGCTAGTCCATACAACAAACCACAACTCTCAAATCACATTTATAAGCTTGACGACATGGGAAAGGAATGGTCTGTGGGACTGGGAAAACCATGAGACTAACTACAAGAAACTTCCCTGGATTGCATTAAACTTTCAAATGTCGCATTTTAGTTCTGAGTTATAATTATGGGTTTCCCGATGTTCATCCGATCTCCATAAAATATAATCAGTTCGATAGCAATAAAAGAAAATCAGAGGCTACCTCCATCAAAAGGCGTAATTGTTGAACGTGGTCCCTTCCAGGAAATAGGGGATGACGATTCAACAATTCCATGAAAACGCAGCCCACTGACCACACATCAATCGCTGCTGTGTAATCTGAAGAGTTCAGCAATAGCTCTGGTGCACGATACCATCTAGTGACCACATATTCTGTCATGAAATCAGTTTCAGAGGTAACACGAGCCAGGCCAAAGTCACAAATTTTAAGATCACAGTTTGCATTCAGAAGAAGATTGCTTGGCTTCAAGTCCCTATGAAGAACATTTGCAGAATGTATGTACTTCAAGCCTCGTAAAATTTGATACAGGAAATACTGCACAACAGTAGAAACAGTAGTTATTATCCAGGAGAATGTCAGTGCAATGAAGTTGAAGATACTAGCGAAGGCACTAAGGGAGCAACTTTTAAGCTACTAAGCATGAAAATTATTAATTTTACAGAACTAAATAGCGATACAAGCATCCGATGATAGAATGAAACCTGGCAGTGTTCTTCTGATAGGCCCTGATTGGAACGGATAATTTGGTGCAGGTCTGTGTCCATTAATTCATATGCAATGTAGACATCATTAAATGCTTCTCTCTGAGGAGGGGGAACAATGTCCCTTATTGCCACAACCTGCATCGCCACATTGTTTCTACATGAAATTACCCCATTTGAACAACTTCACTCATCATGATTAACGGGCTTTGTTCCATTTTAAGGTTAGTCGGAAAAAAAATTCGTAAAATAGGGTAGAAAGTTTCAATATTCCTGAAATACAGTCCCGAGTCGAACTTTATAAGTTCGACTTCGCCCAAGAAGGAAGTCCAACTTATAGAGTTCGACCTCCAAAAAGGATTCTTAAAGAAATCGAATTCTATGAGTTTGACTTTCAAAAATAAAAATAAAAATAAAAAGTGAAGTGGAACTCTAGAAGGAGACTTTTTGGAAGTCGAACTCTACAAGTTCGACTTCCTTTTTCGGCAAAGTGGAACTTATAGAGTTCGACTTCAGAACTGTATTTCAAAAAATTTTAATCTTTCTACCTTATTTCGCGAATTTTTTTTCGATTAACCTTATGTGGGAACATTTCCTCCAATGTATTAACGAAACATCAGAATAAGTCCAACCAATCATCTGAGCCATTGAAAATATTATTAAGAACAAATAAAAAAACTGTCATCCACAAGCTAACATAAACATAATCCCCTTTTAAGGATGAAAAGGCAAACAAAAAAGTCCCCAAGGGACCTCCCCAGTGTTCGGGGGTACTAAGAATTCACACGAGAGCTCCCGAGTTTCGAAATCCATAGCCCGCCGCACTGGAATTTATTACTCGTAAAAAAAGCAATGGTATATTTGCAAGAAAATCAGTCAATGGGATTAATCCATAATTTCCTTCCTATCTTCCGTTATGTTTCCCCATTACCAAAACAACTGGCAAGCCTGTGCCTTGCTCTAAAAACAACTTGATTGCAAGACCCAAGTAAAAGCCTTCGGAAAAATAAATGACGGGAATAACTTTCCAAAATCCCGTTCTTAAGGAAGCGGCAAAGCCACTGCACCGATCCACTATGTAACGAACTTCGAACCTAAATATCATATTTATCAGGCAACTGCCAGTATCCACTGATAGAGTCTAATCGAACTGAGGAGTATTTAATGATCATCAGCTGCCCCCCACCTCTTGCGTGGGTCCCAATTAGCATTCACAAATAAAAATGACACAGGGGTCAAGGCATAGTGCACATATTCCTCCATATGTTGTGAGCTTTAGTTATTGCTATGGACTAGTTCACTTGTGATGAAAAGATACTCCGCACTAACTAAATACTATAACTTCTCATCACCGTCCCCTAAGAACAATAACCATCAACGAAAGAAATTACATAAATATTTGCTCAAAGCTGCCAAGCCATCTATCGAGGCAGAAGAAAAGGCAGAACATCACACATAGGGAAAAGTTGAGGGGAGAGGCGTAATAAACTTTACTCACTGACGTTTTCTTGATCCATATGACGAAGAAAGCTTGATCTCGCGAAGTGTCCTCATAGCATCAATCTTGTTATCGAATGCATTCCGCTATCTTCTTAAGCGCGACGTTCTCCGTTCGTCTCCGAAGTCAATGCCGAGCTAAATAATCACTCGTATCAAAAAAAAAAAAAAGAACAGCAAACTCAAATCTCGCAAACACCAACATAACATCCATACTAAATCAGAAGCAAGAATAAGAAAACAACAAAAAGAAGAAGAAGAATCATCAGAAAGCACCGGACCTACCAGACCGATAACCATAAGCGCCTTTACCAATGGGCAGGATAGGGTCTTATACTTGGAAGTGACCTCAAAGATGTTGCTCGAATATGTTGTAATCTGTATGAACCTTCCCCCGTGACTCAACGTGCAAGGTATGTTCTCACATCCCGGGGGGAGCAGGAGCCGCGGCAAGCAGCGGTAGGCAGCCGCGTTCGGACATGTCCGTGTCCCCTTGCTGAGGCTGGCCTCCCCCTAACCCCGCCATCTGAAATCAGCAGCCCTAGGGTTATACCAATCGGGTTTCCCCCTCGCCACCAACTCCGTCATCTTCCTCTACCGATCGAGGCGAGGGACGACGTCGGTTGGCACACAGATAGAGAGAGAGGCGGAGGGGTTTGTCGGTCACAAGGAGCAGATCCGACGACGGAGGGGGATAGCGGTGGCCGACGACGGCGGCGGAAGCAACCGAAATCGGAGGCAGACGGTTAGGGAGAAATGTCTCTCTGGCTTTGGCCTTTCACTTTTGTTTTTTTCCCTTTTGCTGTGTGAAACCGCTTTGTTTGTTGGGTTTCAAGGTTTCCACCTCCTGTATTTCTTCTATCCTTTATTGGATTTATTGCCTTTTTTATTAATTTCTGAGTCAGCCGCACAAACACTCCCGCCATCGGCTTTCAAATTGACTGACTCAAATAAGTGAAAAATCATTAAAGGCAAAGTTAAATCAATTATGCAGCCACAAAAATAAAGGAAAAGGATGAGCAATGCATTGAGTCTGAAAGAGCCCCGACGAGACGAAGCAGGGAAAATAATATGAAGAAAGAAGACTTAAAAAAATCGGATAAAAAGAAAAAGTGCTATTACTCGTTATGGGGGAGGTCAAATTCACCCCCAAAATAAAATCAAGCTGGAAGTTAATAGCAAGTCCATGTCGTCCCGATCCCCTGGAGTATTCAATTCAGTCACCAAGTTCAACGCAGGCCAGAACATACGACGGAGTGCTGGAACTAGCATCTCGGGGCTTCGGCGAAGCTCCCGAGGCCTACCTCGGAGAAGTGGATTCCGCACATGACGAATGAGGACGAAGATTCCGCCTGCGTTCTCTCCCCCTTGATGTTGTGTCGGGAGAGTAGCGCCCACCGCGATGGAATGCAAAGGGTCCGCGTCGGCCAGTACTGATCTAGCAGAGCAACGAAATGAACCAACCCGCTCAGCAAATGCTGAGCCACTTGATATTTCCTTCCCGAAATGGAACAACTCAGAAGTTGTTGGCAGATTATTATAGAGAAGCAAAAATTTCGCCATAGCGAAAAAAAGCTCAATTACTATAATCTATTGAGCCAAATCAAATAACCCCAAAAGGCTGTCGCAAGCAAAGATTTCCCAGGATGAATCAGACTAAAGACCAAGTTCAACAAAGTCGAAAGTCCAACTAGGGAAACTGTTCCCCCGATTATAAACGGCGCCCCGTGATGAGAAAATAAAGTGCACAGAAGTTGAAAATACAATTACTAACTTCGCCGGGCTTCCCCCATCCACTTAACTTCACCTCACCTCCTATCATTTTCATATTTGGACATGCAAAATTGCTATCCTTAATGCACCAAAAACAGACAAAAAGATTACCAATATAGAAGGTATTTGGAATGAGCATAATCTTGTGCTAAAGGGCTAAGAAGATCCAAATTCCATCTGGAACACCAGCTTCCCTTATCAAGAGCTGCGACTAAATGCTTTAACCTCGAGCCACCACTGATATTACTAAAAATCACTCAAGTTGACAACGACATCAACAGAGAAAGCCTGCCCAAAGCCGTTCACTCAAAACTTTGGATAAGTGGTATAAAATAGCATAGGAATGTTCGATTAGATGACGCCCAAACCACGGTTAATGTTGAGTATGGTTTCCAAGTATCGATTTGGTAAACTGCACAGCTTTTCAACCTTACCACAGGCATTGCACGGCAAGGTTTTTTTCGCTTCCACAGTGACATGATCTGGATTTGCCACAATCATTGGAATGCCTTTTTAGCTGCAACATTGCTCCAAGTATCTTCTTAAGATCCTCAAACTTCATGGCCTCATTTTGGCCCGACCCAAAGCCTCAGTACCAATGTACCGAGAGGAAATCAGCTTTTCCGACATCAACCGCGACTTGTAAACCTAGGCCCTAAAAAACAACAACAAAGAAAGTGATCAGTCCATCTTCTTATGAAATATCAACAACATGCAGTGACGTAATTACAAGTCCCGTTGTGAGGATCTCTTATTATGGAATTGCTCATATTTTTAAGGCTTTCTTTGAAAGGTATTTTTTAAAGGATTAAAGTAAAACTCAAGAGACACAGCACACCTGCTCTCTCCATGTCATAATGAATACACAAAGTCACCAAAGCAGCAAAAAACCACGCGTCCATGCCTCCTCCTATTCCATATTAACAAAGTAAAATATGGATAAGATTGTCTTCTTTACGATCTCAGGGGGATGCTGCACAACCACAAAGAAACCGACAGGGAATAACCTCAAAATTCTGACATGCTGGCAAGGAAAGATGCTGGATAGTCAGAAACTTCTAACCGGCAACTCATACTTGAGAAAAGAAATACCATTTGGTGACATACATCAACGTATACATCGAACACTTCCATGGAGGGAAGAAGAGCAACCAAATGACTCGAAACAAAATGATCAACTCGATCATATAAGTAAGATATAACAGCAGTAGGGAAAGTATTCAGAAATCCTCTGTCAAGGATCCAATGTTTCAACGGCATAAAACGGAAAGCATAAAATGTTCGTATCGAACCTCTGGCAAGTACTGATTGGTGAGCTCTCCGCTTGTAATGGACCCCGCGAACAAGGAGGGATCGAAACTGAGGCTGCCTCATCTTCATCCAGGGTCACCGGATGCCCGTCTCGACAAATTGGATGATTTTAAACCATCTTCGCACCCGTCTTAGCCAGCTTCTCCACTAAAGAGAACACAACAATGTAGAGTATACACTACAGACGTAAACCCTCACAACCACAACCCCTCAGAAGCAAGCGGCCGGACACTGATAATAAACCACGTACAGAAGATAAATTGCACCGGGATAGGGACTCTTGCCGGTCGTGAAGGACGCCCGAACTGATCCAGGAACCACGCCTGTCATCCCCATCGCTAGGCGCGGGCCTCCAATTAAAACCAAATCCTAAGGGGTAAGCCATCGGAAATGGAGGACGGGAACTTGCTCTTTTGGAGGAGGGGTGAGGATTGGTTGTTCAGTTACCTTGAAAGCGAACCATCTCCGCTAAGCCCACGGATGCCCGCCGAGGGACTTGGACGAGACGGACGACGGGGGGTTCGCCAATCATCGGTTTTCATCATGGTGTAACGGTTTTTTTGAATGCATCAAGCGGCGGCATTTGTTCGAATCCATCGGTTGTCGTCTAAAAGTGGTAGGGGCAGCTGTTCACTCCCCCTGCCCCAACCAACCTTCTCCGGAACAGGCGTTTTGGTCCAGCGGACAGGCGCTTTGTAGCCTCCATCCCACACATTCGAATTCTTTATCGGAAATATCAAATTTTGCTGTTTTTGAATAGGATCGTTTTAACATTTTAAAATTTTATGAATTAAAGTACGGTCTAACACCAAAAAACGTAGCTCTAAAAACTCATGTACGATCCCCAAAACTTTTTGACAAGTTATGAAAAAAAAGGCTTGGTCGGAATCCTAAAGCCACAAGCTAGTCTCATGGTCAAACTAAAAAATCCTCAACAGACAAAGTATTTCCATCCCTCGCAGATATTAAATAAATTATTACTCGTATCGTCTTCGTCCTCGTCGTCGTTTCCTTGAGCGACTGAGTTTAGATAAACATTGAGACGCTCTATCATACGTACCTTTCTTTCGTCGTAGGTCAGCTTCTTCAGATTGTATCTGTGATAAGTACACGAGATGTCAAACCCAATACCAAAAAGGAGCTATGACCAAAAATGATTAACTTATCATAAAATTCACGAGTTCATGTACTCGACTACAACGACATACCTCTTATGCTCCTTGGGTTGCGTTTTAATCGGATTTCTTTCAACCGTGGGGTCGGCACGGATGGCATGCATGAACCTTTCTTGTACAATCTTCCTTCCCCTCCTCGAGTGTTATCCAGGCCTCGATCCCACTCTTAACTGTAATCACTGAAGTGATATTGGTACTTCTCAGGCTCATCTTCAATCTAGTGTCTGAAAATCCCATGGAAAAAAAGGAGTGTAATGATAAAACCTGACATATAGGCAGGCACAACCACTGAACTGAATAAAAAGCAAGAGCAGAAATACATATCATGTATGCAGCAAACATGGTCCGCCGTAGAATATACTTCCGGATGAACCTCTGGTTCAAGCTGCTTCTTGTCCGTACTAGAATACAGCAAATCTCTTTTCACTGTGAGGTAATGTCCAAGCCCCCAATCCAATTGCCACCCTGTCATAAAACCAAGACAAAAATCAAAACCTTGCCTGAAGAAGATTGCAATCAGGTGACAAAACAACTCAGTCGTTCCTAGTCATTGGCAGAAGAAATGAAATTTCTAGCCATAGCAGCCAAACTAAATCTTTAACACACCTTGAGTGCACCAAAAAACAACGATTTCCGGTAGTTTTGTTCTCACAAGTCCAACATCAAGAATAAGGCACGGAATTCCTCCTTCCCTCGGTTGGCTCAACAGAGAATCCCTCTCCATTGGCCTGATGAAGTACAATATGAATATCACAAAGAAATACACAGCAGAAAGAAAAATGCAGAGGAACCAATATTAATGTGAAACATACCTCAACATTGCCCTCATATTCCTGGTCCATTTCAAGCATTTTCAGAACACGGCGTGCCAAGAGAAGCCCGGTGCCAATATGCTGCCGAAAGAAACATCATGGACGAACGATGAAAAAATGAAAATCTTTGATTTTGATTGTGATAAAGTTAATAAATAACGATAGAATTTTAGCAGGTTAAAAATGAAAGCATAACCAGCTGCATAGTTCTAGTCGAAAGAGCCAGACAACTACAAGGGCCATAGCGAGGCAGCTTCATTTGGGAATGACGCTTCCGCATCAGAAATCATAATCGCCAGCAATACTCGCAGATACAATTTGTGCAACAATATTCCTTGTTGGTCCTTAAATAGTAGTTAAGAATTAACAGATATTACAAAAGCACGAGAAAAAACACTAAAACAGGAAAGCGGTTTGGTAACTGGGGATGCCAATCATAATGGCTTTATAAACAATAAACCATGGTATCATAAAATTTGAGCTAATCTGCCAAGAAGAACGTTCCTGTCAATGCTAAGAACTATTTCCAACATAAACAAAGTCTATATTATAATCAGATAAAAAAAGTGGCCAGCACACTTAGAGGTGATCATTAAACCAACATGGACCCCATTGGCGTCGTTGAAGGATACAAATCGCACCACAAAGCGGTACTTAGGAGTATTAAATTTGTTCTTGTCCTGATTAATTAGGCGGATTCTAGCCCTGTAGTCAGTCTTACCCTCTGCAAATGACCACAGCACATGCATAATAAGCTGAAGGAAATTCCGAACAAACTATTGAATCTTGGATGAAAAAGGCGTTACCTCTCCTTCTCTTGTACTTGACCTGATACCTCTTGAAGTACGCCTTGGACTTCTGAGCTTTAACAAACGCCTAAAAAAAAAAAAATCACACGTTACCGCACATTCTTGCAAGTCGGCCGTCAATCAATAACAAAACGGAAACAACACCGCACTCCAACGACAGTCAATCAAACTATATTCAGGCGACGGTTGCCGATTCCACCGAACGAAAAATATTCAATGCAGTTGCTCCAAAATCATCCGCATCACAGCCTCGCAGCATAAACCGGCTCATTTCCATCCTATAATCGACAGGCTAAGCAGCAATAGTTCAAAAACTGCTCCGGCCACGGCCGATAGCTCAGACGGCGCTCAAGACAAATAAAAGCGAATAGGAAGCGATCTTGATGAAAAAAGAAAGAGGACGGAAACGCAGATCTCACCATTAGTTTACTCCGACGGAGGGAGACGGCCGGAGAGCAGTTTCTTGTGGGGACTAGGCAATATAAGAGGCCGGTCCCGAAGGAAACCCTAGAGGTAAAGATCGGACGGCTCAGATTGATTCGTTTGATTTGGCAGGGTTTTTGCCTAAAAACTTTTATCATACCTCAATTTTGAGTCACGATTAAACTAAAAATTAGGAAGAAAATTTATTTAAAATTGATATAAATCAATATTTTGTCATTATATAAATAGAATGAAATTATTAGAGTTTTTCTTCTTATATTTAATACTTTTGAATCAATATTTTATTGATTTTTTATATATCAAACCATACTGTTATAATTAAAATTTATAAATATCATTTGCATTTAATTTCAATATGGGGTAAATAAAAATTCAGAATTAGGCTTGGCTCTATTCAACACAGGAAGCCGCGTGGAGTCATCCAGTTCTGCAGGGTCCATCCAAGAATGGAGAGAAGCTGTCTAGATATGAGGTTTGTACGGATGTACCGTTGGTTTCTAACAAATTTTGCGGAAAACGGTCCGAATTTCTAAAATTATCAGAATACCGTCGATGGGGCGTGTTTTGAAAATGCGCCCCCCAATTAACAAAGATGAAAACCCGCCCTCCGTGTAAAATGGCAGGGGTGGGTTCACGCCCCTATGGCGTTGTGGACAATGCGCCCTTGCATGAAGAAGGGTTCTCAAAACGCCCCCTTGCATGAAGACGGGTTCTCAAAATGCGCCCTTGCATGAAGAAGGGTTCTCAAAACGCCCCCTTGCATGAAGACGGGTTCTCAAAACTCGCCCTTGCATGAAGAAGGGTTCTCAAAACGCGCTCTCCAGGTGGCGGGTTTTGAAAACGCGCCCCCCGTGCACTTGGAGCAAATTTTGCCCAAGTCATTAAGGGACGGGTTTTCAAACCCCGCCCGTCACGTTATTAAACAAGGGGCGGGTTTTCAAAACCCGCCCCCGCCCCGACCATGTTCGAGTGAAATCAGGCTCTCACTCTCACAATTCCTACTCGATCGAAACAATAAACCATCCAAACCTCCAAACAATAAACCATTGTATCTAAATCCATCTTCATAAAACATAAAAAGTTCCATACATAAATCTTGGAAAATATCATACGTGAAAGATGTTAATTGTTTACAAACACATCACTAATTCCCCCTACGCCTACTCGGTCTCCTCCTCACATAAGGCATGATAACGGGAGGCTGCTCCGACGAGTCGTCCGGATATAGTTGCGTAACTTGAGATGGCTCTTGGGAATGGTCGGACCTGAAAAGCGTATATTAGTTGAGTTTAACTGTAACGAACTTCAAAATTGTATTCAACTTACCCAAATTTTCTCGTTCCTTTAATCGGAGCTCCCGGAGTCGAACTGGACCCAACCTCGAAGTGTGATGCGCAGTACTCGGCATCAACGTCAGAAATTTGCGAGATAAGCATGCCTTCTTGCACTTCATGACCCTTCTCGTCAAATACAGGATCGTCATATGCTAGTGGCATGTCCTCATCTCCGTCCAAGGGCTGTCCATCATGTGGCATCTCCTCATCGCCGTCAAAGGGCTGTCCATCATGTGGCGTCATGAAGTCAAACGCAGGTTGGTCTTCCAACCCGCCGGCGCGACCATACAATCTAACTGGTCCGTATTCTCTGATCATTTGCATAGAGTCCTCGGCAAGAGAGACAAGTTCGGGCTGATCAGATTTAAGCTTAATCTTTCTGAAATTCTTCAGCTGTCATACAATAAGCACGACGTAAATGAATATAAGTTATAAAAAAAAATTGAATAGATAAAAGTAATGTACTTACCATTTTGCCTAGCATGGAACCGGTGTGGGATATGTATTGCCTAGTGTGGATCGCGTACCATTTGGAGTATTTTATGTGAGACTCCCACACCAGCGGCACGACATTGTTCAGCCTATCTTCCCAGATCTCCGCAAACTGTCTGTGGATTCCCTCCAATTGTTCATATTCTTGCCTCGTAGATCAATGTGATGAAGGGCCTTGATGGTGTCACACTGATGAAGTACCAGCTGTTGATCGCCAAACTGACGGATCATTCTGTCTGGGAAATACCACTCCACTATATAAAAGCATATGAGAGGGACTCGAGCATGCCAAAACATCTCTCCCGATCGACAATATGCTGGAAGCGTAGCTATCAATTGTTCCGGGTATGGATGCCCAATCACCTGCATATTTCAATGAGAATGTTTAAGGGAGATATGATACAATCAAATGTAATTGCTTTATTGAATCGTAAGGTGTGCCTGATCAATGCTTTGTCTGTCGAAGGCCTCTCTATACGATGCAAGCACATGGGTCGCGACCGTGCGCAAATCCTTTGCTACGGCCCAGCGATAGCTAAGAGGCATATCCTGTACAAATGGGCTACGACGTCTCCAACGACGCTATATGTGGGAATCTATCCAATGCCCAAATCTGTAACAATATGAGAGGGCCCTCAATCTGTGATGCCTTGTGGTGAGACGCCTTACATAAACTCATATATAACCATGCTAGGCAGGCACTACCCCAGTTATAATATCTTGTCCTCTCAAAGTCAGCTAGAAGTGGCAACCAGAATAGGTGTACTAAGTTGTCCGACTTAGTGGTGAATAACATTCCACCTATCAGCTGTAGTATGTATGCCCTCATGTACATCTGAACCACCTCCTCAGTGGCATCTATCGGAATCTTAGCAAAATTTTGGGCCAACCAGCTAAGTCTAATCCTACCTGACCTAATGTTATCTCCCGTAGGTACTCGCCCTAACAATTGTAGACACACCTCGACTGTCGATATTGAGGTGTCTCCTATCACTGCATCACTATCTATGGGCAAACCTAGCTGAATGGCCACATCCTGTAGAGTGACAGTCATCTCACCGTGCACCATGTGGAAGGTATGCGTCTCTGGTCTCCAGCGTTCCGTCAAAGCAGTGATAAGCGCCCAGTCCAAAGAAATAAAGGGAAGCTTCGCCACTCCGTAAAATCCTGCCTGACGGAGGTAAACATCCATTCTTGGATCGCTAGCAAGTCCCTTGAGCAATTTCTCAACCCGACGGCATGTTAGAACATTGTTCTGCAAAGAGAACACGAATTAGTAAACAAGGTATGAATATATAACGATTTTCAAATTAAAGAAGTCGACATACCACATTATATCCGGCTTCCCATATAACCGTCGATCGATGCTCTCCTTAAGCATTAAGGATATCTGTCCGCCTTGGCCCCGGATGCATTTCCTGTAAGACAATATAAGAAGTTTTAAATATGAAATAAAGTTAATTATGATAACACTAAGATCATTTAAAACAAGTACTTACAAAGATTCCGATTAGGACAACTACGTCGGTTATGACCTTCCTTTCTATATAATCCGCAACTACTATTCCGAGATTGAACCCTAATATCCATTTCATTATGTATATGGGATGACCTTGGACGCCCACGTGGTCTGACTCTTGTAGGGTCAGGATTGACTCTAGGAAAACGATATTCCGTCCAGTTTGCATTACCATCAAAAGAATGCCATCGAGAAACATATACGGCCTTCTGACACTCGAATGAGTAGAAATGACTAATGACAGCCGTATGATCAATATGCAAGAATGCAAAACATGCCAAGGCATGCGAACAAGGAATGCGAAAAATTTGCCACTTCTTGCAGCTACATTTCCGATTTTGAAGAAATATATATTTGATACGATGTTTTCCTCTAGTCTTCACGTCAAAACTACCCTCTTGTCGATCGAGAAGAACTACTTCGTATCGTTTGGCTTTCTCCATGGCTTTGCATAACCTCGTTTGACAAACATTTGTAAAACGTTCACCAATTTGCAACGTAGAGTCTACATCATCCTGTCGAGCATTATACCATACTTTTCTAACCAGAGCCGAAATCGGAAGATTTCTTGCACCTCTTATAACGGAGTTGTAACTCTCGCTCAAATTCGTTAGTCATAAGACTATATTTATAAAATCCATCTCCGCTCAAAGTTCAACTGCTCTACACTGATCTCTGCGAAAAATTCGGCAGCTTCTGGCATTGTTTGAAACAAGCTTCTCATCATGTCATGGTACTTCAAATTCATTGATTTGCTCGCTGCGGCTACCAACTTCCTCTTACAAACAATATTTTTATACCTCGTATTGAAATTGCTTGCAACATGTCTAAGACAAAATCGTCAATGCGCAAATGGAGGAGTCCAACCAACCTCAGGATCATTCACGGCTGCTTGAATGCCAGAATGTCTATCGGAAATTAAACATAAACCTCCAGTCCTATCACCGACAACATACCCCTTAAGACATCTTAAGAACCAACTCCATGAATCATAGCTTTCTTCATCAACCAGAGCAAATGCAAGTGGCACAATATAGTTCTCTCTGTCCATTGAACATGCAATTAACAGTTTATGCCTATACTTACCATATAGAAATGTGCCATATATGCTTACCACCGGCCGACAATGCTTAAATGCTTGAATACACTGACCGCACGCCCAAAACACTTTTTGAAAGTAGAATTCCTCCACCTCGTCAACATTACAACATTCACCCCAATCAACAATTGTTCCGGGGTTGGCAATTCTAATTGCATTAAGAAGATGCGGCAACTCGTTATAAGATTCATCCCAATCACCGTATTCAAGAGTAATTGCATTCCTCTTTGCATCCCATACACGTCTCATACTAACTTCGTACCCAAATCTCTCCTTTATTACATTCCGTAGGAACGACACTTTCACTTCAGGAGATTCTTTAACAAAAGTACGAAAGTATGTAGCCATAAAGTTATAGCCAATTCGAGGATGATCTTGGGAAAGCACTGCATTTAAACATGTATGTGGCTCACCACCAACTGTTATTTCAAACTCATGATCACCAGAACGTTGCCTCCCACGTAATCTCCACTTACAACCACCCTCCATTCTCAGAATAAATCACGTATCACCTAATCTTATCCGTCTCGATGACCTCGTAATTGTAATGGTTCTTGATGCAGAATATGTTCACTGTCTTAATGAGTTCTTTCTTATTTTTGAATCGCATCCCTTTACGAAATTCAACCACAGATTCTGGATCGTCCGTAATCCTCACATCCTCGCCCTCCTCTACAATCACCTTCCCAGTATCGTCACTATCAAGATAGAAAGGTAGAGGTTTCTCCAACCTCTTCCTAGACGGACCAGCCTCATTAACACTTACATTCATACCTTCTTCATCGTTTCCCAAATCAACACCATTAAACATTTCCTCATCAATATCGACGTCATTATCAGAATTCACTATAGACTCAAGGATATCATTCTCATATTACCGACACATCATTTCGTCTATAACTCCTTCATCGCCCAAGTCACGTTCTAAACATTCAAACGGATCACCATCTTCATAATCATCATAATCATGACCACCATACTCCTTATTACCATCATCCTCCTCATTATCACCTTCCTCCACATTATCACCATCCTCCTCATTACCATCATAACCGCTACCTCCTTCAATCACCGAAGACAACCGACGAATATTTTTAACCACATTCCTATTTTCAGGGTTATCATGCATAATATTAAAGCTCTTCATTCACATTCACTCCTACGACCTCATTCCCCACATTACCACCATACATACTTCTTGCATTTCATGCCCTCTCTTCATTGCCAGAATGAGCAGAAGCTGAGGTAACATATATTTCTTGAATGCGATCGCCATTGCACATAGCAAATTCGCACAACAATCTCACATCCTCATCATCACCAATAGGTACTAGCACAAACTTAATGCCATACGCAGTATACGAAGGAACGGGATATCTATGACATATTTCCAACCTCCTTCCTTCGTTTAATCTCATTGCATTAGCGATAACCTTTCTAATTGCACATAATCGATTTCACTTGGTACCTTTAAACGTTTCACCGGACCCCTATTATAACCAACTTCTTCACTACTATGAATAACCTTCCCATTTACATACAACAGTAAAAGCACGTGCGACATTGAAACGTAAGATAATACTTACGATATAGAGAATAGCTGCTTCTTCGGACTTCCAAATACCTACAATTATTTAAAAAACGTACCATTAATCAATTTTCGCCGAAATTCATCTAACCCTAATTACAATTAAACCTAAATTCAAATCACCCTAAATTCAACTAAGCCTAGTTTTTACGGCAATAAACACGTACACGGCCGGACATACGGAACAGGAGGGTGTCGGGTGCCGGGACTAGAGGGGCATCACGGACGGCACGGAGGGACGGCGGCACGAAGAAAGGGCAACACGGCGGAGGGAGGCACAGCGGGCGGAGGGCGGCACGGTTGGGGGAGGGTCGGGCGTTAGGGTTTTTTGGGTGAAGTGGGGGAATATGGATAGGGAGGAAGGGATCCCGACTGATTAAGTCGGGAAAACCCGCCCCTTGTTGAGATAGGACAGGGGCGGGTTTCGAACAGCCGCCCCTTGTGCACATGGAAAAAACCCGCCCCATGTTGACATAGGACAGGGGCGGGTTTTCCCTTAATGACTTGGGCAAAATTTGCTCCAAGTGCATGGGGGGCGCATTACACGTTTTGAGAACCCGTCTTCATGTAAGGGCGGGTTCTCAAAACGCGCCCTCATTCGCATTGTCCATAGCGCCATAGGGGTGGGTTTTGAAAACCCGCCCCTGCCATTTTACACGAAACCCGCCCTCTTTGTTATTTGGGGGGCGCGTTTAAAACGCGCCCCATCAACGGTATTCTGGTAATTTTAGAAATTCGGACCGTTTTCCGCAAAATTTTTTAGAAACCAAACGGTACATCCGTACAAACCTGCCTAAACACGACTATACTGGCATGGGCCTGCCTAGGGAAATCGAAGCACAATGGTATTTCGGGCCAGGCATCTGGCGGCGGCCAGACGATACTCCGCGGTTCTTTTGTCATCTCGTGGTGGAGTTCCTGCGGCGGGAAGAATTCTATAGCCTGCAAAGTCAATGCGGGAACAGCTGAAGAGTGGCATTAGGCACGCCTGAAACTTGAGTGGTGCGCCTGAAAGCAAGAATGCGTTACTCTTTGAATTGAAACCAGAGCATAAAAATATTTTGCGAAATATTATGCGTGTTTGAGAAATAGTTGACTACATCCTTAAAGTTGATTACTTTAAGTTGAAGAAAAAAAATTATTTTTTTTTAAGTAATGAAATTCTCTATTTCAAGTAAAACTTTTGCGCCGCCATTACTACTTGATTTTAGGATAGTAAATAGTAATCGAGGATTGCGACCAAACTTTTTTACAATGGAACCATTTCAATACTCAAAAAAGACGTGCCAAAACAGTGGATCAGTCTTAGGGTTGGTGTATTTTGATTGTAGCTTTTTTGGGGTAATTTTGATAGTAGCTTGCATCCATTAACTATGTTCTCTAATATTTCACGAATCGAGAGTTCGTTACTCAAAGAATTTCACTCTGCAAGAACCGAATTCTTAATTTTTCATATTGAACTTTCTAGGTTAACAGCATTAGTTATAAATTTTCCTCATGAGTTGGGTTAAATCTTCTTTGGCTGTTTTATGTTAAGAAAAACTGACAGAAACAGGGACATTCCCAAAAGAAAAAGGCTTAATAGTTTGGTTTGTTTTGTGTTAATTCTCATCTTAATTTCCGACAATGCTGATACTCTAATTAAGCTATCTTTTAGGCCAAATATTCAATGCAAATAAGGCCTTGGATACAAAAGTCCGAGGTTTGCTATCGACAGTATTCTAATGGCTTTCGTCTTAGTGAATCTCCTTCCCATTCCAACTCCTCACGAATTCGGCCTATAAGCCATATCCCAAGTCAGTTTAGACAACAAACATGATTCCGCTCCCTCACACCACCACTTCAAACCAAATCCCTAACCCAAAAAAAATAAGTTACCAAAATTAATTTGAAGGTCAAAATCGATTGGGGGAGATGTGGCGATTTGTTCGAGGCCATAATCAAAACAGATGAAATTTGACAGGCACGGAGAACCGCCGTATGTTGGTTCGCTGTTGCCAACCTTCAATGCAATCTGCGCCATTGGCTTTCTTTTCTAAAAAAGCCGGACGCCATTGCTCTGCAAATTGGCTTCTTCAGAAAAGAGCGTTCAATAAGAAGAAAAAGGAAAAAACATAAATCAGAACACAAAGAGATAAAACCAAACGGGAGATCGCCGAAGGAGAATGAATAAGAACGCCTAAGAAAGAACATGATCGGAGGTAAAGCGAAGGGAGTGATCCGGAGAAGGAGAGAGTTGTTCCAGCCGTCCAAACCACCCCCCATATATAGGAGAGAGATTGCCTTGACAGAAAACCCTAAACCTAAATAAGACTGAAAATACCTAATTGCCCCTAGTACTCGATTGTCCTTTTACTAATTTGTCTCTGAACCTGGGGCCCATGGGCCCTACTTGACCCAGAAAAGATACAAATTTTCTTTTTCCTTGTATGTTTACAAAATATTGCAAAAGGTATCTGATTGTACTCACTGACAATTTCTATTCAATCTAAAACGAAAGGCATAAAATGTGTTGTAATTTCCTACTACAGAAAAAACACTAAAATAAGTGTTTTACATTTTGCGTTTTAAAATAATTGGATTTTTTTAAATGAAAAAAAAACGAGACTTCTCAAAATCACGGGGCGAGCTTTTTTAAATAGATCCGTTCATCAATGGAGGCATTATTGCAAGTGTCAGTCAAATGATCCAGGCTACAAAGCCTGGAGTCGGATAAAAACTGGGACTTAATCCTTTTTGCCAAAGCACAAACTCAGATGCTGTAGTTGTAAGGACACTTTACAAATAAGCATGGAGGCCTTCTTAGTTTGACCACATTACCAGATGAAACGAGACGGTCAGCTCAAAGAGGAGTTTCTCAGATCACGTTGTTGGCAGGTCGGGGTGAAATCCAGAACATCCTTTCTAAGACAACGTCGCTGTGGCACGGTAAATTGGTTTTGACGATTGAAAATGAAGTACCAGTATCAAGGTTCAGGTTGCATCTTCTCGCATTCCTCCCGGATCGACTGGAAAAGTACAGAGGAGAGGTAGCGCTCGCCGAAGCTTGGGAACACAACCTACATGATTGAGATGAGGGACTTCAATTTGAAAATTGCAAAGCAGAAACCGACGTCCTTTTACGCTGCACCTCTCCTCCATTTTACATTCCTCCAAACTTTCCGGCATTCCCGAGTCAAAAATTGAAAGACCATTTGCCAGTCCTATGTCCGTCCTATTGTATACAGCATGGTAGAAATCTATGATAAAGTTCCAGGAATTCAAATGGTAAAGACAGTGAGACATACCGCAATGAGCTTCCCAGCATTCTCGGGTCTCTTGGCAACCTTTATTGCTGCTGCAGCAGCTGCTCCAGAGGAAATGCCCACCTGGATTTTTTATTTGTTTCATAAAGGATGGAAGAAAAGACAAGCAAGAGATAAGGAGTACAACCTGATCACGTCTTCAAAACAATATCAAGCCAAGCATGTTCATGCGGAAAATAGGATTCCTATTGAAATAGGATCCCAATTTAAATGGGAAAATCTCTGTAATGTCAAATTAAACAAAGGTTTTATGCTAAAATGGATAGCAAATGCTGTGTTCATCTTGCAACCTCGCCCTTAGCCAGTGATATAGACAGTCCCATATTTGCATATAATAATGTAGAAAAAACTACGGCTGAGGAAACAACTAATATAAGGCCACCTTCATGATCGTTTTCAGATAAGGATGATATTTCCAAATTTTCCACAAGTGCCAGTGAAACAAATATTGAAATACATGATAAAATAGGGAATGAGAAAAGGGGGGCCTGAAAGTAGCTTTTCCTCTTCTCCTTTACCTTTTCTTTTTTGTCACTTTTAAGTATTGGAAATTAAATGGAGTGAAATAATTAGAATTTAGTACTTGCACTAACCAGCAATCCTTCTTGCAGAGCCACTTGTTTTGCAGTTTCGACAGCCTCATCACTTGAAATCTGCAGGGAGAAAGTTAACATCGTATAGACAATGACAGGAAGGTAACAATGATCCATGTCGAATAGACATTTACATGACCAGTATCACTTTTTCCCCTCCAGACTGACTAGCCTCAGACTATTGTGCAAATGTTAGGCCAGTCCAGAAGAACCAATTCCGTATAAGTCCAGTTATCATACTCCAACACAAATTACTGGGTGAAACCAAAAAAAACTAAGGCACATAGGAACCATCCAATGCATGCTCTTGAATCTAATGATGACTGGGGAAAAAGTTCTTTGTGTATCTCATGGAGGAATTAATCAGAGTACACGACCTAGTGGGGACAACTACAAGACATTCTCAAGAAAGAAAAGGTAGTTAAAAAGAATGCAGGAGACGAACAACACAATTTTAAAATACATATTTTGCTTAGAAAGTAGGAGCTAATCTTCTAAGCAATTAGTAGCTTATACAAGTGCCCATTACAGCACTGGGATTTTCAGACGTAGCCTGTTTTCTGGAGGGCGACTAATTTTCCAGTGTTTCTCCTAGAACACAAGCTTGTATAGGTTGCAAGATTATAGAATGAAAGAAGAAATTGAAGAAGTATCTCCCCCACCTCGATGACTTCATCCATCACATCTTGATCCAAATTCTTTGGTACAAAGCCAGCTCCGATCCCTTGAATTTTGTGGGGGCCTATAAATTAAGAATGACTTAGAAGACCATCAAAGAATTTAAGATTTCATGTGAGGAGGAGCAATGAGCAAGCTGTTAAAATAACATGAAATAATTTAAATTATTCTGGTCTTACCAGGCTTGCCACCAGAGAGAATGTTACTTTCCGTAGGTTCCACCCCAATTACCTAGATTAACAAAGCAATGAGGTCGAAAAAGGTTTAGACATAAACATGTATTAGTGATTGGATTATGAACACGAAACTGGAAATGTGGGAACAGAAATGAATGACAATACTCTTTAGACATTTCAGCAGATAAGCTTTATATGTATTCACCAGCCAGGATGGACATAATTCTTTGGGTCACAGTAACTACTCAAGAAATTACCTTGATGTTGGGATTCTTTTGCTTAAGAAACTTCCCAACCCCAGAAATGGTTCCTCCAGTTCCAATACCTGCAACAAAAATGTCGACTTTTCCCCTAGTATCTTCCCAAATTTCTGGGCCAGTTGTCTCAAAGTGTACCTGTGAGGAGTGATTTACAATAATAAAACAAGTCAAGAAGACTAGGCAATAAGAGGGGCCTTTGGTTTTCCAGAATCTTCCAATGCCATGGGAACTGTAGTAAAATTACGCCTCATAAAGCCACTATGATGCATGTTTCAAAATTTCAGGCGGGACCACCGTAACTAATGCAGTGCAAACTGCACGATGAATAGCTAAATTCCTGAATCTTCCACAAAGCATCCACTTGATTCTGAAAATGAAGAAATGGAGGCATGAAGTATCATGCTCACCGATGTGGGTCCTGGATGGCAATATCTAAGGGTGTATATTGGATCTGTTGTCAAATATTGCCAACTCATGGTTATCGAGGCACCATACTCTACCCATTTCTAACTTACTGGGTAATTAGAATAATGCATATAAGTAAAATCACATTCAATTGCCAGAAGCCATCAACAAGTTTAAGTCAGTGTTTAATAAAAAATTTACACAAAAGGTGCAGATTCTAAAGAAGAATGAATGTCTGGAAATAAACCTTAGGATTCGCTGGGTTGTCAAATTGTTGTAACATATAAGCGTCCGGAGTACTGTTCAAAATCTCCTCCGCCTTTTGAACTGCTCCTTTCATTCCTTTTGCCGGATCAGTCAAAACCAGTTCAGCCCCAAATGCTTTTAAGAGAACTCTTCGTTCCATACTCATCGATGCCGGCATCGTCAGAATCAGTTTATATCCTCTGGAAGCAGCAATAAAAGCAAGGCCGATGCCAGTGTTTCCACTCGTTGGTTCAACCAAGATATTCTGAAAAAAAGAGAAACACGAGAAGTTTCAAAAAAATATATCCAAAGCCGTGTAGGTCCTTCAGTTACCACAGAGCTCAATGCCTGATCTTTTCATGAAGGCCACACAGACTGCGCCATTAGTTCAAAAGAATGAGATTGGTAATATCATGCACAAACTCAAGGCCGTTAAGCTGGAATAGCTATGGAAGGGTAGCCAATCAACAATCCAACAGAGGGGTATTCCAAAGAGAACGGAAACATAATAAAGTTCTCTGCTCAAAAAATGATAAGAAGCACGATACATGAAGAAGCTCTTCAGTAACATCTCTAGCGATTACCTTTCCGGGTTTTATAAGTCCTTTCCTTTCAGCATCAGCTATCATACTATATCCAATCCTGTGGCACAGACAGAAAGATGAATTAGGAACTAGTTCAATTTAAAGGTCTTCTACATACTTAGGGAAAGATGCCCCCGGGGAGGGGGGGGGGATACTCCAGAATACAAGATGTTAAAGCAAAAGATACGGCACAAAACTGTGCGACATGAGAGTAAGTACCACAGTTCTTCAAATGATAACAAAGGAAGATAGAATATTGACATTTCCAAGCAACCACTTACAGATTAACAACATTGGGAAGCTACCATGACAAATACTGTTAATTCCACATGCTATTCTTTTCATTTTGCAGCTGTGGAGAAAACCTACTTTAACATACCAATTTTTCAGACATAAAAACTCTATAAATACAAAAAATATAGAGACATGGAGGAAAAAAACCAATCTAGCGAAGTGCGACATGTGGAAACCATCACGGGACCATCGACTGCTGCGAATTAATAACGTCAAACGGACAGGAAAGCTCGACAATCCATGAGAAAGCAGGAGTGCCTAAAGCCCTCACCGGTCTTTAACACTGCAACAAGGCTCCATTATCTCCAGCTTGGCGGCGATGTTCGCCTGACATCCTTTAACGATATTGTTCAAGTAAACCATGGGCGTTCTCCCAATCAACTGCGCAATGACGTCAATAAATAAATAAACCAAACAACAACAACAAAGATGAAAAAACAGAAAGTAACAAGGAATTTCCCGGTCGATGAATTGGACAAAAAACAAATCAAGGAGGAGGCACCTGAGTGACGTCGTCCGCAATGTTGAGGCCTTCGATTTCAGTCTGAGGCTTGACAGAGACCGCCTTGCACCGCACCAGGCTACGGCCGCTACGCAGGGAGTTGTCCGCAGGGAGGGTCCTGTTCTTGAATGAAAGGAAGGAGGGGAAGGCATCGGAGGTGACGGCGGCGAGGGATGACGAGGGAGTCGGTAAGCCAGTCTTCCTCGAGGTCAACGACAGAGAAGGCAATGACGCCGCGGCCATGGCCGATGAAGATTGCGCTGGCGGCGAGTCCCGGAGAAAGGGGAGAGAATAGGAAGATAAATTTACTTAAGTTTGCTTTTGTGTCCCACTCTCCCGGCTTGGCCCCCGAAAAGTCAAGAGCACCCGCCAACGTCCCGATCTTGACTACTATAAACCGGGGGATAAGGTCAAGGTCGTTTCCCCACTACCCAAAATCCATGGCCGGAATCCCGTCCACCTTCGTTGAACCAAAGGATCCACACCAACCATAACAACAATTCCTCTCAGGTGCTTCCAAATTGGAAAATTCTAAATTTCCACCTTTAATAAAAAAAAATAATTCAAAAACGAAAAATGAAAATATTTCTTGAAAGAAGCCGACGAGGCTAAGTCGTCGAGGTTAAGTCGTTCTTTTTTTTAAAAAAAAAAACGATTTTGTCAAGCCTGTAAGGACAAAGATCATATCACAATCTTTTATGCTAAAATAAAGTTAGTTAAATTTTTTTTATATTACTAGTAAGATGAGAGATTTCAGTGTTATAAAAATCGAAATACCTTTGAAATGATTAAACTCAGTTTTTGTAGCTGATTTTCCCCAAACCGTGTTCATCCATGTCATATTTATAGAATATTTTTTTATGCTATCCTTATTTTCTAACAAAATATTACCATCATCAATCAACACATTCCCTTCCGACTAACAGAGACACGGATAAACCCCCCCCCCCCCCCCCAATCAGGTCGGGGGAAGCGAGAATAAGGCAAATAACACCAGAATCCCCAATCTTCACGCCCATTAGAGAGTGACGCAATCTCTTATGTATACGTAACACGGTAAGTGGGAGTGGATACTGTAAAATTTAGCTGGGGCGACCATAAACCTTTCAGGCCGGCAGTTTTGACCTCCCCTTTTGTCATCATCTAGAGCTGCACCTCCCTGTTGAAGATCCAACTGAAAGGGACCTCGGGGCCCTTCTGTGCCCTCGCCTCGGCTCTCTCCTCCAGCTTCCTGATTCTCTGTGGCAACGTGCACACGTACTCCTGCGCTTTCCTCCCCCCCCCCCAGAAAGTCCGGTCAGGTCCCCCACCTTCCCACCTCTGCACCAACAACTCCAGGATATCGGCATAGTCTGCTGCTGTGTAGACCCCGAGCCTCTGCGCAACCGCAGAGAACTGGTCAAATAGGATGTCGCTGTGGCCATCAAACATCTGATGTGCGGGCATGGTGATCTTCTTTCCTCATCATGTCCGCCAGCGCGAGGACGGTCCCGTCGGGATCTATTTCAAAGAGCTTTTCTATTATCTTCGTGTAGGCGGTCTCACGACACTTCTAATCTGAGGCAATCGTTCCGCATATTTGAGCCAATTTTTTTTTTTTTTTAAAAAGGAACAAAAAAGGGAGAAACACGATTGCAGGTCCGGTTCAGATTAACGGAACCGGTTCGGCCGAACTGCGGTCATTCAGGAACATTGATCCAGCCAAACAAATAGGCCGCTTTGAAAGTTCGTCAAAAATATTTCGTGAACAACATACTACAGTAGTGACAGACACTATACATTATAAATTTCCTCTTGATATCACTTCTATATTGCAAGCTCCTCAGGCCAAAGCAAAAGATTATTTACGGCAATATTAGTTAATGAATTTTTAGAAATATGGTGGTCTCATATTTGAACCCATTGATTTTCCTCCAGATTATTCATTCATGTGATTTCATTATCACCTTTGGATATATTTTCAGAAGAGCTAAAATGAATGCTTTGGTACTTGGTGCATCTACGTACCATTGCAAGTGAAATCCAAACAAAGGAAGCTCTACAGGTTTATAGCTCCATCAAACCTGTTATGACTACTTCTCACATCACACATGATGACAGTAACTTTCTGAATATGTTATCATGGTTTGCTCCATTACCAACGTGGTTAAACTGGTTTAACATTCATCATCAAAAGTATGAAAAATGGGACAACATTGAACCACGGTCAGTTTTCGTGGTTAAACTGCAATGACATTTTGATCCATCATTACAATTTATGGTTGCTTTGACAACAATAGATGATTATTGTTTTCCCCAATCAATCCAAGAAGATAAAGACTCACAGTAGATCCTCCCAGCCAAATTATTTCGAGAAAATGAATTTAATTTTTTGCCCATAGAAAAATAAGTAAAAGAAAGTTGGAATTTTGCTTCCCTACCCAGTAAGCATTTTAATGATGAGATTCTTTCATCAAAGTAATGACCCAGATGACCCATCAGGACCGTTCACGAGTTTATAACCACATTCGAAGAAAAGATCTTGAAGAAATCTTACAACTTTAGTTAAAACGATGAAGACTACTCTACTTTATCAGCTTTTTAAAAAGAGACGTGCTACACATTTAGTGTGTTTTAACGTGTCGTGTAATAATTTTTAGAACCGTAAACATAAATGATTCGTCGTAAAGAAGTTATATATAAGGACCCTCCATCCATAGTAACAAATCATTGATCGCTTGATCAAGAAATCTAATAAATTTTGTAAAAAAATAATTAAAAATTAATATTTTATTTCAAGAAATAACCCCGCTCTCCTAGCCGTTGATACCAAAACCAAGAAAGAGTACCCCTCAAGAAATGCTTACTCGTTTCCCCTTCGGTTGCAGAGACGCAACAGCACAATTTTATGACACCATCAACAACACGACAGCACGGGAGGCGAAATGTTGTCATGACAGCACACAACTCAATCTCTGTTTATGTTACACACCACAAAACCCAGTAAAAGGAATGATTCTCATGCATACATGGAATGAGAGACAAAGGAGGACCCAAAATCACTAGGAAAATAAAAGCAGAGAAAGGGGTTAAGAAAAGATTTGCACCCAAATCATCTCACACAAATCGGTTAAACGGTTTCCTTCCTAATGCACCAGCGGACGAGGTCGACACTGGGGTATCCATGACGGAGTTCGTGTCGAATGTCCTGGGGGAACCATAGTTCTTCCTTGAGGATGGCGTCATGGGGAACGACAGCCGCCTACTCGCTTCACTCCCTGGTGTCCCTGGCCTCTCCCTTGGATTGCTGCTGGCCCTAGCCTTTGCCTTTGCGGATGCCGTCAGAGCCATGTAGTGTGGTTCCAAGAACGGAGGGCAGCTTATGAGGCTCCCGTTGTCTTCGTCCTTCAATGAGGATAGGTTGTTGAAGGGGCAAGCAGAGGGACCGGGCCTCTGCCTTGAGTACTTTGAGCTCGAGCTGCTTCCAAGGATTCGACCGGACGGCGGGGTCAATGCTCGCCTGGAAGTGACGTGGACGGAGGACCTTGAGGATCTCGGTGTGGACGCATCAAAGTTGTCAAACTTGAAGCTGCTTCTTAGGTTCAATCGCGGTGGAGTCGCGGGCGGAGGTTTTAGGGGCCGTTCCTTGGCGAGGTTCGGCAGGGGGAGGTGGTTCTCAAGACGGCTCCACCACCAAGGGAATCCGTCTGACCTGAGTTCGGTTGAGGCAATCTTTGACGATGAAGATCTTACAGTCGATTTCCATAATTGCTGTTACGTCGAAGATCACAGACAGTACAAACAGAAGACCTTTACGTACTGGTTGTTGGACATGCCCTCAAAAATATACAGCAGAAGCTTGCAGTGAAGGGAATGCTATCATGGTATTGGAGTGGACCAAAGCTTAAGGGTTGGCGACTTGCCTGGTTCGAGTATGCATAGGCCTTAGCTCTCTCTTTGTTGATGATGGCCTCCGTTCTCCGCTGGACCCTCGCATCCCTTTCCTCCTTTGTGATCGGGCTGTCGTCCCAGATATCCTGCCTCCCAGCAAATTCCGACTACAACGGTATCGTTATTGGTCGGTCAGTTGGAAATGCAAATTGAGTACAATGATTGAGATCATATACTCACTGCCGAATTCCATTGGCCCAAGCAACTCTCGCCATCCTTATCGATATTCAATGGGGCTTGGATCCGCTCTTTGCTCTCAAACATCTCTATCCTGCGGGAACGAATCTGGGATTGAACTCTCACCGACATCTGCATGTATTTTATGGCGTCTACTGTCTGTCGCTTGACGGCGTTGCCTCTCATGACCACATGGAGTCGCACCAATCCTTTAAGTGCTCTGAAGCTTCTCCTCGCCTTTGCACAGAAAATGAGCAAACAAGATCAAGAGATACGGTTTTCTTCAAATGATCATCAGCAATAATTCTGGCTCACCATGAAACCTCTATAGGCAGCTTGAATCTTCGTGGCTGCAGCATGTTGATCCTCCAACCCTGGCTCCGGATGATGGACGGTTTCCTTCTGATTGCTGTAGCTTCTTGAAGATGTAGCTCTCGCTGGATCAGTCTTTGGGGAAGCGATTCGAGGCGAAGCTGCCAATCTCTGAGAATTTCCTCTCGGTGAAGCAGGCCGGTTCAAGGATGCCTTGGGAGAAATTGCTCTTGGGGAAACAACGCTGGATGAAGAAACTCCCAGAGGCTCTGGAACAGGCGGTTTCGGCACCTCAGCAGGCGTTGGAGGCTGGACAATCAAGTCCTGCTCTGGAATCGGTGTCCTCGCTATCTCAGCAGAAGCAGGGGGCTGGAAAATCAAGTTATGCTCCCTCTCCACTTCTACGAGAATCTGCTCGATGCTGCTCGGTTCCCTGAAGCGAGGGATGAGCGACTTGGTCTTTCCATATTTTGGTTTCCCAAGCTCCTTCCCCTTCCCCTTCTTCTCTCTTGTCCCCCTCTCTCCCGATTCCTACATTTTGAAATCATAAGGAAGTACAGATTCAGTAGATGTGCAACTCCCGCATAGCAAACATCTGCCGAAATTAAGGGACAGTGAGAAAAGAAAACGTGAAAAAACAAGCCGAATTCAATAAAACCAGCTACAAGTGCTCAGAATCTTTCAATAAAGACTACACAGAACTCTAAAATTAGAATCACGGCAAAGCAATGGAAGCTTACAACAGCAGCCGGATTGTTGCGGCAGCCTAGGACCACCTTCTTGATGGTAGCAATCCAGCCCCCTTTCTTCCCCATTATCTTTGCATCACTGTCCTAAAACCTCCTGCATTGGAGATCACGGTTAAACCTACCGATTAAACAACAGAACGAAAGAGAAACAGCTCCCCAACAATCGCCATAACAACACCGGAGGGAAACCAGCCTCTTATAGACTCGAGCACAGAACCCAACACCTTCTGATCCGCCGGCCTGCTTTTACCTGGATCGTCTTCCTTGGATGCCTAAAGGAGGAGTTTTCTGTTCAGAAAACCAAGACAGACCACTCCCATCTTCTCATGCTGCCATAAGGCAGAACCATCTTCACCAAGCAACTTACAGAACCCCCTCCCAAAAAAAAGAAAGGGGTCTTCCTAAATCAAACAAACAAACAACTACATGCCAAGCAGACCCCACCCTTCCCCCCTCCCCCGGGAAAGAAATGAGTGTAAATTCATGAAATTCAACTAGACCAGAAAGACAGAATTCAGCTTGACCGGGGTAAAGAGAAACAACTGCAACAGGACCCGAGTTTTACTTTTGTTCCTTCTCAAAACTGCGGGAAACCCCAAGCAAAATTCACAGAAATTCCAAATTTGCCGACAAACGAAACCCAAAAAACACAAAATAAAAGAAAGGGACCGGAATTCAGACAACCCCACGAGGGTCATCTCTGCCTCTCTCGTTTGTTTGTCTGATCCTCCTCCCTTTTGTCCAGACCCGACCGCGTGCTTCCCCAACAGAAAAAAGTCAAAACCCAAGAAGAACAAGGCAGGAAACGAGAGGAGGCGGGTTCAAAGGGAGTCCTTTCTGGGGGGTGGGGTAGGAATTCGAGGAACTGACCTTTCAGCGGAGCTTGATCGTATCCTCCTCTGGGAGAGAGATGTTCTCCTTCAACCAACCAAAAACTCGAAAAGAAGAAAGCTGCTAATGTGCTAAAAGGCTAATTGTAAAACAGGAATGCTAATATATTCCCCCTTACAGCACACCAACCATAACCACAGCCGTGTGGGAAGGAGCGGGGGGGATACGAAGAAAAGGGAGGCTTCTGCTTATTCCCCCTCCCCCATTCAGCACGCTGCCCACCCTTTTTAATTTCTTTCCTTAAAATTTATTAGTGGTGTTGGACTTTGGCTTTTCTGCCATTCCTTCTTTTATTCTTGCCGTTTTCTCACCTTTTTTTTTATCTATTTTAAAAATGTCCTGTGGGTTTTTAGAGGGGTTGGGGGTTTGGAGAAGAAGAAGAAGAAGTGGATTACGACTCCTTTGTTAGCTGAACTTACTCGGTCTTCCCATTTTCCTCCTTTTTTTTTTTTCTTTTTTCCTTTTCTTTTGTTTTTTTCCTTGGGAGTGTGTTAATATCCATTTTTTTTTTTCTTGGACGTACGTTTGTATCTTCTAGTTTTGTTAAGTTGTACGCAAATTATTTCACAAAATCAATGTTTAAAAATTCTTAATCAATACCTTTACATTAATGATTAAAACGTGGATTTCATTCGTAAAAAATAAATCGATATTTTAAATATCGATTTTATCTCAAAAAATAAAAAAAAATCGATATTTAAAATACTAATCCTTTTATCGAGTAAAATTAACATTTGAAACATCAATTTAAAAGTATTAATAAAAAATTTTTAAAACTTTTAATCTTATTTAACGAAATATTTTCACGATCAACGTCATATAATAACAAAAAAACTCTAATATCCCGTGCTCTAAAATTTGTGCTTATTACGGGCCACAACAACATAGTTAAGACATTCAATCTATAATATGATGTTAGGACAAGGGGGGTTCGAAGTGGATGACGACGACGATGATGATACTCCACAACAAGTAGGATGGACGATGACCAAACTCAACCCAACACTCCTAATTCGACTTTGGGGATTTTTTTTTTTTTTTTGGGATTGAGGAAAAGACAAAAGGATAATAAAATAAAGGGATCCGCCGGCCAACTTGTCACCTCCTAGCTCCTTTAATAATAATAATATTTTGTTGGGATTAATAAAATAAAATTATGAAGTATTGCTTTGATGTAATCCTTGACATATGTTGCAACAAGCAAGAAATTGCGCCCGTCTCCGAGTATAACGAACAACCCGTTCGTTTTTATTCTGACCCGACAAGTGGGGCTTTTGCCGCATACAAAGTCTTCCCTTACGTGACGTTTGACGGCATTATCCGACCGACAAAGTTAAGGATACGGTTCGAATATACACGTTTTTTTTTTCTTCTTTGGGTCAAAACCAAACCACCCCAACTTTTTAAGATTTCTAGAAAGTGGGGGGTTATTTTTTATTTATTGTCAAAAAGGTTCTTTCGATTTAGGGCCTGGGTTAGGTTGGGATTTTACACGGGGTTCGATTATATTTTATTTTATTTCTTTCTCATTCTCACCGAGGACGATGTCGATGATGATTGAGTGTCAATCCGGGGCATCATTTCGTTGCTTTTAATGGGAATGGGAGGGGGGGCATAATTGCGTGCCTGATTTAAAATTCCTTTTTGACCCTCTTTTTTCTACCTTCTCCCGGTGCTCGTGATGCCCCATGATAATATCAATCCCCCAACAATCGGAAATTAAATTGTTAACGAGTGAGAAATCATGTGACGAGAAAAAATAGGACGTGACTAATTGATCCAACCGTAGAGCCTTTGGATTTCTCTTCAGGTGAACTTGAATAATTAATAATAATTCTATTATAAAAGCTGAAGACAGTTGAACAGACGGAAGAACGTGTAATAGAAAATTTGATTATAATTTGATTCTCCACCTATCGACGACGATTCGAGTTCAGCAACTTATCCAATTAGTTGAGTCTGGCTATACATAATCATAATTCGGGATCGAGAAATACTTTAACAGGTTGAGTTCCATCGATCTCGAAAATTCAAGACGGAGAAGCTCCCTCGGCAAGTTAAGTTCATTCGTCCGCAACGAATCGAGTTCAAAAACGCCATCGATGAGTTTGAGTTCAAGACGTATTCGACTGACTCTAAAATACAGGGATAATTAACCCGAACACTTAACTACTATAAATTCCATTTCTTGTTAATGAAACAAGTATTGTTCATTTTTTTGTTTGTGTGAGATTTTTTACTATTAGCCGGCGACTACATTCACCGTACTTTGTCACGCTTCGTTGAGTGGTTACGTGGATCGTATCTCGTGTGCAGACAAACATGACATTAAAGGTACTAAAGGAAAAAGTCGATGTCATACGTCAGAGGGAAATCGCAGACGACGACCTTGCTAATGAATATACTTGAGTAATGCTTATTACACGGGAAATGGATGAATACGGCGCTGACTTCCCTGTCCCGTCCCCCACCATTTCCTTAACAATCGCTCCCCCCAACCCCCGCGAACGGGTCAGGCTCCGACGACACGATTTCTTTACGACTTCTTCCTCCGAACAATTTTTTACTCTTATTAAAAAAAAAAAAATTTCTTCTATTTCCAAATCGATTGATCGGGGCATGTGCTGCGGCGTTGCTGTTGTCTTTGATGATATTATTTTTTTTTATTTTATCCCGACTGATTTGACTCGAGAAAATTATTTCGGATAAACCAGAGATCGTGATAATATATATGATCCTAATCATATGTATTATAAGACAAAATGATAATATACATACAAGAGTAAATGAATTGAATATAGAATAAATGTTCTATGAACGTAGAGAATGAGTAGACAATCCAAGAGCCTAGAGAATGGGTAGACGATCCATGAACCTAGGGAATGAGAGATTCATGAACCTTACGAAGGAGATGACAAATAATGATTTTGTTGTCACCCCCACAAACTCATGCTCGACACAGAGAGTGAGTTTTGGAATGTTGAGAAACGAAGGAGCGTTGGGCGAGATTTTTGGTGAAGGCATCAGCTCGTTGTTCGGTGGCCGGAACAAATTTGATGACCAGTTCCCCGGATTTGACCTGTTCACGGACAAAATGGTAGTCTATTGCCACATGTTTTGTTTGTGCGTATTAGACAGGATTGGTGACAAGATATGTGGCTCCTATATTGTCACACCAGATGACCAGAGGCCGACGAAGAGGCAGCCTTAAATCACTTGCCAAGAATGATAACCACATAAGCTCAGCAGCTGCATAAGCAAGCTCCCGATATTTGGCTTCTGTGGAGCTGCGTGCAACCGTAGGTTGCTTTTTGGAGCGCCTAGAAAGAAGATTGTCACCGATGTAGATAGCATAACCAGTTGTGGAGCGCCGAGTTGCAGGATAGCCAGCCAATCAGCATCAACGAAAGCTGTGAGACAAGAGAGATTTGTCGGGCGTATTGGTAAACCAAAGGAGGTTGTTCCTTTTAGGTAACGAAGTATGGGTTTGGCCGCTTGAATATGGAATGTTGTTGGCGATCGAATAAACTGGCTGAGCATGTTGACCGAGTAAGCAATGTCGGACCTTGTGAGAGTGAGATATTGTAGACTACCAATAATCTCATGGAATAGGGAAGGATTAGGAGATGCGTTGCCGTCAGTTGCTAATTGAAATTTGGCAGGGAGCGGTGTCTTGGCTTCCCAACAATCTTGCAAATTGAATTGACAGAGAAGCTTGTCAACGTAGTGTGCTTGAGATAAAAATAGACCATCTGATGTGCGCTGAGTACGAACATTGAGGAATGTCGAAGGAAAGCCAAATCTTTATTACAAATGTTCTTGAAAGTGCGCCGACAACGTCGTCAATACTACTCCCAATGGTGCCCGTCAAGAGGATGTCATCAACATAGAGGATTAAGATGAGAGTGTCATGACTTGATGTCACGAAAAGTGATGTGTCTGACCTGCATTGGAGAAATCCCAATTGATAGTGTGTTGGCAAAACGATCAAACCTTGCTCGTGGGGCTTGGCGGAGACCGTAGGTAGACTTTCGTAGAAGGCAAACATGATGGGGGAACCTGGGGTCTTCACACCCAAGTGGTTGACGCATATAAATTGTTTCGGTAAGGTCTCCGTGAAGAAATGCTTTCTTGACGTCCAATTGTTGCAGGGCCCTTCCGAGCTTCAGACTGCCGTCGGTATTTGCTCAGTGGCTACGCTTAAATCACCAAATCCGTGCGAACCTTCTCGCCACAATGTCTCCTGAGATCATCCTCGAGGTGTATGACATCCAACCTGCCTATTATATCTGGTCTACACTTCGTGCACATTTTCTTCAGGCAACCTTGGTGTAGGAACTCGACTTACGCAGTCGTCTCATTTCTCACCGCCTGACCAACCACTCCATGGCCATCTACCTTCGTGATATGAAGAGCATAGCGGATCAATTATCTTCCATCGGCAAAGTTGTTGCCCCTACGGAACTTATCCTTTATGTTCTCCGCAGCTTGCCTCGTCAATACGAGAGTCTTGTTACCACTTTATCACATCATTTCACCAAACATTTGATCAAGTTCGAGCACACCTACTCACCTATGAGCAACGCTTAAAGGATCAATCTCCTGACATGAGCGACTTCCCTTCCGGTGCTCTTTATTCCGCTTCCTCGCCATCTCGCCATCGTGGATGTCATGGAGGCCGGCGGTTTTTTAACTCTTCACAGCGGAAGCATGGTGGGCTCATAACCCACGGGTCCCAGGATCGAAACCTGGTCTGATACCATGATAAATCAGAGACCGTGATAATGTATATGCTCTCAATCATATGTATTACAAGACAAAACGATGATATATATACAAGAGTAAATGAATTGAATCTGGAGTAGATGATCCATGAACCTAAGGAATGAGTAGACAATCCATGAATCTACGGAATGAGAGATCCATAGGAGATGACAAATAATAATTCCGTTGTCAATCTCTTAGGATTTAATTTTTATCGTCGATGATTTCTCAAAACTCGCCATTAATTTTATAAAGATTATGGATTTTAAAGACTCGTCATCGCTGTAGATGAACAAATACGGGTTTTAAAGATCCGCATACAAAGACTCCTTCTATTTTAAAAAAAAATTAATTATTTGAAGAGCGTACTTTAAAAAGCGCATTATTTGTAAAATCAAACCTCTCGCAATTATCGTATTTCATGAATTTTTTTTTTTATCTTGAACCACGAACATCTCATGGCCTTCCCCGGGCATCCAAAAGGTGAAGCAAGTGGTGCTAAATCAAAAGCCCAAAAATAAGAGGACGTCTTTTCGAAATACTGATGGAAAATTGTCTAATGATAAAAATGATATTAATAATAGAAGAAAAGGATGAACAGTTAAATTTTCTTAATAAAACAAGGATGGATGGGTTTAAGTTAGTTAGGGGGAGTCGGGAGTTAAATCAACGGCCAACACCATCCTACTCAGCCTGCTGGGCCCCACTTTCTTCCTCCTCGCTGCGCTCCTCCGCCGCACCGCCTCCATCTGGTCCCTCCTCCTCTCCTCCATCACCATCGCCGCCTCTTCCTCTGCCACGAACCTCCTCATCACCACGTCCTCCCTCAGCGACTCCCCCTGAAAACCTTCCCCCTCCCCCTCCCCTTCCTCATCGTCGCTGACGTCACCTCCACGCTCCTCCTCGGCTGCCCCTGCACCGGTCCGACCGCGGTGGACGACGAACTGATTGACCTCGAACGGGGATAGCTGTTGCTCCTCCTCGGCGTCGGATGATGATGATGAGGAGGAGGACGGTAGTTGATATCCGAACGGAACACCTCGTTGTAGGACGACAGCGGCACGCACAGGCAGGCACTGGTGAACGACGACGCCACTCTCAGTGAGGTACATTTCCTTAGCTTAGGGTGGTCCTGGTGGTGGTGGCTACGTTGATGGTTTGGATTGTCTGCGGCAGTCGTGACGAAGGTTCTCCAGAGGGTCGTGGTGGTCGTGGCGGCGGGGATCGACGGTGGTTTGGTGGAAATGGTACGCCAAATCGTCGCCATCTCCTTTACTTTGTGATACCAAGGTTTCCTGCCAAGCTGACTGTTTAACTCTTCGTCCCTTCTTCTTCTTGATAAAACTTAACTACACTAACAGTGCTGAATTCGACGGCTAACGAGAGTAATTTGGGATAGCAATATCTGTTCGCTTTGATGTAGATACATATATACATATACATTACATACCTCTTGTGATCTTGCATGAAACTGAGCTGAGTTGCTTGATTAGAAATGATGCACCAGCGATTTTTCATCTGGGTATGAAAGGGAAAAAAGATCAAGAGAGAGCGAGCATCAGCTCCTTTTCTTCCTTTCTCCTCCTTCCGCACGTTCTGTGAATCTTTGATTTGAGTCATGAAGGAGGAGGATGATGATAGGCTGGAAGGAATTACCTCCCCTTCCCTCTCCAACTCCCACTCCCCCCACTTCTTTTACTTTTTCCTTTCCACATCCATTTCTTTATTCCAAAAACATCCCCCTGCTTTTGCTTTATCAATCCAGGGAATCATGATAACTCTTCCTCATTTCATCCCCCTCCTTGAATTCCAAAAGTTACTCGGGTGGCCCCCCTCTTCAATTGCAAATCTCCTGCCATGAAAGGGTGAGCCCGATTAGGATAGGAGAATTCACATTGGCCATCTTCATTTGGGGATTCCCTAATCAAATCTGGTAGAAAAAGGCTTGCATTGGGCACGTGGAAAAGCACACCCGGGACCATTGTTAGCTAACAAAAAAGCATCATGATTAAGGGACATCTCCTGTGTAACCCCGTGTTTCCTTGCCTATCTTTCTGAATTGGCTAACTCCAGATCTCATTTACCAGCAATAACCAGTAGTCGCATTTCATCGATGAGGATGGGAAAAATGTTATAACGACGGTTTGCCTGACTTTAGTGGTCTAATCTGGTCTATTTGAGGGTACCATATCTGTTGCACTGTATCTGTTGTCTTACTATTGGAGGCATGTATTGTCTAAAGTTGTGCGAGTCTCTGTTCAATTCCACGCACTTTATTCCCCTGGGATAAATAAAGTGGAGGTGTAGTGTAGGGGGGAGGTGGACTCTTGAATGATGAAGACTGGGGGGATTCAATTCAATCTGTAAGGAATATTGAAGACTTGGAAAGTGAAAAGATGGGGCATTTGATTTCAGCATCGGGAGTAAGGATTTTTGAGCATTTGATTTCAGGTGGGGGTGCGTTGTCAGGCCATGAACACAGGAAAGCTGCTTCCATAAAGAAAGCCCCGAGCCAATGATGAGTACAGTTGCCGCGCTGGCTTAAGCGAGCTCCCAATTTAAGAATCCAGGCAGTGATTTAATAGTCTTTGCTTCTGGATCCATTTAGGAGAAGATTTGATAAGATGGGGCATGTTTGTGTTGAGCCACTACTTAAGGACCAGAAAGGAAATTCATTTTGTCTGCTGACATGTTAAGTTCATGTACAGTTTTTGTATATATAATCCACTAAATGCAGGAAACTCGAGTCTTCTTTCAAGTGCCTGGTATTTATGATCGCACGACTCGCAAGTAAAGAATGATATTGTGATGGAATTGAAATGGAAACACTTCTCGTCAACCATTTTGAAGCAACAATCAGAGCATTTCATCAGAGGTTTAGGCAGAGGTGCTCTTAAACCAACGAAATAGTCTCGTGGGGATAGGAGAAATAATTGTGATGCATCTTCATATATGGAGCCACGACATGGATGCTTTCGACCCTCTTCGTTCTCCTCTTCATCGTCATTTACCCATGGAGCTGTCTCGACAAGGACATCAATCTTGATCCACATTTTTCAAAAGGGAATATTTGGAAGATCGCCTTTCAATTTGCTTCACTTTGGCTATGTTCATTTTGCAGCATCACACAGTGGACGCACGAATTTCCTCTTGTGGCTTGTTAACTTCTCCCCGTATGACAGAATCACATTGAAATGTTATGTTCAGAATAACCACCCGGTACCATGCTCCACATGGTTAATGTCCGCCAATTTGAGAAAGCATAACTGATGAAACTTACCTTGATCAGAAGATACCATCGAAGTTCTCAAATGGACAGAAAAAGCAACCTTCGCCACCCAACAGAGACTCCACTTCCACATCACTCGTCCCAGAACAATTCCCTGGATCAGAACCAGTACCGCCAAACATACTGGAGCACTCTATTGCCACAAGGGCGACAAACTCCAGGCATCCGGATGTTCTTATACCGGTAAGAACATCCGGACACATCTCTCTCAGGACCTTCTATCATCTCGCCGGCACGATTCTAAATCTCAACCTCAACAACTTCCCAAGTTCTGATAATTATCACAAAAACATCCGATCTGGTCAAAAAACTAAGCATAACCGACATCCTAGACTGTAGGAAAGAAGCGGACAACTCGCAGCAAAACCAAAGCAGAAACCAAAAATCTAAAGCTTGATCGCATCAGCAACACCGCTTCTCCTTGACAACCCGACATTCAGAAACTCACTCGTGCGCTGTAGCAACTACCAGAGAAGCATTGAGGCGTGAGAGGCAAAGTGGCAGGGGAGTTCAGCTTGTAGTTTCGTCGACTGTCGGTAAGAATCAGGCATCTTGCGGGCTTTCCGAAACGTTGTACATGGGATCCCCCAGAACATATTATTTTCTGAGAAATTATTGTCATCCGCATTTTCGATTGCTGAAGAATCCAGAGAATCCAGCGTCACGGTCCTTAGTATTATTCTACGCCACAAAATGATGTAAACGAGGGGTCATTACTTTCTCTTACAATAAACTGCTGTCTTGCTTTGATACCGTCCTATTTGTTTTAACTTGGAGGAAGACAACAGATTTGATTAACTTCTTGCCTACTTTCGTGTTTAATTTGTGGCTGCAGCCAAACTAGCCTAGTAGCTTCAATGTTACCGCCTGTTACGGCCCTCCGGCGTGTAAATTGGTCAGTGAAAATCTGTCCCAGTCTTTTCGAGTCGAGGAGAAGCTGTTTTAATAGGAGCCCACAGGTCAGCACCGTTTGTGCTGTCGACTCCGGCAGCACAAGAAACAGGGACGAGGCAGAGTCCCCTGCTTCCCAAACTGTAGGGCTCAAAATCCTGTCAATCATGGGTTAAGTATGGAATACTTGCTCGGTGTTGATTTTTGAAATGTATGGAATTAATTGACTACCTGAACTGCCAGCGTAGCTTGAAGGTAAGCTGAACTCAAGACCTGAACCAATCAAGAGTGCGGAATTAACAAAGATTGGCATCTTAGGACTAGCAACACTCGGTTCCAGTATCGAATTGTCTAAATGGTTGTTGAGAAAGACTGACCTTGACTTGCTCGTGCAAGAATTGAATGTATTCGGTGGCCTCGGACAACACCGATGCCGTGTCCGTCTGGATGAAAAGATCACGGAAAAAGAGAGGTTCATTATTAGCAAGGCCCTCCGCAGAACAATACACGGTTTTCCCTGCAGGTCTGGATTATCAGTAGTCGGAATGCTATATTTTGATCGACATTCCGCAACACATACCTTTCCATAAGGCGAAACAAGCAGTTGAAGGGCAACAACCTTCTCTCCGATCTTCTCCTTCTCTTTCCTTTCCTGTTTAGCATGAATTCATTTACAGCAGATTAAGTATCCGGTCATTCTTTATTTTATCCCACAGATTGCCTATCTTTGCCATCTTGATTCTGATTTGAATCACGCCCACCCAATCCAACTAAGCCCGGTGTGATAAACTTTGTTGAGTCGAAACACATACATAAAGAGATGGGGAAAGCGAACCTTGTTTGATAGAGTCAAGCCGCCTTTGTGTCTCTTTGATACGAGGGAGGTGAGAGTTCCATGGTCGATGGTGAAAGCACTTCTTTTTTGTTCAATCATCTTCATCGACCTCTAGTTTTCCCTAATCTTCCTGTCCAAGGAAGCATCATGGAAGAAGACAATAACAACTGTAAGCAGAAATCCAGTTCATACTGTTTTTTCGCAGGTCATAAGGAAAGGTTATCTCCAGTGTTTCTAAATTCAATTACAATATTTAGCTTAGAGGTGTTGTCTCTCAACGGGTTCGTATTTTGAAACTTTAAATACATCGCACAACTCATTTACCCACTTATGTCAAAATATGAAACCAAAAACCCCAATCATGGAATTCGTAAAAATTATAAAAATAAAAAATGTATTATAAATATAAGAGACAAATTGTATATTAATAAATTATTTCATCGAAATCTAAAATTATAATATTTATATTTACAATTCAATTAATTAAATAATAACAAATCCACCTAGATTATTTCAAACGAGGAAAAGAAAGTTAAAAACATAATATGCTTTAAAACATTGAAAAGTAACTTATATCAACACTTAGTATATAGTGTTGTCAGTGCCTAGATTCACCGTATCATCCTTTAAATCTTCAAGACATGTCATATTATATTTTTGCTATTTAATTATCATATATTAAACATGTTATACATGTATAAAAACATGCTTATTCATAAAACCCGAACCAAGACACATTCTGTTGTATCTCAATCTATTATGTAAAAGACACATTCTGTTGTATTTCAACCTGTTGTATCGTGTCTGTGTCTTAAATTGTAGGCACTAATTCAGTGCTGTCTCCATTCATCAGCTAATTTGTCTCTCCACAAGAATAAATTATTGTGCTTAAAATAACCACCCATCTCGGCATATGCAATGGCAGATCACATACACGTTAACGCGGTCGACAATACAAAGGCTACTGCGACAAGGGGTGGGTTACCTTTGACCATTCAATGCCTGTCTATCCTACACACTTGCAAAGCAAAAAATACAAAGCAAGTTTTCAAAGGAGATGTCTTGTTCAGCTAAACCGCGCGCCCGCTATGAATATCATGCCAAATTATTAAACAACCAATGTGGACCCAGGAAGAGAAATCAAAGAATAGAGGTCAGCAAAACAGATCTTGTCCTGAACAAGATTAAAAAAGATAGCAACTTTTTAAGTACCAACAATCCTATTCTACAAATTGCCATAATAAATTCCATGCCTAAAAAGTGTTTTGCACCCAAATGCCCTCTTTTGGCAAAATATCGAGAAAAGAGGAGACGAAAATATTTCCTAATCTACTCGGCCAAAGTAGACACTAGAAGTGCTGGATCACGGCAACCTCCAAAGTTGTCGCTCCAAGTGACGACTTTCATTAATCCTGGACAAAGTCGTCACTGTGATGTAAGTCGACACTTCTGATGACTTTGGCCGGGTAAATTAAGAAATAATTTCGCTTCTCCTCTCTTTACTCAATTTTTTGCCCAAACACGACATTGGGTGCAAAACTCGCCTAAAAACAGGCCGAGCTTCCTTAAACTATCCAGGAGGACCCAATCTACAACACAATTCCAAATGAGGGTAGGTGGTAAGGAATCATCTCTCTTGCAACAGAGATGACAGCAAGCAAAACAAAGCTTGAATGATTTGGGTGTGGGTCAGGAAGGGGCTATTCACATCAACTCATGCCATTGCACTCCCAAAGTAAATTAATATGATCCGCACAAATATCCATCTCGTTTTACGCAAGCAATCTCCAAATCTTCCACCAAACCCGAAATGTCAAGAAAAGGGGACATTAACTCTACCACAGGAGAAGAAAAACAAATGACAGAACGAAAAGGAACAACCTTTCAAATTCCAAGAGAGATGAAACAATAGAAAAAGAAAAGAAAACAAGGAAAGAAATGACAAGTGTTGGGAATCGACGTTTATTGGCGTCAACGACCAAGGGCTAAGGACTTGGAAGCACTGACCCAGAACAACGAGGAGCGTTCCTGCATCGTCGGGAAATAAAAGGCAGAAGCTTTCGAGGTGACGAGGCGTCCCGAGGAAAGGGGTACAGAAAGAAAGAAACCCAGCGGGTATCCTTCCTCTCTATGAACAACAAAATAAGCAACCCCAGGCAGCAGCAGCAGAAGAAGAAGAAGAAGAAGAAGGACGAGGCAGCAAGCAAGCAGGGATTGGGGTTAGAAACAGGGGACACGCGGAGAGGTTCTGACGAAAGAGTGACGAAACAGGGGAAGGACAAAATCTTGGGCCTTCGGACAAAAGGAAAGAAATGAGAAAAGAGTATTTTATTTTGCCGGATGTGCAGTGCAGCCTCGTTCAATAAAAATGTTTGAAGGGAGCCATTTGATTTTTTATTATCCAAAAAATCCCCTTATTCATCTCTCTCTCTCTCTCTCTTTTTATTTTTTTTGAGATGATAAATGGGGAAAGTTTCAGCGGGAATTACGGCATCGAACATGGGGCTGACTTCATTCATCAGCCGAAGGGGTGTTGTCCTTTTCAAAATACTAACATTTATCGTATCCGAGGGGAGATTGAAGTTGGGCTCCACCTGAAATTGGGCCTTCAGGCCCATTAGTATCTCCGGGTATTCCTGGGCTTTCTATTATGTATCGTATCGTGGGCTTAAGAGCCCTAACAGATTGGCTCTCTTTATCTAACCCCACAACTCACCCAACCCCCTCACCGCCTGCAGAAGACCGAGTTTCTTCCTCTCCCTTCTCCGCCCGTCGTCGTCGTTGTCTCTCTCTCTCTCTCTCTAATGGTTCCGCGACTGTTTGATTCTTGGGCCCGTGATGTGCAGATATTTTGTCCGTACCATCTGAGATTCTTTTCTTTTTTTTTTTAATTAAGAGTGTCTCTGATCGATTCGATGCTTAACTTCTGAGGCCCCGCCTGAATCTTCCAGCTTCTGATATTTTGTTTGTTTTTGTTTTGGTTTGGGTGGGGTTGAGATTCGAGAGGTTCTATTAAAAAGTAGAGGAGGCGATGACGACAGAAAGGCTCTGTACCATCAAACTTTGAAAGCCGCTAAGGCGAGCTCGTTGATGTTAGATCGCTGTTTTCCGAGCCTCTCTCTTTTGTGACCTCGCTGGATTCGGTCGATCGGTTTTTATTAAGCGCCATTGTCGTTGCTGGGATTGATGATAGGATTTTGGGTTGGATTTGACAGTCGGGTACAATTTTGGTGAAGGAACACTTCGCTTGTTTTAGGGGCTTTTGGTAGGGGCCGGGGCGCAGGGGATGATGGTTATATACTTGGATTCCCTTTCTGAATTTTAAGTAGTCGGGGGTTGCTTTGGTTGACCTGTATGTCCAAGTGCCACTCTTAATCATCATCCAAGGAGACGGTGGATTGGATGTATGGGAGGAGGAGACATGAAAAGTCGATGCCATTAAAGCAGCAACAATTTTGTTATATGGCATGGTCGTATTAATAAGAAGCTTTCCTCTTGCCCAAGGTTTCTCATCATCTACCCAACAAGCCCAACCCCTCCTTGTCTCTCCCCAAGAACCAGTCTCTCCCTCTCTGCCTCCCCCTCCCTCCAGGCTCCCACAGTACAGGGCATCGAGGTCGGCGGCCACAATTTCTGCAACACTAAGCATGACCAGGAACCAGGCAAGGATCGCCGATACGACTTTTACCTTCATCTGGGCATCGCTGTCCGGACCCTCAGTGAGGACATGCCCTTGATCTTTGCCAAGGACCTTAATTACGATATCTACAGGCACATACAAACGGACTAACCTTAGGCGCTCATATTTGTTGGCGGAGTTTCTGGGATTAGCTAGCTGCCAATTCATTTTGCAGTAGAGCTGATTGTTTGTTGGTGAACCGGTTTCTGTGGTTTTGTTCTTGTCCGTGATGATATTTACCTTTTCGGATCCTTTGAACACATTCTCCGGGATTGACAACTACGAAGTTGATGTTCTGGGCACTGAGATTTCATGGGAAGATCCTGTTCAGGGAGATTTCGCTTCAAGTCTACAGGATCTGGCAGCCTTCCGAGAATATGATCCTCATTAGGTGGAACCTGAAAGGGGTTCTCGTGTCCCGTGGGAGGCGAGAGGGGAGTTCCAGGGCACCTCACGGTATAACCTCGATAGGAACGGTATACGAGCACAGGGTGGATAACCTCGCCTTCAATTTGCTGCTGACTCTGAAGCCTGCATTATCGGTTCAGACCTGGTCGCCGCGTGCCCGTCGAGCCCCAACCCGACCTTCCTGATTGGGCTAGCGGACGCGCAGCCTTCTTCGTGGGTGGAATTTTATCAAGCAGTGAGGGAGATGATGGAGCTGGAGCGTAGAGAGCAGTTTCCCGTCCGTGATGGTTTGGCCACTTGCTCGTAGTCTTAAGCAGTAGCTGTGGACTATATTTACTGTCCACGTAATAAAATCCTTATGCCTGTATAGTGTTGATGTTGCACAACGGAGCACGGCTGACTGCAAATGGTGCTGGTTTTGGGTAGAAAGCTTCCTGCGGTCGATGTACATAAAGGAGGAGGGATGGTGAACAGATAACTACAATTGATTAGCTCGGGTGCGTCTTTTATATATACACATTACACCATGTGTGTTGCAGAGCTGTACCTCTCTCTAGTGTAAAATTTCAGTTTACTTACGGTTTTGGCTTCTCTGTCCGAATGGTTTGTCTTCCGGTTCAAAATGTCACGGTTTATCAATCAAGAGAAGAAATGACTTCAGATCCATTGATAATTTACTTGGCCCAAAAGGACCCATAAAAGCCCATACAATTGAGATTAAGGAAGGAAAAGCCCAATGGGCTTCCGTATCGTCTTCAGTCATCATAAGAAGGAATCGGGGACGTTCTCCTACACGGCGGGCGGCGTAGACGGAGGAGGAATCCGACTCTCTTTCGCTCTGGTGAGTTCCGTCAGTCTTGTCTCGTGACGCTTCCGTGATTTCTACTGCGTCTAGTCTCCCACCTAGCCGCGGTGGTTTTGGTTTAGGCCTATCCTTAGGTCGTCTTCGTAGGGTTTTGTCGGTGATTCAACTGTGGAGAATCGCCGATCGCCTGTGTCTTCCCTGTCCTCCGACAGCATGAGTGCACTGAAGGGGAGTGGTTAGGAGGAATTCCTTGGCTCATGTGGGAGGAGCCCCCTTTTATTGTATTCTGACATTGAATATTTGAAACCGTGGAAGATTGAGATTGTCAATCAGGAACTGTTGCGATCAAGTGGTTATTATGAGATCGAAGGCACTTTAGGTCAATTGCATTTGGATGTGGTTGAGTGTGATCTCGGCGTAATATCCAGTGGTTTCTTCATGAATGGTCTGGAGATCAATCGCATTTGGGTGATTAAAGCAGTGATTATGGATGCACTTAACAATAAGTAAAAGCAACAAGCATTTTCTTATATTTTTATTTTTCGTGAAATTCCAGGGCAGCATATTCTTCGCTATTTCACCTTCACTCTTCTAATCATACCCGAAGTAGAGGACTTTCAAGTTCAAGCCATGCCTCGGTAGCTTCTTTTGTCCGTTTTACATTCTGTTATTGCACTACTGCATTTCATGTCCGAGATTCTTGCGTTACTCATTTGCTCTTGGTGCTTTGACAGGTACTATTGCGATTATTGTGACACTTACTTGACTCACGACTCTGTAAGTTCCTCATCTTCATTATTGCGACTTCTTTCGGTCAAAACACAGTGTCTTTCTCCTTGTATAATTTTTGTTTGGTTGTGATTTGAAAAATAAAAAATACCCCCATTCCCTCCTCTTTTTTTTCAACTTCCCAGTGGTTCTTGTCTGCCGTGAATTATAGAGCAGATTCATAGCCCAATTAGTCAGCTTATGGTTGCTTATATCTCTGGATTACTTCCTTTTCCAAGTTATTCTATGATAACTATAAATGATGGATGTTGGTATAAAGTATGGAATCTCATCTTTCAGCCATCTGTCAGAAAACAGCACAATGCAGGGTACAAGCACAAGGTAAATGGCCATTCTTTGTTCCATGCCTTTTCTTTGAGGTACTCTACATTAGTTTAATTTTATCTGTCTTCTTTCAGGCCAATGTGCGCCTCTATTACCAGCAATTTGAGGAGCAACAAACTCAGAGTATAATTGACCAAAGAATAAAGGAGCATTTGGGACAAGCCGCAGCTTTTCAGCAAGTGGGTGCTGCTTATAATCAGCTAATGGCTCAGGGGCCTCGCTTACCTGTCCTCCCAACACCTGTCATGCCAATGCCTCCGAACATGCAACTACCTATGAACTCACCGTTTATCCCAGGGATGCGGCCACCTGTTTTGCCAAGACCACCGCCTGGTGCACCAGGTGAGCCACCTTCATTATGTCGATGCTTCAAGTTTCTGCTATATATTGCTCCTTGGTGCAAGGCAAAGGCCTTGGTGTGCCTACAGTCATATCAGCTGTTTCAGATGCTTCTTTTTTATGTGATTTTCACAGCTTTTGCACATATCTCCGGTGCACCGCCTGGGGTTGCACCTCCTGGAGCCCCCTCCATGCCTCCAATGAATGGTCTGCCAAGACCTCCGACAATGTTTCCCCCAACAGTTCCTGGAGGTCCTGGAATGTCAGCTGCGAGTAGTGGTGGTATGCCAGCCATGAGTGCACCAGTCTACCAATCTAATCCTGCTCCACCTATGACTAGTAGCTTGGATGGTTATAATTCTTCTTCTAAAGATCCAGAAGACGACGATTAGTTTAATAAAGCAGGTAACTTTTTCTGTTGTGAATACAAATTGCTATCGTTACAAGAACTCGCTTGATTGACTCTAGGATGTCCTTGCTGGCATCTCGGGCAGTTTTACTTGTGATGCAACCCTATTTTAAATTTTATGATGTGTTGCAGCCGATCAGGAATAGCAGAGGGTTGGCATGACCAAAGGCGAGCGGAAGGCACAGTCGATAGAATCTTGAGGCCATGCTCTTTAGTCGATGTAAGTTGTGGTAAGTTCTAATGAGTCAACAGGGGCGCTGTTTTGTCTGTTGTTTCCTTGTGAAATGTCGTTTTAAGTCGGTTGATGACAGGAGACCCCCACTGAAATGTTAAACTCATTTTATTATCAGACCAAGGTCATTTTATCAGTAATACTCCTATGCAAGATGTTCTATTCCGTGCATGGAAGAAAAAAAAAGTATTAGTTTTAGGATATCGGGGCAACACCTTCAAAAGCTCAAACTGATAAATTTGAGCAGTACTCAGTTATGCTCAAACTTTAAGACATGAACCCTGGAATGAATTAGATCTGGGGTGTAATTTATCTCGTTAAAAAATAAGATGTCAGTCTGGAAGCCCTCCACAGTTTAACTGGATGCCGCCTCAGCTTGTACCTGATCTACGATGACCTGTAGCTCCATCACAGCATTAAATCCGAAATCATTTCCGGGATTAAATGAGGATTTGAGCTCCTCCATCGACTGGCTTGTGCTGACCTTATTATCTTTCACAGTAAGCTTTTCCTGTGGCACACATCTCCCTGATTTTAGTAGGAATTTTGAGCATTGGGGTGCATATAGCTAGGAAAAATAAAATAAACAGACTTTACCGTCTTGACATAATTAGCTACTGTTGAAGTAACTATCTCCTGGATCACAAACTTTGTCACACGCTCTTCACCAAGTATCTGCAAGAGAAAGTCCCTCGGTACCTATCGGAAAGACTAAGCAATTGAGTTACTCGTGAATAGGATGACTAGACATTAAATAGTTGTTTCGATTACTGAATCTTGGGCACAACATCGGACTCGTATGCTAGGGAAATATGCCCACCCTCTTTGGATTCAATTTTAGATAAAATGCAATGCAGATGATGATGATAAGGTTGCCGGTGCCTTTGACAGAACTGCATTTACATGCGCATGCATTTTGTTTCCTCGTCATTTGAGCTAAAAAACCATGGAACAAAATTATCTAACCTTTGTTGTTTTCCCTGCAAGAGCTCCCACAAAACATGCAAAAGAACTTCACAGTATCAGCAGGTTTTGTAGAATGGTAAGATACACTTGCAGAATAATGGATGGTAAAGGCATAATAAAGATGGAATTCAGTAGATGGAGGGAATCAAAGTTCTATGGTTAACCAGGTTGCAAAAGTTATATTGGGTACCAAAAAACTACCAGTTTGAGAAATGAACACTTGGGATGTTCTCATGAATGAATTACGCCTGGTTCCAAAATTCGCACACGATATAAAGTTGGACATGTAGCCGTAAATAAATCTCTACAAAAGCCATTTTCAAGAAATCTATGACAAGGTTCCATATTGCAACGTAGTCAGCTTAAGTAAAGCAAGTATATAGTATCCCATGAGTTGTAAAACGAGGACATAACTTTCTGTCATGGAAATACAAACCTCCCTTTTGCCGGCGGAATCCAGGAATAGGTGGTGCAGTGCGGGCAAGATTCGTCAAAACCTGACCAAAAACACGATCTGTCTCCTCACCAATCACATCCACTCTGAGCTGGCAAGTTAACATTGTTAGAATTGCATGATTGATCTCAACAAGGTCCCAAGTCACCTCGATATAGGGAAAAAGAAACCCAACGAAAACACGGGATTGACGGGAACTCTACATCTCAAGCAGTCGAATACACAGTCTCCTATCTCATCAAGAAATTTCGCTCACAAGAAGTAATCGTGGTTAACAATAAAATTGCCCACCAATGTAACCACATCCATTTTTGAAATAATCATGATCAATTACTAACAATCACACCAAAAAATGATACTTCCATAAACTTTTACATAAGATGAAGTACACAAAAAATGCAAGTCTACAAGTCGAGAAATGTTAGGGAGTCTCACTTCAATCTGGTTTTCAGTCTGTGACTCGACAGACACCTTCGCCTTTCTCAATGTAATGGAGCTATCTGAAGCATCAGTAATTGACGTCTCCAAGCCTGTGAAAGGGTCAACAACCAGGACAATTATATAAGTGGAGGCATATACGAGGAGTAACACTAGCCAAACAAGAAAATCCCCATATCTCACCCGAACCAGCTGCGTGGACTCTTCCAAACACACTTCTGGGGGCCTTTTTGAATGGATTGGAACATATTAAGCTTCTGTAAAGAAACATATGAAACTTCAGATGCTATTCACCATATAGGTTTGTAGTCAGCAGTATTTGTTCAGGATCATTCTCCTTTGGGCAAGTTTGATGTTATATAGCCCACTGGATGAATACTTCTCGATGAAATAACAACGCCAGCTCAGTTTACTGCCAACACCTCAGCCAAATGACATTAGCTCAGATGTTTATCAAATACCTCAATTGCAAAATAATTAACAGAGCCTAATGCCCGTGCATTCGATGAGCAGCGTACTTACGATGGTTGAACTACTACACCTAAACGCAAATTAGACCATTCACCACTCACAATGAACGAATCAACGGACAAATACAGTCGACCACCAGCCTTACAGATTCCACCCTTTGCCAGAAATGTCAACTCGGCCGAGGTTCATCGTGCATAAACTCAAACGAGGAGCCTGCGAAATGCAAGAACAAGGACGTTATAACGTTCGAAAAGCAGATTAACGGACCACACAAGAATCATCAAACGGAAGAAGAGTCTCTTTGCTTACAGAGGATGTGGTCGAAGGACGAGGGCGAAGCTGCACCGACGTGAAGGAAGTCGTCGTGATTGACTCCATATCTTCCTTTCGGAAGCAGGGGAGTGACCGGAGCAGAGCTGGAAAGGGGGAGCGAGCGAACCAGAAACAACAGATGCTTCGAGTTCGGGGGATGAGGTAAGTCTCCCCATCGGAGGCGACGGATTAATCACCTTCCGGTTCGGTTCGGTTCGGTTCAACTTTCAACCCGGGAGCACGTGACGACTGCACTAACCCAACCGGTTTCAGTTCTCTCTCCCCTTCTCGGAGAAATGAACTTATTTCTTGTCGTCCCTCTCTTTTCCCATGCGCTTTCGGCGGTTGCCTGATTCGAGATTCCGGCTTCCATCTGTCGTCCGTCGTCGGTGGTCTTCGTCGTACGGAAGCTCAAATCTTCTGGGATTTTCGAAGGTTTCTCCGTCCGAGGTGAATTCTCCTGGCTCCCTCGCGTTCTTCCAAGATTGGCATCGGATGCTCGCTCCTCTCGCTTAATCGATTTTAGGTTTGATTTTCTGTTCTTTTCTCGCTGCGATATTTAATGCGAATATTCTTGATTGCTCGCAGAAGAAGAGGCGTTTGTTGAAGTAGAAATCATTAGTAGTAGAAGCAGTAGTAGTAGGGGATCGCACGAAAAGCGAATAAAAGAGTCACCAAAGCTGCGAGCAGGTTTGTTTGTTTATTGTTCTTGTTATTATGGATTCCGTTCATTCCACACCACAACTTAGGTCTAATATTATTTGGGAGATTTCATTATCTGGAACATTTTTTCCTGAATGAATGATGCCGCAGCACACTGGTTTACCGTTTCTCTGGCTGATTTGTGTATTTGGTTTATCACTATTTGGGGATGAAATCCAAGTTCTCGTCCGGATTTTTTTCTCTGTCTGCCAGTAGGGTATCCCTGATTGCAGTGAGAGGTGATTGTTATGTGGTTCTATTCTAATTATTGCAGAGATTTCTTTAGGACTTGTATCGGGATGGGTAATAAATCAGCACAGAAGCTGCGGAAGCTGACCGTATACCTCTACATTCCGAATATAATTGGTGGGTGTCTTAACTCAAGTAGTTTGAATTGCCATCTTTAGAAAGTTTTTTTTTGTTTCTATTCATTTTCAAGTGACTTTTTCCGGGGCAATTGCAGGTTACATAAGAGTTCTTATGAATTGTGTGGCCTTTGCGATATGCTTTTCCAACAAAAGGCTATTCTCTTTGCTGTACTTTATCAGGTTTGTGAAATGTTCTTCAATTCTTTGGTTTCTCCAGTTTCAGCCTGAGTTGTTTACCTGATAAGCCCCTTTGCATCCTCTGTTTTAGCTTTGTGTGTGATGGCATTGACGGTTGGTGTGCTCGCAAGTTTAATCAAGGTAAATTCTTAAGGCAGTGGTTTTCCTGCCAGAGATTATTGTACTTCTTATGTTGATTAAAGGATGGGTCAGATCTATGGAACTCTTACATTTGGTGTTTGAAAAGCTGTGTAAACGTAATCTGAACAATCTTCAGATTTATTAGAGTTAAATTGATGGATTAAGTCGCTTCTGATTCAGTAAAGCTCTTTTCTTATCGTGTGAGTTGATATCTGCCTTTATTGGTTCATTTTTCTAATTCCTTTTTTATTTTTATGTATCTAGTTTCAACTTTTGGAGCTATCTTAGACATGGTGACAGACAGGTTAGTTGTATCTCCCAACTGTTAAGAGGGGGATGTGTGTTTGTTTCTGTGCTGATACCATATTTTGCCGCATGATGTTGCCCCTACACACCTTGTTGGTGTTTAATTTTGTTCTTTTGTTACAACTAAACCTTATAGAATTATTTGATTTATAATGGCTGTGGAGAATTGATAAATAGAATATTCGATATTTCAGAATAAGCACAGCCTGTCTGCTGGTAATACTTTCCCAGGTGTATAGGTAAACCAGCTAGCCTGCTGAGATTTTCTTTTGCAAAGTTATTTCATATCCTTCTTGACTAACGTGGAGTTCTTACTTATATATATAATGTGGAGTTCTTGGTACTCACAGGCCTGGCTTAACCTTCTTGTTGTTGCTCGCACTAGATATTGCAAGCCATTGGTTTCAAATGTATAGGTAATATTCCATCCATCTCTTGCTTCTTTTCTTCATATGTATAGTCCTTCTATTCCATCTCATATTTATTTTCTTACATGTGCAGTCCAATCCCATCTTGTACTTATTTTCTCTTTATATGTAGTCCTTGACTTGAAAATGGCCTGTATAATTATTATCTTTCACCGTATATTTGCTGTTTGTTAATGTGAACATTAATAATATTTTTTTATGGATTTTCAGTACTTTCTTATCAGGGAAAGTTAGCCACAAAGATGTAAAGGATAGTACCAACTGGCTTTTCAGAGCTTATTATGGGAACCGAATGTTTATGGCTTTCTGTTGTGTGGCTTGTGAGGTAAGTAATGGAAAGCTTCTTTTTTTTGATAAGTTAGGTAATGGAAAGTTGTTCCGGCGTTGTGCTTAATATTCAAGTTTCTGAATCTTATATCTTATACTCAAATTGGTGTAGGTCCTTTACATAACCTTATTTCTGCTTGCTGAGAAGCCGACTGAAAAGTTGACTGATGTGAGTACTAATTTCTTTGTTTTTGCCGCACCGTCACATCCATCTTGTGACGATAATGACACATTTTGTTGCTTTTAATCGTATGACCTCTTTTGATATTTCAGGTGTTGGTGAAGTCTGTCAGAGAAAGTCCATTTCTCTTGCTTTTACTGGCTTCAAGTATATTTGGATGGACAATCAAACAAGCTGTTAACGTTATACAGGTAAAATTGCACTCATCAATGGACTTATTTGTTTTGTCATTGCAATCATTGACATTGATTCTCATTCTCTTTGGACACCCTTTGCTTATTAAAAGTCGGCACCTGGGGCGAAACTTCTATAGCTTTTGCTGTTTTCTCTGTATTCATGTACTGGGGAAACAAAGGAAAGACCGAAATTGTTTTCTGCCGGACCAGGCACGAATGCTTTGCTTCCCCTGACTAGTGAATTTCTGCTCCTAATGCCAGATGAAGACAGCAGCGGATGTTTGTGTGCTCCATGACATCACAAAAAAGAAAGCTTCATAGACATTTTCTCTTATCTGGAGAACTCCTTTGGGTATCCTTCTATGGCTGGTGGGGCGACCCCCACACCCGTGTTCTTCAGTAGAAGAGATCGTATATCTCAATGCAATGCCGAGAAATGACGCCATTCACCTGGGGCTTCTTGTCTGATTGAATCCCCTGGACTCAGTCAATGGCTGGATGTTGCCCTCTGGACAATCGACCTCTGGAAGGGAAGGGTTGGAATTTCCCTGCTCGGCCTTTTCTTTCTGAGCCCTGTGTAGATTCTGCCGGGGAGTTTGTACTTTTGCTGTACATGAAAAGAGTCTTGTTTAGAGGCAAATGCCAGAATGCTGTTTGAAACTTGATATCTTTTCCTATGACAAAGGAGGTTTTGTTGCTTGCTCGTCGTTTTGCTTGGCATTCTGGCCTATAAGAACAGAGGATGCTCCCGCCAGACAATTAACCACTGTCCTGATGAGACATTTCAAACCGGAACCGCCCTCTTATCGACCACTTCCAAAACCTCAGCTTCCTGCAGACTTTCCAAAATCCTCCTCATATCTGCCGGGACAAAGACACTCTCTGATTCAGGACCCCGAGGCCATACCCCTGATGCCATAGGAGCTTGAGCTCATTGACCGTGCCGCCCTTCTCTCGGGCATTTCGACGTGCGTCCATCCGATGCTCATCCCACACGGGCAGGTTGGGCGCTATCTTATCTCAACACCGGCACTCTTTTCATCTGCCATTGTCGGCCTCTCGGGCTGGCCAGACTTCTCGTTGTGAGCTAGCCTGAGAGATGGGAAGACCTTCCTTCTGATATACCACATCGGGACGTACCCATTCGATGTCGGACCGTGCATCACTTGGCTTGGCTTTGAGTTTGTTTTACAAGTTCTTAAAGCAGAGCAATGAAGGCGATGGCCATTGCAACAGATTTCAGAGTAGGGTGTCCTGCAATCACTTGTGCTCACAAAGGCACGTATGAGGGACGAGTTTAGGGATGTTTATGTTCTGCTAAGGAAGATGGAAGGGTTCGAGTTCCATTCCTTGGGGTACAACATCTGCATCCATGCATTTGGATGTTGGGGCGACTTGTCATTGTGCTTGAGGCTTTTCGACAAAATGAAAGTGAAGAGCTTGGGTACCGGGTCATTCAGCACTGACTTGTGCACTTACAATGGCTTGATACACGCCATGTGCTCCTCCGGGAAGGTGATGGACATTTTGATCGTGTTGGAGGAAATGAAAGGGTCCGGTCACGAACTAGATGCTTTGTCCTGTCGAATTTAAACCAAGGATGCTCCAAGTCTTTCCACATAGAAGATGCTCTGAGAATCTTCGAGGAGATGCAGTGCAATGGATTTCTGCCTGATGTCATTGTGTATAACTTCTCTCCTGGATGGACTTAATAAGGTGAGAGAGTTGGAGATGCATGTAATGTTTTCGAGAAGATGGTTCCGGTTGGTATTCGGGCCACCTGTTAGGTGTTCAATATTATGATCGATGGCCTCTTTTAGGATCAGAAGAGCAGAAGGGGCAATGTTTCACAATCTAAAGACGAAGTTCATGGATGGATTCACTTACAGTGTCGTGATTCTGCAACTCTGTAAGGAAGGCCACTTGCAAGAGGTTTTGAGCTTTGTGCAAGAAATGGAGGCAGGAGGCTTCAAGGTGGATCTAGTCACAATTACGTCTCTCTTGATTGGATTCTTCCAGCACAGTTGGTGGGATGGCACAGATACATTGTTGAAGCATCTCAGGGACAAATCTTGTCCCTGCTGTTCTCAAATGGAAAACGGAGTTAGAGTTGAGCATGAATGCACCGAGCAAGATCAAGGACGGTACTCGGATGTTTGAGTCGGAAGGCAACATCAGTGAATTTGTGAAGTTGATGTCTCCTGCTCTGGTCGAGTCCAAGGTCTTCTATGGAGGAGATTCTGATGAGTGGTCATCCTCCCCACACATGGATCGGTAAGCGAGCATGGTGCAATCCAACAGTTACATTTCACCATTGCTTTCACTCTCTAGGGGACAGTGAGTTCAAGAGGGGGCAGATTCTTTCGACATCGACATGGTCAACACCTTCCTGTCATTATTTCCGGCGAAGGGGAAACTGAGCCTGGCCTGCAAGCTTTTCGATATCTTCCACGATGCGGGCATTGACCGTACTAACTACATCTAAAATTCAATCATGAGCTCGTTTGTCAAGAAGGGCTACTTTGATGAGGCACGGGGCATACTCAACAGAGATGGGTGAGAATGTCTGCCCCGCCGACATAGGGACATACAATGTCATAATCCAAGGCACGGGGCATACTCAACAGAGATGGGTGAGAATGTCTGCCCCGCCGACATAGGGACATACAATGTCATAATCCAAGGCCTCGGGAAGATGGGAAGGGCCGATTTGCGGACACCACTCTGGACCGGGTAAATAAGGATGGTGGTTAGTTAGACGTCATGATGTACAACACGCTTATTAATGTGTTGGGGGAAGGCTGGGAGGGTCGACAAAGCCTGCAAGTTGTTCGAGCAGATGACGGTGAAAGCCGAGATTCGTCCCAACGTCGTGACTTTCAACACCCTGATCGAACTGCATAGCAAGGCCGGCTGCCTGAAGTATGCATACAAGTTCCTGAGGATGATGCTGGAAACGGGTTGCTCCCCGAACCACGAACACTACACTATTCTGGCGGGACGAACTGTTCTAAAAGCTCGAACTTATTAGGTAAAAACGTGACATACTATATATTTTCATTTTCATTTTCAACAATTTTTACTTACTGATAATACATACTACATACTACATACTATATACTTTCTTCTACTACTGCATACAGAAAGTCCTCATTTACTCCAGTGGACACGGTTGTGGCCATTCTAACTCCACCGGGCGTCCCGTACACGCCTTAAATGGCCTTTTAGTTTTCTGATCTCCTTGTCAACTGTCAAAGTTCCATCTCATATGAAAACCTAAAAAGAACATGTACAGCGGTCAACTTTGGCGTGAACCGTCCTCCACTTCTTTCATTTTCCAATCCTATGACTAGGAATTCCTCTCAAAATGCTTTAGTGGGAATACACGGAACAGACCATCCTCGATCCCCCCACATGAACCTATCGAGATTATGGAAAAAAACCTCAAACCAAAACGGGTATTTAGAAACCAAGCTGCAGATCGTTCCACACCATTTTCTAGATAGTCAGCTGTCTCGCCATCTTCCTCACGGGTACATAGAACGTGACTTGGCCAAGACCTTTGCCTATTTCCATTACCTCACGCCTCTTTCACGTGTTTATATATAACTTCTGATCCATATGCCATTGCAACCCAACCCAACCAAGCTCTCCCATATAACCAACCATACCTGTCATCGAGCTTACAAAGATGACAGTTAGTACCTCTACGCTGGTACTTACCATTTGTCTGGCGCAGCTTGTTGCAGGAGCGCTAGCCCAGAACTGTGGATGCGCGGCCAACGAGTGCTGCAGCCAATGGGGATACTGTGGCACCACCGAAGACTACTGCGGCAAGGGATGCCAGGAAGGTCCATGCAACCCACCCCCCGCTACGAATGACGTGGTGATGGGGGATGTCGTCACTGACGACTTCTTTAATGGGATAATCGGTCAGGCGGGCAGCGATTGTCCCGGCAAGGGCTTCTACTCCAGGCAGGTGTTCTTGGATGCGGTCGGGGGGTACCCTGAGTTTGGTAGAGTGGGATCCGTTGACGATTCCAAGCGCGAGATCGCTGCCTTCTTTGCCCATGTGACCCATGAAACTGGACGTAAGTTCTCTATTCCTCCACCTCCGGAATCATACCCCATCTTTCTCTCGTCTACATAAGCAATGGTCATGCGGTTAATGCATGTAGATTATTAATGTTTCATATGACATAATTGACACCATATCTCATAATGGCTATGAAATATATCTAAACTACCATCTGCTAATCTATACCTGATAATTTCCAAGGATTGACTTTCAATTTAGATTCACCAAAAGCAAACAGAAGAATCCCATGTTAAGCACAAACAACTATTAAACAAAGCCAAAGACAAAAACTCGGACAATATGGTCGTTTTTCCATGTTCAGGTCAATCATTCATAAACAATGATTTCTGCTGTACTAAATATGACTGAAGCTCGGTAGATAATATCGAAAAGGGAGCCCCAAATACTGATTCTCTGTCTCACGGTCCAGATTTTTGCTACATTGAAGAGAATGGTGGTGCATCCAAGGACTACTGTGATGACACGGTTACTGCATACCCATGCAACCCTAACAAGGGTTACTATGGTCGTGGACCGATCCAACTATCATGGAATTACAACTACGGACCTGCGGGAGCAAGCATCGGTTTTGATGGACTGAACTCACCCGAGACAGTTGCCAATGACCCACTCGTGTCCTTCAAGGCCTCCTTGTGGTACTGGATGAACTCCGTTCATTCAAAGATGAGCGAAGGTTTTGGTGCCACGATTCGTGCCATCAATGGTGCCCTCGAATGTGATGGCGCAAACCCTGCAACTGTTCAGGCCAGGGTTAACTATTACACCGATTACTGTAATCAGTTAGGAGTCTCACCCGGGGACAACCTCACTTGTTAGGTAAACAGATACCCGCATTGATCGAGCCAGCATATGAACTGTCATAGACTGAATTATAAGTGATCCAATATATTACATACTTGAATAAAAGCCTGTCCTTGCGCATGGGAAAAATCAATTACAAGTTGCTCGTGTTTAGATTCACATTACCGATCTGATCTATACACAAACCTTTTGCTGTACAGAGATGACGTAAGAGAGAACCATATCTAAATTATGTTGGCAGAAAAGGTTCAATGATACTAGAATTCGTTGGCCTTTTGTCTCAATTCATTGAGCTCTCTCTCTATCTCTGCATCTCGAAAAGGCATTGATCTACTTGCACCGGTAGAAACCTCTCTTCCAGGAGGGAGCTCTCCTTTCTGGAGGAGAAAAAAGAAAAGGCAATAAGATATAAAAGAGAATATCTGGCTATGAGAAACTATCCATCATCCGCATGCATAGGGTGGTAAATTATCTAACAGAAGGAGCAAAGATATCAGTTCCGTCACGCAGACAAGTTTATAAAATTCTCTGAGCTCGATCCAATGTAATAACATAACATTCAGAACTAGAAGTAAAAGCAAAGTCATCCGAAAAACATATGATTAGTGAGTAGAAATGCAACCAAAAGCAGAAGTAAGCTTATAAAAAGATCATCGTGAACAAACTCAAAATTTGGCAGAAGTAGATCAAACAAGTGCTTCAGATGTTGTCGTACCTTGCTGCCACCAGAGAGTTCTTTCTTCAGGTTGGCCAGATCATCATCCACTGATGAGGTTTCTAAAAGAGCAAACTGCAAAGAGTTTTAAAGTAAATCAAATGTAATAACAGATTTCAGAAATGGATCAGAATCGAGGTAAAGACATACAAATGATCAATTGGCAACAATCGATGATTAGAAGAGCTAAAAGAGAAGATTTTGACCTTCCCTTCAAGATCATCTGTTGTCAACTGACCAAGTGCCTCTGCTTGTGATTCCATTGCCAGGACTAGCCAGATCGATATTTAGTCAGACCAACAGGTAATCCAAGTGCAAACAATTTGCTCATAATAAAAGCATCCGCTTTTCAGAATGGAAAAAGAGGAACTCTAACTTTGTGATTCCCTTCTTAAAACTAGGTATTTTGCCAACTATTACTATGCAAGGGAAAATTCCCCTTCCAGAGCTAAATGCCGGTTCTTAACTGATGGACAGAAAGTTCAGAATGGACGTTGCATACTAACCTAGAATCTCATGATAACTAAAGTTTCAGCTAATATTTTGTGGTGACAACCATGGAAACAAGTTAAATTGAATGAGTTCTTCCAGAGAGCTCAAAAACACCATTCTATAAGTCAACCAATCACAAAAGGATAAGCCTGAACCACATCCAAGTAATAGCATGTCTGAGCCCAAAACTGACCTTTTTCTTCCATCTTCTCAAAGGCTGAAAGCGCACTACTTGTGTTGACGCTACCCAGCATCTCATTTACTTTGGTTGCAGTCCTTAGAGAACACATAAACAACACTGTTCCATAAAGCAATATATTTACTTAAGTTGTCAAACATTACAACAGTGAAATGAGACAAACTTCGCAGATTGTGCACGGGCTTTCAAGGTGTCCTTTTTAGACTTGGCCTCTTGTATTTTGCTCTCCAAAAGCTATACAATAAAATTAACCAAAGTCAAATTTCGGCTCAAAAAAACCCCGCGAGTAGAAATGTCTATAAGAAAAATAACAACAGCGAGTCTAAATGATTACTCGAGTGCACATCCACCATATTTAATATGATTGGCCATCACATCGCATCCCCATCGGCACAAATGTCACTAAATACACGTGATGTCCAAACACTGCCTGAGATCATAGATGCCATTGGAAAGAATGGACAGTACCCGGGTATTTGAAACAAGGTTGTCAACGACATTCTTCTGTTGATCAAATTGAGCTTTCAAAGTACTTGCATTATCCTATGAATGAATCCAGACCAGACATAGTCAGATATCCATGTACGGTATAAAAGATTCCAGAGACATTTAAGATCACAAGCCCTATTATTAGAATAATGTGGATCTTGGCAGCTTACAGAATAAGATTTTCGCCTTTTAAGAGCCTCACGGGCAAGATCTTCCTCTCCTTTCTGAAGAGCCAGTTGTGCCTTGCGATACCTTGAGAACGGAATCTCAGTGTTTGTTTTGAGAATAGAGTGAGATTGGACATACTATTAAAGATAAGACTGAATGTGCCCATACCACTCCTCAGAAGCCTGTTCAGCAGCTTTATATTTATTTTCCAACCGCTTCTGAGATGCAATGACCTTGATAAGCATACACAAGGAAAGCAATGTTAGCCTGTTATAGGATCATGCTAACGAGGAGATCCTCAGTGATTTATAGTGGCAGGAAGAGACACAGTTCCATAAGCTGGTTTTGAATATTAAAAGGGAGTGGAGCGGCAAAGCTCAGGATACGCAAAAAAGAACAACAAAAGGTCTACCTGAGCCGTGGCTTGCCTCATTTTTATCAAATCATCATTCATTTCAAGCACAGATTGTTCCAAGATCTTCTCGGGATCTTCAAAAGAACTGATTACCGCATTGGCATAAGACTGAGTTTCAGAAGAAGCACAAGTCAGAAAATGCCATAATAACAACAGAAGGAAAAAACAATTGAAGGATGGATAAGAAGGAACGTAATGAGACTCGACTCACCTTGACTACTCTAGCGAAACGGTCGAATAGATTCATGCGTGTTCCGAGAGCACCCCCACCTTTTCCACTAAAACTAGCTTCTTTACATTTCGTAAGTTGTCGGACACTAAATCGTCCTGCAAAAGACCGATCACATAAGCTCCCCACCTTTAGATAATTACTCCCCGGGTTCACCAGAAAATCAGCAAATTGCTGGCATTGGCGAAAGGAAGGGCGGCACAAACCAAATCAAAATCAAAACAAACCAATCCTAGGCACGAAACAATCATCACCAGTCAAATCCGAACCCAGCAGCCCCAGGAAAAGGAGAAAAGAGCCAACGGTGAAGGGAAGGGAAGGAAGAGAGGGAAACCTGTCCCCGTCAAGAAGGGATTGAAGACGACAGGTTTCGGATTGGTCGTGGAATGCGGGAGGAGGACGACGACTCCGGGGACTGCAGCAGCCATCTGGGAGTTGTTTGAGTTGGAGCTCGAGCTTGAGTTTGGGAAATCCCGGAAAGAAGCTAAACAGAATCCGACATTCCTTATATTTTTGTTCCTTTTATTATCCTTTCCTTCCCTGATGGAAACATGTGGCAATTCGTTATGGGTCGGTCCGGCCCGGGTTTCTTATCAATTTTGGATGGACTGAGCCTCGTGCTCTGACCGCAAACTAAACATCGGTAACATCAGCTGGGGCGGTGCGCAGACCACACGAGAAGTTTCAACGACTAAAATATGCAGCAGTGGCCGAAAAAGGGGCCTATAATCATTCCCGACCGAATCCTCAGGTTGAGTCAGAGCTTCCTGATACAAAGGAAGAGCCTCTGGTCCAAGTCGAACTTGTGGAGGTTAGACGGGTCGCCCCTCAGCATCATCAGTAGTCCACCATAGGAAACGTATATCTCCCTGCACAAGAGATTCCTCAATGAGACAGCCACATTAACTACGTGTTGCAAAGATTAGTCCTTGGTTAATGAGATTCATGCAAACAACAAAAGAATGACGACTCACGCTTTAACTCCTTTGGTCGAACTTTTGGCCTTGCCTGGATCTTCCTCGGATATCTTGTATAACTTGCCATGCATTATGTACTCATACTTGTCAGCGACAGATTTCTTCCCCCCCTAGCAAGACAACAAAGATAAACTACTCAAGAGCGGAAAGAAATAACAGCAATGATCACAAAATTTCACCAGGTGGAACACATAGGAAGTTCATTGCTGAGCCCAACAGCTGCTACATTAGTTAGCCCTAGACTCCCCGGCCAAACCAAGTATTCTATACTACCTTGCTATAAATACAAATATCGAAGAGAAGAAAAATGCTTTACACCCCACGGCCAGAGACTAATTAAGTGCGGCACTATTATAACATCAATGACAAAACAACCATTTCCTAGAGTCTTGGCAATGGATTTGGTTTAACCCAAAATCTGCTTGACCGTATTCTTTAGCTAGAAAAGAAAAGCTAAACTCCACCCCATTACTTCGTCATGTCTGGTCACATGATAGTTCACTCCTTGAGGACAACACAACCAGACTGTGATCATAACTACCAGGCATTACAAAAGCAGCTCGCAAAAAGTGAACTAGCACGACAATGTAGGGCAAAGTGCAGTTAGTTTACTGGGGTGTAGTATCCAGTATCAGGTGTGCCGTCCAGGTTAAGAGTGGTGGCAAGGGCCATGGTGAACTTCTGACCCTCCTTGATAGGGTAAACCTCAGAATTCACATCAAGGTGCATGAACATGTCGAACCTCTCGCTTCGGGCTTCGATACGAGTCACTGCAGGGGCATCCCATCACAACCAAACAGAAACAAAGAAAAAATCAAACCAGCTAGAATGCAACACATCGACTATCATAAACCCCAACACGAAAGGAAGAAACTTTACGACAAACTCCACGAGACGGCGTAAAGGGTAGTCGGTATTTCATCAAATTAACAAGAAAAGAAGAACACAACGGAAAGGGCAGCGAAGAGTAAGGAGGGCGGGGACCAGACCCTTGTCGAACTTCTTGCCGTCGGGGTCGAGACGGTCGACTCTGAAGACGTCTTCTAGGAGGATCATCGGTGCTTGGCTGGAGATTGAATCGGGCAGGAGGAGCGGGAGCCACAGAAGCCACACACAGCTCGCGCCCTCTGCTTCTGCCCCCCAAAAGCCCTAACGGCGAACTTTCCTACTTGATTAGCGGGTTTTGAGGCCGGGCTGAATCCGGCGGGCCTGACCCAATTCGGAAAACTCCCTATTGAGCGCGTCTTCTTGGCATTGGCATTTGCAATTGGCTCCTTACCTCCATGGCTTGCAGCTCCCTCCGGTCGAATTCGCTCCTCTTCACAGCAAGCACCATCCGATGCGGAGGCCTAAGGAAGGAGCGGCGGAGCACGCTTTGGCGGAACTCCGACGTTCTGTCTCGGGAAGCCATCGACGCCGTCCACTCCCTCAAGCTATCCAAGTCTAAATCCACCGACCCGATTGTGGCAGCGGAGAAGCTCGGGAGGCTGTTGAAGGCCGACGTGCTGAACGTCTTCGCCGAGCTTAAGCGCCAGAATCAAGTCCGGTTGGCCCTCCTGGTGAGGTTTCTTCCTCTTCCCCAGTAGGGTTTAGCTGTTATCCTGGTCGTGAATTGGGGCGTCCGGCTTGGTTCGCAGGTGTATGACTTCGTGCGAAAAGAGGACGGGTATGAGCCAGATTCCACGTTGCACTGCGACGTTATCCAGTTGCTCGGGGATAACAAGATGATGGAGGCCGCAGAGGAGGTTTTCTTCTCTGAGTTCAAGAGGGAGGGGATCCAGCCGAATACCAGGGCTTACACGGAAATGATTGGCATATACTTTCGGTTAGGCATGACGGAGAAGGCGATGAAGATGTACGAGGAGATGAAGGCGTCGGGGTGTAAGCCGAGCAAGTTCACGCTGACGGTCATGATACGGAACCTGGAGAAAGCAGGGGAGAAGGATCTTGCCCTGAGGATTCGGAGGGAGAGCGTGGATTACGTGGATGATCCCAGGAAGTTCCTTCAGGAAGTCAGAAAGGAATATGTGAGAAATCACTACATTTCCACTTTGACTGACTGGTTTTAGTCTATTCTCACGAGTATTGTGATTCAATCCTTTTGTTGTTATGTTCTACCAGCCAAGGAGGAGATCCCTGGACCTTGTTTGAAACGGAGAGGAAAGCGAGAAGAAGCAAGGACATGTTGTGGAGTTTTTGGGAGCTGTGCTTCATGCTATGACAACAGTCCTGTTTGGCGAAAGTCTCTTGGAGTGGTTGCTGATTGAAATCCTCGACATTTTAGCTGCCCTAGGATAGATGTTGTGTTAAGCTTTGATGAGCCTTAACAGTGTGAATTCAAACGAGAATATTCGTGGTGTATTTCTTCCCTCTCGTGGTCGCAGGTTGGTCTGATAGCACGAGTGAGGCGCAATAACTTCATGGATATGGCTATCAACATACAAACCCTGTCGGATAAGAAAACACGTATGACATATGGTTCCCTGATTCACTGTTGCAAGAAAACTCGCAAAGTTGTAAGCATGGAAATCTGGCAGAGCATGTCCTCTGGGAGTATCCCACAACACGTAATCAGATGGGAAGGGTTCCGGCGTGATGAGAGGAGAATGGATTCATCAACAATCAACATCGCAGCATATGCCCAGATATTATGGAACTTCAAGGCGGTCAGACCTTGTTAACAGCACTTTGCGTAGAGTACCGCGGCCTTTCAATAAATAACATGTCCTCCCATTCGTGCATACATAAAAGGGCGATCAATCCATTCCTCCGGAAATCTTTCAAATCATTGCCGACTCAATGATCACAACAAACCATCACTACTTCCTCGATTCTTCGACGTATCTACCAGTAATAGGACTTCAACTCCCTCTGGCATTTGGAAGCATAAGCACCAATCTTTATACCGCCTCACCAACAGATCCTCAGCAAATTCCAACCAGGAAATGCTTGTAATTCGAGAAAACCACAAATCCGCATGTCGTTAATGCCTCCATCAACCCCCAGGAACCAGCCTACTGATACTGAATACTCGACCTCGTCCAACCACAATTCCAAGATCCGGAGATGTTTTACATCTAACTATCCAGCCACACATAAAAAGAATGCTGACAATGGCATACCCTTGGAAACTACGGAGGCCCTGGTTGAGCCTCGAATAGGGGGAGTCCCCCTCCGTTCTTCCCTCGAGCTCCCAGCGCCACTCCCATTGCCGCTCTCATGCCAAAGGAGAGTTCCACTTGATCACTCCATCAGAAAGATCGTCCCTTTTTCTTCCTTGTCCGCATTTCGTCCAGCTACGGTCACCAGGACGTAATTCAGAACTGAGAAATCACACATTTAATCCTCGAAGTTTCCTGTTAGCTTTTCAATTTGGTACATTTTCGTTGAGCCCGTTAAATAACTGGAGTCCCGACAAATCAACCGACCGTTGCTGTCTTAACGAACCAACCCCTCCCATGCAAAACCCCAAAACCCTCGGCATTAACTGCGGCAAAGCCCTGTTGATCCTCCTCAAGCGATGCACCAGCGCCAGATTAGTCCAGCAAGTCCACACCCAGATGATCCTCAACTCCGTAGACCAGCCCAACTTCCTCATCTCCAAGCTCGTCGACGACCTCAAGGACATCGCCTACGCCCGCCTCGTCTTTGCCCACATCCCCCACACCCCCGACGACTACGCCTTCAACCTCATGATCCGTGGCATCTCCTCCACTCTGCACGATTACCGGTTGGCGCTAAGGCTCTACATCAAGATGCGATCCTCTGGCGTCCTGCCCAATAAGTTCACCTACCCTTCTGTTTTCGGGGCATGTGGAAAACTGTCGGAGTTGGGTTCTGGTATGGCCGCACACTGTGAGGTATTTAGGATGGGGTTGGACGGGGACGGTCATACAAGTCACTCGCTTATTATGATGTATGCAAAGTGCGGAAAGGTGGGTCTCGCCCGCAAGGTGTTTGATGAAATCGGGGAACGAGATTTGGTGTCGTGGAATTCAATGATTGCTGGGTATGCAAAGGCGGGGTGTGCAGGTGAGGCGGTGGGCTTGTTTAGGAGGATGGTGGACGAGGAGGCCCTCGTGCCTGTTGAGATGACTGTTGTGAGTGCTCTTACAGCATGCGGAGATATGGGCGATATTGGACTAGGGTGTTGGATAGAGAGGTTTGTCGTGGAGCACGGGATGAAGTTGAGTACATACGTGGGGTCTGCTCTAGTAGGCATGTATGCGAAATGCGGGGACTTGATATCTGCTCGTAGGATTTTTGATGGGATGAGGGTGAAGGATTTGGTAACTTGGAATGCTATGATTTCTGGGTAATTTTCTTTTCCTTTCCCTTTTTATGGCATAAACGTGTAAAGATTTTTAGAGAATGAAGGAACTATTGTCATGTTCCCAACAAACAAGTGGTTTCCAATTTTCTTGATTAATAACCAATGATTACTCAGAAGTTTTTCTGGCATTTACAGTGGTCGTGATTGTTTATAGATATGCTCAAAACGGGATGGCGGAAAACGCAATTGTGTTATTTAATGAGATGAAAGAGACGGGGATCGAGCCAAATAACATTACGTTGGTTGGGGTGTTATCATCATGTGCTTCAATTGGTAAACTTGACCTGGGGAAGTGGGTTGATGCCTACACCAGTGATAGAGGCTTGAGAACTGACATTTATGTCGGTTCTGCCTTGATTGATATGTACGCCAAGTGTGGATGTTTGGATGATGCTCTGGCTGTTTTTGAACGTATGCCTCACAGAAATGAGGTATCTTGGAATGCGATGATATCTGCTCTAGCATTTCATGGCCGGGCAAAAGAGTCACTGGCTCTTTTCAGACGAATGATGGAAGATGGGCATCCTGTCCAGCCAAATGAAGTAACCTTTGTGGGGGTGCTTTCAGCATGTGTACATGCTGGTTTGATTTCTGTGGGTCGTCGATTGTTTACTATGATGAGCAAAGTATATGGTTTGGTGCCGCAGATCGAGCATTTATCTTGTATGGTTGACCTTTATTCTCGTGCGGGCCATTTGAATGAAGCATGGGAGATCATTGGGCAGATGCATGGACAAGCGGATGAAGTTGTCCTTAGTTCACTACTCGGTGCCTGTCAAAAGCATCGAAACACAGAAATTGGTGAGAAGGTAATGAATATGCTTCTAGAGATGAAACCATCAAATTCCTGGAATTATGTCGTCTCATCAAAGATGTATGCAAAGGAGAAGATGTGGGAAGAATCAGCACGGATGAGATTGTTAATGAGAGAAAGAGGTATTACAAAAACTCCCGGTTGTAGTTGGATAGAGATCAATGCCCATATCGACGAGTTTCATGCTGGGGACCTGCTACCATCCAGCACGATTGAATTGTTTGAAACTTTGGTAAATGAAATGATTGAAGAAGGTTATGTGCCAAAGGCAGATGACTCCAATGAATTATGACTTAGTGGGAATCAGCAGTCATATTCCAAGCGGACGTCCATGAAGTTTTGATAATGATCATTCTTGGGTCAGTCTAGTAATTCTCTTGATATTTTCTTTAGGATACTTCCATTAACTGAGTATCATTTTGCTCTATCCTTGAATTTAGTAGTTCAAGCGTGGAATTGATAATAAGGTTTGTATGACTGAAGTGTTGAAGGCCTTACCTTGAAATCATAAAAGATTTCATCTGCTAGAATAACTTAAAAGGGACAAAAAGAAATTTCTGACTGATTTTTTTTCTTGAGTGATAAATACTAAACCATGCCTCTTTGTTCAAGCACTAAGAGCAGTCGGCAAATTAAATACTCTAGATAATAGTTAGCTTATCTTTCTCATGTTTTCTGAAATTCTTTGTAGTGGGATGTCGATAATGGAGTCAAAAGGCACCCTCCATGCTCAAAATATCCCCAGGTCGATGAGGATAAATCTCATATATTTTATTATTCTGATTATCGATTGATCTGATAAATTAGTTAATCACTTAACAATTTACCAGCATTGTCGTGTACAACATAAATAAACATACAAAACAGCAAAATAAATAGACAATATGAAATCTTTTGGTGGCATAATGGTAATGGCCACTACGTCCTTTACTTGCCTTATTGGACTAGTACTTGGCTGATCAATATTAATAGATGTAGAGCTTAGTTCTTTCTTGAAGTGTATTTGCCTCCTAATGTTTACAACAGCCTTGACTGCATCCTCTCAGATTTGGTGATTCTGGTTCTGTGGAATGTCCTTCACAACAACCCAAACAGACATTCAACGTGTCAATTTTTGCACTGTCACCTCTTGTTCCATTTTCATCTGAGTCTTTGCAATTTATTGTGGTGTAGTAATTGTCACTGCAATTGTTCGCATCAAGGCGCTCGTAACCTCTGTTCCGAGTGTTCTGATCACTCATCAGTGATCAAGATGGTCCTTTTTCCCGTTTGCAGGTCCAAAGAATTCCATACTTCGAGTTTGCCTCAACTTCCATGCCTTGGGTTCTGCTGTAGATGCTGCATGCTGTTAAATATCACAATAAAACATGCTCCGACATCAGTGAGCATTGCTGCCCAGATGAGAGGATAACCAGCAAAGGCTAATTCAAGTATAGCGATCTTCAGAGGTATTGATATTATGACATTTATAATAAGCTTATGGAAATCTTTCCTCGCAAGTCTAACGGCTTCTGGTATCTTTCCAAGGTCATTTGACATGAGGATTATTTTGCTGGATTCAACAGACAATGCAGATCCTGCAATGCCCATGGAGATGCTAATGTCTGCTGTAACCATTGTTGCAGGATCATTTATCCCATCTCCAATCATTGCTGTGACTCCACTTTTGCGTAGATCTGTTATTATCTTTGCCTTATCATCGGGCAACAATTGTGGATACACAAGGTCTAGACCACTATTTAGCAGCATTCAGATTTTCGTTTGTCGGCGCGAACACATCTGCTTCTTTTTTATTTGAAGGTGGACGTGCGAGTTCAATCAGCGATTTTTCAAGCTGTAAGTAAGTATCTTAAATTAGAAAATTTATGGTGTGGCTAGAACTATAAATCGAGGATTTATGTCGGAGCATATCTCAGGATCTCAATGTTTAGAAGACCGTCTCTTGCACAGCCTTACTCTTATGAATGCAAAAGACTCAAGAACAAGGAACGCCCCTGATGCTGAGCTGTCATTGCTGCAGCCTGGCTATCACCGGTAAGCCTGATGGTAGCGTTACCAAGTGACTTGACATCTTCAATGGCCTGCAGAGCCCCAGTCCTACAGGAATCTGTTAGGCTGAATACACCAACTGGTTTTCCTTTTGTGTAGATGTAACGGTCACTCTTTGCTTGCAAACAAGAGGATTGTAACTATGTATTTCTACCACTGGTTTGAAAATTTATGAATTATCACCCTAATGGTGTGTTTGGTTTTAGGATTAGAGGAAGGAATGGAATTGGTATCAATCCTATTTATTTTTCCTTTTTTATCGCCTTCTATTCCATTTAATTTGCTTTACATTCTGTTCCATTTGTTTAATTTTGAAAATAAAAGAAAGGAACGAGCATTCCCTAGATCCCGGAAGAGAATGCTCATTTCGTTCCTCGTTCATTTTAATCTTTTTGTCTTCTTCATTTTTAAACTAAATACACCATTTTTTAAGTAATTGCATTTCTAATTACTGTAGTTTTTTCTCCCTTGTCATTTATTCTGGAATTTCATTCCGGAAACCAAACGGGCTATAAGTCGCTACTGGAACCAGCTACTTCAGTTCAACAAGCTCACATACCTTTCTAAAATTAAGTCTTATATTTTTTTCCTTTCAATTTTTTTATTTGTCTTTTATTTTAACAACAAAGAAGCCGCTACTTCAATATAAATAGAATTTAAAAAATAAAAAATAAATAAAATTTACATTTTTTCGTACAATTTTATTTATCTTTTAATTTAAAAAGGAAAAAATCGACTTGAATTAGCTACTTCCGATAAGAATAACACCTTTTTTTTTTGTCCCAATATTTTAACCTGAAGAAAGTTCTTACTAGCGTGTTTTTTGTCTACTTCAAACTTCAAAGTCACAGCAGACGCTCCCTCTGTAAATAAGAAATTTCCAAACTTACCTCTGCAAACAATGTCCTTCAGCTCCTTCCCTTTGTTTGATTGACATTCATTTATTTTATTTGTCGTTACATCGAAATTATACTAAAACACGAACTTATGCTTACCCGGTAGTCGGGAAACGTGACGCGACTTTCTCAGCCAGGCTTTCGATAACGCCCTGATAGACACGCACTAATTCTTCTAAGGTCCACCCTGGAACTGGCTTCGTGACAAAGGAACACGCTAGGCCACATGCCCCTCGCTCTCGTCTGTCCATCACTGGCGTCAGCTTCACGGTTGCGCACAGCGAGTCGAACCCGGCATTGCTTTTGGTGATCTCGTAGGTTAGGCTTTTCGCTTCAGGGTCGATCGCGAGCAGCTTCTCGTGAGACCAAAGCAGCACGCCCTCGCGGTTGGATACATGCGAGCTTGCACAGTACCGTACGCATCCCGGTTGACCTGAGACGCCCTCCATCCCGTAACAGGTGTCTAGAAAGGGGTGGTATTCGTGAAGGTTGAAGTAGTCCTGGAAGAGAGGCCATACTTGGTCGGGACTGCACCCCTCGGCCGTGGCGGAGACCTCCCCTCTCCATATCTGCTCGGTTTCTCCAGCCATCAGAGACGGACATCCCCCATACCGAGGCGACCGAGCACATCTTATAGGGAAGGGAAAACGATGGGGGGCGGCGCGTCTCCTTATAAGGAGAGCATCTCGGTTACTAATTTCAAGGCATCTTGGACTTGTCTCGTGAACAAAACAGCCAATCTTTTAATAAATAGGAAAAGGAAAGAAAGAATTACGTGCTCTGCGTTTGGTGTGGTGCTGCCGTCCCCCAGTTAACAATGGACGCGGCTAACAGCACGTGCACGTAAGGCTTACGTAGTTTACTAATTACTACTAACTTTTTTAGTAAATTTTACTAATAGTTGACCATTACAACTAAAATCAACGCAAAATTAGTAAAAAAAAGTAGTAAAATTTACTAAAAACTGGTCTTCTTTTAATAAAGTCAGCGCAAAATTAGTAAAAAAGTATGAAAATTTTACTACTTTTGTACTGTTCATAGCAGTGCAAGTTTACTGATTTTGCGCTGACTTTACTACTTTTTTTTACTAATTTTGAGTTGACTTTACTAACGGAAAAATTTTAGTAAAGTCAGCGCAAAATCAGTAAACTTGCACTGCTTTGAACAGTACAAAAGTAGTAAAATTTACATACTTTTTTACTAAATTTGCGTTGACTTTACTAAAAAAAACCAGTTTTTAGTAAATTTTACTACTTTTTTTACTAAATTTGCGTTGACTTTGCTAAAAATGGTCAACTATTAGTAAAATTTACTAAAAAAGTTAGTAGTAACTAGTTAACTACTAAGCATTGTCCTTGCGAGGACACCCAAGTGGCGTAAGGTGGGTGGTGGGTGTTTGCAACCTTGTCATGATCCCTGGTTCGAACCCCATCACGCACACTCCACTTGGAAAATTAAGGTTGGTCTCCTGGGTGATGGCTTATAAAGCCCAGAAGCCGCCCACCTGCTGGGCCTTTGGGCCTCAACTGAAATTAGACCGTCAGGGGAGCAGGCCTCAAGTCGGGCCCAGAGGGGATGTAGAGGGGCCGGGCCTAAGGTTCGCAGGCTTGTAAAAGAGCCTCCGAACCTCGTGAGAGGGCTCGCAAAAAGTAAGTCCACCACGAATCCCGCTGATATAAAAAAAAAAAAAACTACTAGGCCTTACGTACCCGTTAGCCGCTTATTTAATAATGTTACAAAAATCAAGAGACGATGTCCTGTCCTGTCCTAAAGAGGAGAACCTAATAAGTTTTAAAAAAACAATAACAATAGAAAGGGACGATTATAATTTTTGATGCAATAAAATTAACGTCCACTGTGGTGAAGTTGAAATCTTAATTTGTTAATTTTTCTTTTTCCTGGAAATGACTCGGGGGGGCCTGGATTTTCATTCCTTGAGGTCATACGGTGGAAGGTTTCCTTCTGCTGTAATCATTAAGTTAATAGATTCCCGGCCAGTTTTATACAGGCAGAAAGTGAGACGGCAATTTCGAGGGAGCAAAATGAGGGGAACAAAAAACTAATGGCTGCTGCTGTACAGGGGCTGGCTACTCTAAAAATGTAAGATATACAGCAAAGAAGAAAGAAAACAACTACCACCCAGATAGATCATCATCCCAAACTGTCAAAATGACCCTTGAAAAATAAATCAACCATCATCACCTACATAGTCTCTCAAGTACAACATCGTGGTCAAGATAAACAATGAAAAAATGGGTACTGCCGCGTCGCCCCTACTGCCTTGTGACCCTGCACCCAAGAATTAAAACACGGCCAACCAGCGGTTGTTACTATTATTCGTGATATTACTGAGTATTCTGCAAAAATGTCTGAACAACTGAATCTATATATGGTCACTTCTTTGTTTAGAAGCAGATTCGCACCTTTGTTCTTCATGTTCTGCGAATTTGGCAATGCAGGTAATGACATTTCTGCATAAAGTCAGCGACATTTGAATGAATTACTCCAATCATGTTGGACAAAATGTGAATTCCATCTGGGAAACATTATATTGCCCGAAATTAGTTACCGGGTGCACAAAGCGAGATGGATGTAACCGATGACGATGAAGGCCACGGCGCGACAATATTGTCAGTCAAGTCACAGATGAAGCTGTAGCCAGTACTGTTGTCAAATATAACATCTGAAGGCAAGCTCCGAAGTAGACAACCTGTTATGTTTCGGGAAACAGAATTTAGAGTCACATCAAAAGTGTGGGAGGGATAACAGAAGAATCCCGATTAATTAACAAAGATAAGTCAGTAAATTTAACAAATAAGTAAAATTGAAGATGTTACCAACCTTGCTGTCCATACGCTGCTTATGATCCGTGCCATAATATTTCCCATCAGAAAATAGAGAAGGATTAGATGCGGTTAAAAAACACATTGCATTCAATACTGCTACTGACAAAAATATTTTACCTTGAATGCTAAAATCTTTCAGATCAACATCACAAAGTTCATAGATATTTGTCATGACCCCACCCTTTCTTAGCATAGAGCCAAACAGTGTTGCACATATAATTGCCTGTTTATTTGTGATAAGCATTTGTTTCTGGATGCCAGCAATGTATGCATTCAGCGAGCCACAACAGGAAGGGCTTGGTGCTCCAGCATTTTTACAAGCAGAAATTACTTCTGTCGGCTGCTTAAAATCCAATGGACAGGCTGCATAAAATATCACTTTTCTTTTAGACAAGCAGTCAGAATTAAACAAACTGGAACTTCACATAAATAAAAAAAACAGACCAGCTACACAGCCAGAAAGGGATTTATGAATCGCATATGAATACACAAAACAAATGTATGTACTAAAATAAAGAGGACAACAAAATGGAAAGGGAAATTTCCCAAAGCAAGAGCAAGCAAAAAAAAGCATCCTGAATAATCACAACCTTCATAGAAGCTGCATAAAGAAGACTATTCCACCACGTGTGTCCCAAAGGAGAAAAAAAACACATGCTGGTAATGCATACTAGAGAAAGAGATCCAGTCTTTCTCGTGATTGCTTCCGGTTGTCCTTTTCATCCTTCTTGCACTCTGACAAACCATGCCACAATAGAAAAGAGCCCTAAAGATGAAGTGGAAGGAAATCGCTCAAACCTTTGTTAACTTTGCATGCAGATAAAATCCGAAATGCAGTGTTGGCGGCATCTGAAGAAAGCTTTCGAGCCATGTACGAATATACTATGCCCTTGCAATCATTAAGCACATCAGCGTGGCTTGACTCTGGTACAGCATCTTTTGCTGCCAATCCACCAGAAATCAGAAGAGCAGCTTCCAAGAGAGCATTTTGGCAGATAGGTCTGCAACACTCTTTTAATGGATCAACAGTGCCACAGACATCAAGTAATTTGCTTGAGTTGACCATTTTCTCGAAAGTTGCCACATCATGAACAGGACAAGACCCCCCTGTAAGATTCGATGACTTCAGGGAGCAGAGAGCAGGCAACGTAACATTCGCTCCCTTGCTTGCTAGTATACTCATAATATCAGAGAAACAATCGCTGGCAACAGCATTTTGTACAATCAGCTTATCAGAGTCACCCCCAAAATTTCCCTGGAATATGTGCATCAGACTACTAAACTGTGGGCAACAGATCACATTTCCAACAAGAGGTGCCAAAGGTTGAGAACAATCAGAAGCCGTCTTTCCCAATAAATCAGACATTGACGAGAAATTCACAGGGCATTTTCCAGATAAAACTGGCTCGTATGTGTTGGGGAAGGTTGGATACATGGGTGGCAAGGAGTCGCTAGGAACTGGATATTCGGGAATCACCGCAGGAGATATTTCTATAGGGTAAAAGATCCCAGTACTGGGTGAATCGGCTAAGATGACATTAGAGTTTGAATGAACAGAGCGTAAATCCATTTCCAGTGCAGTTACATCTTGGAAGCTAGATAAGTAGATTATAAATAGAAATAACCGATGGACCACTCCTGCAACATACAAAGAAAATTTTACTTAGTTACCATCAGATCAAGACTCATGATGAAGGTGGAGGGGAACAAGAGCAATAACATCCAAGTGACTTACCGCCAGTGTTATAACCCGGCAGGCAGAAATGATCCATGATATTCGAAATTGTCGACCAATTATAAACCACTGGAACTGGACACCCAACAAACACTTCCCCAATCTACCAAAACTCTACCACCCTGAAGAAAATCGTCCTGAAATTAAAGCAAATCTCGAGCCTCAACGGATCAAAAAGTATGAGCCTGGGGAAGAGAGGGTGCAAAATCACCATCTCCCTAACTAACAGAGAGCCACAGGCAGAAAAAAATCTCAGCTCTTGATGCATCACAACAACAACAAGAACAAATGCGATCCCTCGGAAGAAAAAGTAACCCAAAAGATACCACAAACATCACTTGATCCCCTTACTAATGTAACTTCTCCGACCTTCTCCCTGAGGCATGATCAATCCAACACTCCAGAACATCAATCCCACGATCTTCTCAGCAAGAAATGAACAATATCATCGTCATTCTAATCTGAAAACAGAATCCGCCGACCACCCACCACCGAAAACGTAAGCAAAAAGCAAAACGAAAAGAAAAAAAAAAAGCAAACTTTCCTCGAAATGAGAGAAACCCAGCTCACCCGAGGAAGTGGGCCCCATGAATATCCCAGAAGCTTAGAGGATCTTCACATGGGTTTTGACAAAGATCGATAGAATGCACCTTACCCAGGCAAAACCACAAAGCTCGTAAAGTAAGGAATCTCACAGCTGGGTGGAGGATGATAGGCGAAGGAATGAGGGGCTAAAGGACAGCTTTGAGCAGGAGAAAACCCTAATTCCAGGTAGGGAGAGGGGAAGCGATTGGACGGGAATGGAATGATTGGAACCCAACTATAAGCTTAACGTACGTCTGAACTGAGTCTGAGCTTTTCTCTTTGATGACTGTTCACTCTCTCTCTCACACACACACATAACAAAAAACAAAAAACATATACATATAAATTATTTATACACAATTTAAAAGCCAAATTTGTTAAACATTTCTGTCCAAAACGGACATACTTTTCACCGGATTCGGTCGAGTTCGTAAGAAAAAAAAAATTGTTTCTTAATGGAGAAAGACGGCAAATAGTTAATACGACTGTCCAATTTTCATCTAATAATTCATTTTCCTTTTTCGACTTTCTTTATAATATTTGTTTTCTCCCCGCTTGCTCTACCTTTTGGACTTTTTTGTCATGAGGTAAAGGAAATGCATTGAGGTCCAAATTGAAAAGAAAAGGTGAGGAAAGGAAGGGTGGAGGTGCACATGATTAACAATGACCCACATCCAAGTAGTTAAACGACATGCTAAACCCTAGGAAACTTGTTCTCTTTTCCCCTAATAACCCCAATACCAACCCCACACATGCGTAGGAATAGAGAGTAGGAGGGAGGATAGCCATTAGTTGTTGGACTGGCCCGACACCTAACAATTTGGTGTCTGTCACATTTTTCTGGGTTTAATTTCGTTTCTCGTACTTATTTCAAACTAAAAGAAAAAGGAATTAGGACAACACGTTTATGCTCTGCGTTTGGAAAATAAAGGAAAGGATTTATAAGATGAAGAGACACATGAACGACTGAGAGGAAAAATTGAGGCCGGGGCACCAAAAAAACAAAATTACTACTAACTGAAACATTTCCGCACCGAATATTTGGTCAGTATTTTGCCCACTCCCCCGTCCGAAAGTGCTGTTTTTCTTCGACATCATCATTAATTGTACGATAACATGAAAGAAAATCGACGCCTGGTAACCCCTTCAACCCACCCCCACAAAAGATACGGCCACTAGTGACCGGCTGACTGGACACCTGCGATAAGACAAATCACTTCGAGAATCCGAGGAAGATATAATTTTACAACAAAATGACTGCCGGGTAAAGTTTCCATCTTCCTCTTCTACTTCATAACTAGAAGCAAGCAGAGTTCATCTAAAACCAACACAGGATGATGCAACCTATGAAGTAAGATAGAGATATAGCAGGAAAGGGGTTTGGAATAAGCCAAAGCAAGGCTCGAAAAAAAGGGAAGGAAATTATGAAAAAGCAATAACTCCTCTCCGATATTATGATTCCAAGTTTCTCCAAAACTCTTCCCTGTTCAAAGAATTTTCCCTCCAAGATTGACAATACCAGCCTCAGTCGGCCCACACAAAACAAGGTTTCACGCCAGCCTACCAATTTCCTCCCCCCCACCAAAAAAAAAACACAGTTCACGCCGACACGTGGTGTAGGGGGGGAGAGCGGAGATGTAAGGCCGAAGGGGATGGCAAGAAGGATGCGACGGAGTTGCTAGTGAAAGTGGAATCAGGGTAATCAGCCGACAAGAAAACCAGCAACAGCGACCCCAACTTCATCTTCTTCCTCTCTACTATCATATTTTCTCAGAAATGCACACGAAGCTTCTCTTTTTTTCATTGATTTGATGATTACAACGTTATTCTGTTATATAGGGGAATGCTCTGTCCCCATATTATATCCGTACTAACAGAGCACGCACTCGCACATGCATACACAACCTCCTAACCAACCTTATCCTCAATAATAATAATTTTCTTCTTCTTGGAACACTTTTTAAGTTACTCAGGCACTCTAACTGGACTTCAAGCCCACGACTCTGCCCAACATTTAGGCCCTGTTACTTCATTGGGAAACCCGGCCTTCTTCTCCTTCGCAGCAACAACTCTCCAACTCCATTGCAGAAACAGCTTGATGATCTTCTGTAAGCTAACAGCTAGGGATGTGGTTGTAGGAGTGCATTTGGTAGCGGAGGAGGCGGCGATGAACCTTAAGCAGAGGAAGAGTCAGAGGCGAAACCTTCAAATGGAAATTGCCACAGGATCATGTTCCTCTTTCTCCCCTTAGCCACGCCTCCGTGGACTCTTTTGATGGTTGCAGCAGCGGTCGGCCGACGCTGTGAGATGGATGGTAGGTATTATTATTGCTTTTCGTTCGTAGGTTTGGCATCTGATCTCTTCTTTCGTGTGTCTTTTATAAAAATCGTGGTTAACAACGACGAGTTATTTAGAAAAATAGTGAGTTTGTGATGTTTTTCTTATTATTTATAAAAACTCTGTTTAAAACAGGTAAATTTTATTCGCTTTTAATACGAGTTTGGAGCGATAAATTAATATTTTAAAATGTTTGAAAGTAAATGGAAAAATAATTTGTTATCTAATGATGATAAATATAAGGTAAAATTATTAATTCTACCCTAAAATTTATTTTTTCGATTTACCTTAAACTTTTTAAAATATTATCAAACATCCTAACGTTTGGCCATTATATCAATTTTAACCACCGTTAACGGAATAAGAAGACGTAATCCTACGTGGTGCTCATGTGGCAAGTAACTCCGTCTGCCCACCGTTAAATTCTCTCAACACTCCCCGATCATGAACCCCAAATCAACAAAATCCCCCAAATCATAAACCCTAACCTCTCGGATCATGAAAATCCCCCAAATCATGAACCCTAACCTCTCTGATCTCCCCGTCCTCCATTCCCCAACGAAATCAACACTCCCCTGATTTCCTCCATTCCCCAGCCTCTCCGATCTCCCCGTCCTTCGTCCATGACCTTGCCGACATCCCCGACCTTCATCATTCCCTTCATTCCGTCAGCCTCCCTGATCTCCCGACCTCCCCATTAACCTAACTTCACCTTATTGTGCATTCCCACATGTTATTTTAGTCCATTGATGTCTAGGCATTGTTGTTAGTCCATTAGTGTTGTTAGTTGTTAGTCCATTGCTGTTGTAAGTCAATTGTTGTTGTTAACTCAGCTTGTTATTGTTAGGTCAATTACCGTTGTTAACTCATCTTGTTGTAGTTAGACCTTGTTGTGTATTCATTGTTGTGTAAACCATTTTCCTGAAATAAGTTTGCTGTTCATTTCCAGGTATATCTAGTAGACGAAATAGTATGATAGCAGCATTGATAGTTCGAGCTACATGAAGAAAAAGATTGATGTGAAGTGCTTTTGTGAACTTGAATGCATTGTTAGGACTGCTCAAACAGAAATGAACAATAGGAAAATGTTCTTTGGATGTTGCGTTATAAGTTTGATGGAGGGTGCGGTTTTTTTATGTGGATGAATACGCCCTGGTTGAGGACAGTGGAAATAGAATTGCTGAAAATGGACAGAAGACAGTGGACAGCAGATTCAATTGCTGAAAATGCAAGCATTGAGGCACGATTAAGGACAGTGGAAATAAGATTGGCTAAAGTTGAAGAGAATTTGAAGATTTTGAAAGCTGAAGCCTCAAAGTTATTGTGCTATAGTGCAGTTGTTATTATTGGTGTTGTTATATGTCTAGGTTTGGTGCTTGTGTTATATGTCCATGACAATAAGGTAGGCCCGCCAACTCCCATTCCCTATAACTACATGTACTTACTTTCAAATCAACAACAAACTTTTCCTATCTACGAGCTGCCTCAAATTTATCACCAATAGCAGGCTTTGGAACTCATAAACTAGCAGAAACTTTCAAGGTCTCAATCTTTTTCCTAATCTCTGGACATATCTCATTTTCCCCATTATCAAATAATTTGTACTTATGGTACATTCTCTCCATGATCTTATGTCATCCAACATGTCTACAGTAGGTTTTGTTCTAGCTACTACAATATAGCTGTTAAAAGTCTCACATAAGTTATTGTCAGTTGCATCACACTTCACCGATGTATAAAAAAAACCTGTACATAATACATCAGCTATGTTCAAGGGACAAAAAACTTACCTTTCAGCTAGCATTAAAGTGGACAAGAGACTCACATTTCAAAAACGTCCAGGTCCTTATTTGATAAAGTCTTGAGCTGCTTCAGGAGACAACAGTCCCATGTTGTTCAATGCTTTATTATAGGCTTCCTCATGAGTGCTTTTCACAACAGTCCAAAAACATTTCTTCAACAGTTGTCCTCGTTGAGTACTTTTCCACTTGGTATAGACATGCCTTGCACAATTTATGTGCTCTGCCAACGGTGCTAAATCAGTAATAACATGTATCAATCCCTGATTCATAAGATCAATAAAAAAATGAGATGAAAATGGACAGTAAACTATAAACAATACATGGTCAAGCATATGCTTACGTTTTGTTTATCGCTTATAAAGGTCCATCAATGTCCATCATTGACTGTCAGGCCTTGAAACAGTAAGACAAAAAACACATCCAAGATTGAGTGTTCTCACCCTTCACAACTGCCTAAGCAACAGAAAACATGTGATTGTTCCCATCTCTACCAACTACAGACAACAATATTCCTCCAGCATTTGTCTTAAAAAATGTTCCGTCAAAACCCACCACCTTCTTACAACCAAGCTTTAATCCCATCCTCAGCTCACTAAAGCTTACATAGAATCTTTTAAAAGTGTTGAAGAGATCTAAACCAGGGGTTACTTCCAGATCAAGCTTGAAAGTACTATCAGGACATTTCTTGCCGAGATAAGCTACATAGGACCTGATTTTCTTATAGTGCACCTCAATAGAGCCATTGACAATTCTCTGGGCATATCATTTTGCACGATAAACCTGCAACTTATTTACCTGAACACTATATTTCTCCATCAAGTCAACCATGACATCACTAGCTCTCATAGTATCCAAGGTCTGTTCATTCTAATAAATTCCCGAACTAAACACTTCACAATAGCCTATCTGTTTTTCAAAAATCTAGTGCATTTATGCTCTAACTGACATGCCTTAACAGCAACAGCCAAATCTCTTTGGAGCCAACTAGCATGTACTCTCCAAGGACACCCATTTTCACATACTACTTCCATTCTCCTCGGTTCAACTCTAGCCTATCGACTCCATTAACAATTTCATAATCTTGAATAGCTTCTTTAAACTGCTATAGTGTATCAAATCTTAATCCAACCTTAAAATTCAGTGTCTTATGATCACAATGAAGGTCATACATCTTTTCAACAGGTCTAGAAACAACATTATCACCATCAGGGTTCTTCTCTACGAGCTTGGCCTCAGAATGAACATAATCAGAATCTACAGCATCACCAACATCAATATTAATTTCATTAATATCATCATCATCACATATATCATCATCAACAGATTCATTTTGCCGCACCAACTCCTTATCATCCTCACCTTCTTCAGGATCACTTTCATGGATTTCATCTCCTTCAACATAAATGTCAATGCTCTTATATTACAATAATAAATTAACCATTTCAGTCACATGAGCATCATTACAAAACTCAACCAAACCCTTGGCTAGACTCTTCCCAGGTTTTGCAAACCATATCCTAGTTGACTCGTATACACACATTCTCACAAAACTCTTGATAGTGAAATATCCTATCTTATCCACATCAACATTCTTAAATGTTTCAGTTTTACCATCAACATAACAAACCCGACCAGAAAGATGACGTTTACCACCGACATATAGAATAACATTATTGCGTCCTTCTTTCAGATATAAAGACAAACAACGGGGATAAACTTAGCCTTAACAGTCAACAAAATAACTCACAAACAACCCACAACCAATCCTAAACCAAGCCTTAATAGTAAAAAAAAAACTTAAGCCTTAACAAACAAACAACTTATCCTAAACCAAGCCTTAGAGTCGACAAAAAACTTAAGCTTAACAGACAAACAACCCACAATCAATCCTAAATCCCACAACCATCCCACAACAAACCCACAAGCAAGAAGCGTTAGAAATTACCAGTATTGGAGCTTAGAAATTACTGAGTTCGTCCTTCGACGTCGGGAATGATGAAAGTCGGTGTTGGAGGTCGGGAATGATGGAGGCCGATGTTGGAGGTAGGGAAGAGAGGAGGTGGGGAATGAACGGGGACAGGAATCACAGAGGAAGGGAATGATGGAGGACATTGGCAAGATCGGGGAGTGTTTGGGCAATTAGGGTTTAGGTGATTTGGGGGAGTCCCCGATCTGACATGGATGTGTACACTTTGGGTCATCCACGTCGGCGCTATGTCATGCCCATTCAACACTTTAACGGTGGGCAAACGGAGTTATTTGCCACTTGAGCGCTACGTAGGATTTCGTATCTTATTCGGTTAATGATGGTTAAAATTGATATAACGACGAATGTTATAATATTTAAAAGTTTAAAATAAATCGAAAAAAACATTTATGAGGATACGAGATAATTTGGCATAAATGGAAACATAGCTCTTTCGGGAGAGATGCATGTGGAAAGACGCTAATACCCTCGACATGACCCGCCATCACACTCCGCCTGGGATCTCTCTCCCCCTACATCTTCTTTCTCCTCGCGTCGTCATCCTTCCGACCCCCCCCCCCCCCCCCAACCAAGAATCAGCCTATCTCTCTGTGATCGTCTGTAAGTTAGGATCCATTCACTTGTTATTCTACGATTTTGAGGCGTGTATGTTGAGTGGGAGTGATCGCGAGGTTATTGTTGATTTGAGCTGGAATCGGCGCATGTTGTATTAGCATTTCCGATCGATCACTGACAATCGGGGTAGCTTCTATTGTGGTGCTTTTAAATTCACGCTAGGCTTGGTCGAATTTTGGTTCCTTGGCTCGATTCTCTTATCTGGAGCCTCTGGCATAGCGAAATTTACTGTTCTTTAGAGGTGGAGTGGTAGAAATGTACCATTTGTTCCGCCTCGAAGATGTGGGACTCGCTGTTTTGTCCTATTGACCCGTTTCTTTTGCCAATGATCTTCTCGAATTCACTGTAGGGATTACAAAAGGAGTTCTCTTTAAATGGCGAGCCCTGTAGATGCATCTGGAGAGCTGGTACCAACTTCAGCTGTGTTGATGGCATCATCCAAGCACATGGCTACAAGGTGCTATGTGGAGAATGTGGAGTTCCTTAAGTGTAAGAAGAAGGATCCCAACCCAGAGAAGTGCCTCGAGCAAGGCCGGCAAGTCACCCTTTGCGTGCTTAGTTTGTAAGGATCGACTTCTCTTCTTCTCCTTGTTCCACGGCATTTGCACAATGGGTGAATAAAATGAGCGGAAATACTTTTTGAACTTTTTAAGCCACAAATTGTTCTTTCTCTGATCCCATAACTTTGTGTGGCTGCAGTAAGCTCTTCACTTGGAATAGCAAGTAGTTTCAGGCATGAACGAACCTATGAGATAGATAGTTAGTTCCTTGGCTTTAGAGGCTCCCTTCTGTGATTTTTCAGTCAGTTGTTCTTTACAACTGATGGAGCGCCATGTAGAATGTGTTCTTTATCCTTTTTCACCCTCTTCATCAAAGATGTGACCTTGGAACTTGAGAATTCTAATGCACAGTTGTGGCCACAGCCTGTCTGATGCAGAGGAGATGCAAATATAGATGCCTAAGTAATATATATCCCTTTGATAGCCGCTTAGATGTTCCCCTGGTACTGTCCAGAAAGGGAAAGGGCAAGATAGCTACGAGGCAATTGTGTTGTGCGGCCTTGGCTCCTTGTAGGCTGAAATCAAGCTTGTTTTCTTTCGATATTTTACCTGGTTATATATATCTTGGGGCTGGTTACTCTAAGTTTAAATTTTTATTCAACTGTACATCATGACCTTTAATGTGTTTCTACTTGCTCAAGACAATATCTTGGCAGCATGACTACCTCACCAAGTTATATGAACCTGGTTGTTTACAGATTGAAAGATCTACACCAAAAATGCACAAAAGAGATGGATGGCTATGTTGGCTGCATGTACTACTCCACCGACGAGTTCGACTTGTGTCGCAAGGAGCAGCAAGCATTTGAGAAAGCTTGCCCGTTGGAATGATGGAGATTTCAGCGACTCCAGTAATTTCCTTAAATAACATGAGGCATTTTGTGATATGGAATATGCCGCGCCTGTGTCGGCCAATCCCGTCATCTGCACTTTATTTGTGAGCATTGGCCATTGTCTTTTTAGTTCTATTGAGATTTCAGTGGAGGTTTGGCCCTCCTTGCGAGCGGGAAACGCCCTTTATTGTTCCTGGCCTAAGTTCTCGGACAAGAGATTTACTTTTCAAAACTGCTCGAGATCCGACGCCATTTCTGAGATACTTGATCATCTGGAGACTGGAACAGCGACCAATGCTGGTGGAGTTGAATGGATGTTCTCCTGCTGGGTCTTTTGGTAGAACGGCTATATATATATAAACCAACACGCTACTCAGTAATCACAAGGTTGAAGTCCGGAGGATAGATAGTGGATTCGATCAGCGAAAGGAAGAAGCAGGACACGGGCAACTGAATGACGAAGGTAATTCTCGTATTTCACTTTTCCCGAATTAAATCTGGAGTATGCCGTATAAATACGGTAGTATAGATATTACGAAACGAAATGTAAATTCACTTTATTCCACCTATAAAAAGACGGGGCGGGGGGTGCAGATCACGTTGCACCTCGCACAATTTTCGGGCTCTCAAAAACTGACAGTCGCGCGCGTCGTGCTTGCATTCCCTCCTCGTTCTTTGGGTGCTTCTTTCTTCCAACGGTTCCGTGACGGCCTTCGCCGGTACGGAAACCAAGGAGGATAAGGATGGCGTCGACGACGGCGAGGGTTTCGTTCCGCATCGCCATGGTGGTCCTGGTACTCTTCGTGCTGTTCTACGTCGGCCGCCCCCTCTACTGGAAGATCTCGGCCACCGTCTACGAAATCCGCCAGAACAAGCGTTCCGTCAAGCAAGGTAAATCACTCGATCGCTTCATCTCCGATCCCGCCGGGACGTGTTTGTGCTCTGCCTGATGGCGTGTGAATCTGCACGACGTAGGTATCGTTTGGATTAGTGAAGCGATTATCGTGTTGGAGTACAGTTGAGGAATTGCCCCGGTGAATGACTGATCGGTGATATGGAACTGTTGCTGGATGATTTAGGATAATAATGCTTTTGGATGAGTCAGACACTTGGTTGCACAAGTGACCTGGTGTAGGTTGTTGAGCCGTGAATAGAGCACATCCTTGTCTTTGCTTCGCTGACATTGCCAATTAAGATATCTGAACCCTAGGTTTGGGCTGTCGCTTCGACAAATAGTGGAGTGAGATTGAGAAAGGGGAGGTGATTGGGAAAGACAGAATGTTCTGACTGTATTAATGGCTGCTTTGGGTGTCCTTGCAATAGGCAATGTTATGGACTCTTGTTCCCCGAATTACTTCCCAGTGTATGATAGTTACTTGCCAACACTATCCTCATTGTTGTGGGTGTAGAAGCAGACTCCTCTTGCTCTCCACAGAAATGTATGATTTTTATGCAAATTTTTAGATGCCCATTTCAGATTGGTCAAAGCCAACCGAAGCCATCTTAACAGTGCAGATAATCCCGTTTTTCTTTAACCGGCCATAATCTCCAATAGAAACGACCAAGGCTTGATCTATGGCAGTTGCTAGAATGTCTCTTGATTCAAGGAGAGAGAGGGCCAGGGCTGGAATTTTTGTACTGGTAGTCTGTTAAGGAAGGGCTGTTGATGGAATATTTTAGACTTAAAAGGTGACTGTTGTGAATGAGTTTTTGAAGGGGATAGCTGTTTATGAGTTATTTGAGTTTAATACTTCAGTCCATTCCACTATGTGTTGCACGTCTTCTAATAAGACTGCTGTCCTTTTTGTCGTGGATTGGGATGATGCAGCGGTATAATTTTTCAATCAAAAGGTCACAAACAGAACTCACGTTTTTTTAGATTGGATGTTTTTTAGCTGCTCCGTGTTATTGTTAGATTGACATATTTTTAAGACATTACATTCTGAGTTTGCATGTAGCTTTTCTGGGTCGCGAACTCTTCCACAATGATTGAACAGATGGTTTGAAATAGAAGAATACTCATCCTCGGAATCGTTCCAGGGCTGTCGCAGATCGTGTATGAAGCACAGAAAACCGTTGGGTGGATCCATGATGAGTCTGATTCGGGTGCCCGAGATGATGGGAAGATTGGCCGAGCTTCTGGTCGACGGAGGTTTCTTCAACAAGGTTTCTAGATAAAACCCTGTCTTGGGATCTGTCCCTTTGCTTATACATAGGGAAGAATGGAACATGAAAGAGCGGTCCATACATCTCCCGTCACTGGATATAAGACGATTATAGTGGTGTCTACTGCAGCATGCCGCTTTAAGTTCCTCAGTCTGAACTCTGTTGTTAGTTCGAGATGGTACTGCATATACAGGTGCAGGTGGAGATATCTTCAACAAGCTTTCCTGGGTCGCCACTCTCCTCTGGTGATCATGGTTAGCCTATTCGACTAACCATGATCCTTTCTTTTCTCTAGGAATACATGCAGCTAATCTTCTTTCTTTCTTTCTTTTTTCCTTATAATTCATTCGCCTCGTCGTTGCATGTGCCGATTCCTTTTGCTTTTCCCCTTTCACCTATGTCACCCCCACATGATCCTAATCATGTCAATTCCATTAGGGAAGAATGACCTATATTTGTGATTAGTGGGTTGTTGGATTAGTCAAAACCACTTTCCCCAATACCCACCCATTAGCATTAATGCAGCCAGCGTGAGCATTATCGGGATGGCCCCTTTCCCCCCCGGAGGAGAAGATCTTGTATAAAAGAACAGCGCGTGCCCGGGTTGGTGGTAAAAGTGCACTGACAACGACATTCCCCCACATAAGTTGATTAATTCTCGAGGTAAGAGGTAGCCTTCGAGCGCTGCGTTCTAAATTAAGTTAAACGGAAAAAAAATTTTAAAAATAAAATAAGTAATATTAAAATTCCTGAAAATTTTGAAATTTTATATGTTTGATTTTGAACTTTATATGTTTAATTTCCTTAAGAAATTATTGATTGATGCGTAATAAATGAGTATTAAAAATAAAATTTATAAAAATCAATTTCAAGCTATTATTTTTAAAAAATATTTTTAAAATAAAAACTTTAATATTTAGGGATATAGAGCCCGACCCGATTGTTGTCAAATTGAATTGTTTTTTGGTCCAAATCCCACGTGGATCTTTCTTAAATGCATTGAGATTGACTTCTTCTCCTTCTAGTCATTCAAGTATTTATTGTAATGCAAGAAAGAATATAACAGGGGAAGGCGTCAATTTTTGTCTTGTCTTGTAATTAATTTTGTCATTTATTTTTATTTTAATTTTGATTCAATTTAATTTTATTATTAAATTAAATAGACTTTAAAAGACAATTTATAGACAAAAGAGACGTAACAAAAATTAATTATAAAATTATATAATAAATTAAATTAATAAAAAAAAAATTACTCAAAAATTAATACTACGAACGTATATATTATCTTAAAAAAAATGTTCGGAGAAAGGGGCTCCCAACACGCGCAGTGAGGAATAATTTCTCATAAACTAATTATTTTTGTTTTTACTCGTCATTATTGATGATGACGAATGACGCGTACCGATGGCGACGTTTTTCTTCGTCGGCCGCTGGTCAAATCCACTAGTGAGTTAATATTAGGATTAGTTAGTTGGTAGTCTGATATTTGGAATTTTATTTCTTCACTCTTCTTCTAAAATCACGACTATTCTGACGATCCCAGTCCATATTTTTGCTTGCTGTTTTATCGTTTTAAATCACGCTGGTTTTGTAATGTAATTAAAGTAATGGAAAAATTTAGTGTAAGGAAATTTTAACAACACTAGCAATTAACAAAAAAAATTCTAACGCTTATAAGCTCTTGCCTTCCTTCTTGGAAGGCCGCCACCCCCCCCCCCCCTGCCACTGGTCCTGACGGAGGAGGAAGACTTCGTCGACCCCAGTTCGCCTTCGTCTCATCCTTACTCCCTCCCCTTGTCGGATTGCGACAGTTGATGTGACATGTTGCTCAAGAGATGCTGCGGATTTTGTGTTGTGGTGCTGCTGGCAATCGGAGTGCTCGGGGGCGTGGAGGTGGATTGTGTTCCGCATCGTATCCTTCTCGATACCGACGTCGACACCGATGATTTCTTCGCCCTGCTGTACCTCCTCAAGCTGAAGAGATCGGAATTCGAGCTTGAGGTTTTGAGTTTCTTCTTTTCAGCCCTTTACACGTTCCCGAGTGCTTTGATGGTGAAGCTTAACCTGCGAGGATTTTATGGTACAGGCTGTCACCATAAGCGCAAACGCATGGAGTGATGCGGGGCACGCCGTCAATCAGGTGTACGACCTCCTGTACATGATGGGCCGAGACGATGTTGCGGTCGGTGTCGGAGGCGAAGGTGGGATACTTGAGGAAGGCGTCATCCTGCCTGACGTGGGAGGCTATCTGCCCATAATTGAGCAGGTGATTCGCTCAAACTCAATAGACCTTCGCTATTTGCCCCGCCAGTGTACAGCTGAGTTTAAGCCTGTCGCAGGGAACAACAACGGCAGGAATGTGTAGGTACAGGCAGGCAATCCCGGTGGGCCAAGGCGGGCGCTTGGACGTTGACACTAACTACGGAATTCGGAAAGCATTTCTTCCTCAGGTGAACTTTTCCGTAAACTTTTCCAGATCGGGTTCCTCAAAAATAATTCTTACTCGGAACTTTTTCCCTTTTCCAGGGGACGAGACAGTATGTGCCGTTAAAGCAGCCGACTGCACAGCAGGTACTGATCGAGAAGATATCAGAGGGGCCCATTTCGGTGATCCTGATCGGCGCGCACACCAATTTGGCTATATTCCTGATGAACCACCCACACCTGAAGGCTAACATCGAGCGTATCTACATAATGGGCGGCAGCGTGCGTGCAAAGAATCCAACTGGATGCCGTCCCGTGAATTCCAGCTCGACCTGCCAGCCTCAGCAATGTGGGTATCCTGGAAATCTCTTCACAGATTACAACACCAACCCGTACGCTGAGTTCAATGTCTTTGGGGACCCCTTTGCAGCATACCAGGTAAACCACAGGCGTGACAAACCGTATGCATTAATTATGCGAGCAGATAAATTATACAGGGTCAGGCTTATTGATAGGTTATCCATTCCGGTGTTCCGATCACACTCGTTCCCCTGGATGCAACCAATACAATCCCCATCAACAGTGACTTCTTTGAGACTTTTGAGAAGAATCAGAACACCTACGAAGCTCAGTACTGCTTCCAGTCACTGAGGATGGCCCGGGACACCTGGTTCAACGACCAATTTTACACGGTATTCAAACGATTGATGGAAATGTCCTGAATTAGCTCATGAAGTCGCATTCCATTGAGTTTGAGTAGAATCAGTCAGTCTCCTTGCTTTGCAGAGCTATTTCATGTGGGATTTGTTCACTTCTGGTGTAGCAGTCTCGATGATGAGGAATACGCATAAGGGCGGCATTGAGAATGAATTCGCCAAGATGGAGTACATGGACATCATTGTCATCACATCCAACCAGCCTTACGGAGTTGCAGATGGATCAAACCCATTCTTCGATAATCACGAATTCCCCAAGTTCAACTTGGCTAAAGGTGGAGTGCACAGCGGCCACGTTCAGACAGGTCTTCAAGATATGTTCTGCTTCCGCAAAGATAGGAAAGGAAAATGCAAGGTACTGAAAATTTCCGTTGTTTGCTGATACTTTGCTAATTCTAGCTGAAGGAACATTCGTGTTGGCAAAACTCTGACAGGATGGCTACACGATGGAGACTTCTGGCTCTGACGCAGTACGAGTTCTTGTCGCAACACGAGCAAAGCCTAATAGAGACAGCAACAGCGTGCTAAACAGAATGTTCTTCCAAAGCTTCTTGGATGTAAATAGCATAAACTTCTCTTTATCGATCCATGTATACATTTCCTGAATTTCGTCGATCGGAGCCGATATTGAATTCAGGGAATAACGTAAAACAGATGCTAAACAGTCCGAGACAACAGGGGAGATTCAACTTCACGACACAGTTTCCTTTCTTCAGAGAAGTCCGGATCGTACCTGATTTGGGTGCGAGAACTCGTGGAAAACCAGTGATATTCGACATGGACATGAGTGCGGGGGACTTCATCGTGCTGTTGTACCTCCTTAAAGTTCCACTGGAAGAGATTGATCTCAAGGTATGGGCGAGCCCATATGACAGTGCTTCCCCCAACTCACTCTCATTTCTCCGTCTAGAAATTTGAAATTGTGCGTGATGATCAATCTGTGCAGGCGATCATGGTAACCCCGACAGGATGGGCCAATGCTGCATCAATAGATATCGTCTACGACATTCTCCACATGATGGGTCGGGACGACATCCCGGTCGGGCTCGGAGACATGTTCCCGGTCAACCAATCGGATGTTGTCTTCCCGGCTGTCGGAGACTGCAAGTATGTAAAGGCAATATCACATGGCAGTGGTGGCTTCCTGGACTCAGACACGTTGTTCGGATTAGCTCGGTTCTTGCCGCGAAGCCCCCGGAGGTCTGATCACGAAAACATATTTCCTCTCATCATCATTAATTTCTTGGATGCTCAATAAATTTCTTCCACAGGTACACAGCCGAGAATTCCGTGGTGTACGGAGCTCCTCGAGATACCGAACACCCGGAACTTAGGCAACCATTAGTGCTTGAAGTGTGGGATTCTATCACGAGCGTGCTGGAGGAGGGTGGGCCGAAGGTTACAGTGCTCACGAATGCTCCTCTGACTAGCTTGGCGAACATCATCACGTCGAGAGAAAATGCGACAGGATTCATCGAGGTTAGTAGACCATTCGAGTCCGAGGGTCACTCTTATCAGGATTTCCTTTGACGCTCATGGGAAACTCTTCAGGACGTGTTCATCGTCGGGGGGCACATAAAGAGAGGTTGGGCAGACAAAGGCAATGTCCTCACCATCCCCATGAATGAATACGCAGAGTTCAATATATTCCTCGACCCATTGGCCACAAAGACGGTGTTCGAATCACAGGTTAAAACGACAGTTATCCCCCTTGGCATGCAGCGCAGAATTGGTTCATTCAATGAATTCGTCCGAGGACTTAAACGGACTGCGAGGACCCCCGAGGCTCGATTCGCCGAACACCTCATCTCGAGGCTAGCCCAGCTGAAGAAAGATCACTACAGATATCAACACATGGTAAAAGCCCCCCCAGGATCTCCTCTTCAGGATCAATTACAAACTCATGTTCTTTTCGTGTTGCAGGACATTTTCTTGGGCGAAATCGTTGGGGCGATCGTCTTGGCAACCGATCATGCCCTTCTCAAGCCAATCTTCAAACTCGAGCGAGTCAAGGTGATGGCAGAAGGCGATGAGTCGAGCGACGGGGTCACGTATAGGGACCCAGTAGGGAAGCTGGTGAGAGTTCTGGAGAGTGTGAACCTGAGAGCATTACGTGAAACGTTCTCGCGTCGGCTGGGCGACACGGCGCAGTCGGCCGTGATAGGTAGCTTCCTAGACCAGACACGGATGTGGAGCCATCCTCCTCCGAACAGAACAGAGGGAGTATAGGACGCAAAACACTGACAAAATCTCCGAAACGTTGTCTTTTAGATCACAGGAAGCAGAAATCAGAGGGTTTTCTTTTTGCTGAATGAATTACTACAACATACACATACACTCTTATGATTCATTTACATACACTCTTATGAAATCAATCAGTGGTGATAACATCACATCCCTTAAATTGTGGGATTTACCTTAAATTAATTTAGACCCAGAAAATGATGTCCTCTAACCTAAGTTAACTTGGTCAGGACCACCATCAAAATCATGATGAATAGTAAGAAGCACACATCTTTCAAGTGGGGTTGGGGAGGGGGGGGGGATTTGATGTTGATGAAATCATTCAACCAATGATCCAAAAGAAGGAAAACGAAAGAAGGGCAGTTGTTCTTTTACACCAGTTCGGTTTGGGTCACTCAAAGGAGACAATGGGTTGAATGCAGAGAGCTCCTCCTAAGAAAGGGACAAGACGGAATCCAAAACCTCTGCAACACAAACCAGACAACCCAAATCCCAAGTAAGCCAACGAACAAGAACGCAAAAGAGAACTTCCAAGAGATTTTCATTTTCTCTCCTGAAATGGTAGCTGTCAAGAGTTATGTAAAGCCCAACAACTGAACTAAGCAAGAAATAGCCTCAGCTTCAGCTAATGCTTCCTCTTTTCCTTTCATCGCACCGTAATGCTGCTGCGGACGGCCAAGTTTTTTGACGTTTTGTTTTGTGGGATGGGATTGGATTCGCCTACACTTTTTCGTTCTGAGATCGAGTCTGAGTTCTGGGTCTCAGCCTGGACCTTTGAGCTTGATCGCGCCTTGTTTCTTGGTCTAGTCTAACTTTGGAAATGTTTTTTGATTCCTGGAATGGAAACGGTATTTACTCCTTCCAGACAAGCAAAATACAACATTATCCAGAGCCGGCAGATCTCTAGCCAACAAAGAGGAAGGAAAATTCACTACAGCAAGGAAAAGCTTTGGGTAGAATGAGAGTTTGTTCCCCTCAGGATCCTGCATCAAGGCTTGGGATTGATCCTCCGGCTGCCACAACTTGTTTCTCCAGCTACGATGAGGTGAAAGTTAATGACGATGTCATAGCCAGGATAAACAAAATAAGAACTTGGTTGGTTGACTCCTCGCACCTCGAAAAGAGTCTCGAGCTTGTTCTTCGCATACAAATACTCTTGTTTCACCAGCTGCAGGCATCTCAGGCACCTGCAAACGAACCCCCCCCCCCCCCCCCCCCCCCAAACAATCATCTCACTTTATAATTTTTTACTCGCCTGGAAACGTAAAGGAAGAGTAAATTTTCGAAGGAACGAACGCGGGAATGTTCTGTTCCTCGCATAGGCCGCGGAAGGCGATGCATGCGTTCTTAACCCTCTGTGCTCCAATGCTGGAAAAAGAGGACAATGTGGGTATCATACAGGGAATCGAAAACTGCACGAGGAAAAGTCGAATCCTTCGATCCAATGATTCGCTGCTCATTCGCACCTTGAACTGCTGCCTTTCAACTGGTGGACATAAGCATCGACCTTCCTGAAGTCCACGTTCGGCTGTTCCCTACAGGACCATCGACGTGACCCAAGATCAAACACCAGTCATAAAACAACAAGATCAAGACTTTTCAGTTCCCACAGCGGCTATCTACGAGATCCTTACAAGGAACTTGAGAGATCGTCGAGGAGCTTCTCCGAGTCACTGAAGAAGAGCGTAACCACTTCAACGACGAAATCCGGGTTGCTCTCATCCTGCAACTGCTGAAGCTGCAAAAACTGCGCATCCAGCGTCCCCTTCAACCACAACACACCAACCACATCAAAATCTACTCAACACGAACATCAAAACCAAAATAACAAACAAAACAAAAAGGCAAAAGCAGGCACTATCTTACGTCGTTGAAGAGGGATTTCAAGTATTCGGACAACCTGCTCTGCAGCTGAACTACATCCATCCTTTCCAACAAGGACAGCAGCAAAACACCCGGATCTTCCTCTGTGTAATCTCCCTCCCCACGCAAGTTGATCCAATCAAGTTCTTCACCCCTTTTATACTCAAGAGGAAAGGTGGCGAAGGAAGGGCGAATTCCTTTTGATAAATGACAACTCGATTTTAAAAGATCACGACTATAAATGCAATTGCTCTCCCCACCCCCAAAAAAAAAATGCAGAAAACCCAAAAAGGGGATCGACGGATGATGGTGAATTCAATGAGATACGGGAAAAAAAAAACTACGGACGGACAGAAATCCAGAAAAGGCGGGGCCCCCTTTTTGTCCTTTCCTGGGATTAGGGTCATATGGCCCTGCTAAGCTTTTGGCTTGGGGGCAGTTAAAAAGTGGATCTTGAATGCTGCTCAAGACAAATATCAAGATTCCCCCGACTCCCCCACCAAAAGCAAAAAGCTTTAACTCTTCTCAGATTCGTGCCATAATGCTAAGAGTTCTGTTTCTGGGGTTGTATTATTGTTACTTTTTTGTACGAGAGTGTCGGGATTCGTGCAGTCTTGTCGGGAATAATTTTGGGGAGGATTTGGCTTGGTTCGCTTCGCACTTTCACGTGCACATGACCAGCAAAGAGAGAACTCAGAAACACAAGAGCAATAAAAGCAAAGCACGAGAATCGCTTGATCTCTCCTTAAATGTTCTGCAGGGAATTCTCTCCTCGACCCCCCCTGCACTGTTGTTGTGAGGAAAAGAGGAATTCTTCAGTGTCCATAAGAATCTAATCTTCAATCTCTTACCAAAGCATGATTAGTTTATCAACAAGTGGGTATTATAATGTTCCTTTTTTACACATGGGGAGCAGAAAGCATCCCTTGAGTGGCTGCACAAGAAACGAGCAAATTTTGGCGAGTCGACTTTATTCGCAGAAAGTCTGCACTGCAATTGTTCCTCCATCGATGTTATGCGAATAGAAAAAAGCTCGGGTCCAACGTGGAAGAAAGCTTTCCTTGTTGTACATCGCAAGTTCAGTTCTCCAGGTCCACGTCTACCAAAACTCAGAAGGAAGCCCGGAACCAGAAGCGTGATTGGGCGGAGGTGTTTGGCATGCTTCCAGGAGTTCTCAGCACACGTTGCAACTCCTTCTGCAGTAGCCAGGGAGCTCGGTTGTTCCGACCATGTACTCAGGGTTCTTCGTACATTCCCCGAGTGCAGCCCATCTCCCGCAGCTGTCGTTCAAGTCGGTGCAGTTCCCATCGGTTACTCCAACGATCTTGTCGAATGAGTCGACGTGTATCCACTTGGTTGCCGACCACTTCTCGCCTTCGAGCACAGGGCAACCTGCATGGAGACTGCTTTCGTCTGGGGTTGCGTCTGGATGCAGACTGAAAAACAGAAGGGCGTCACCTCGTCGTGGTTTCACTGATCAGACATAAAAAGAAAGCTAATGAGAATGAGGCATAGAAGTATCACATAAATCACCACGAAAAAATTGGTCAGTCCAAAAGAAGCAACACAGCCGAGCACCTGCAACTCCTTTACTTGCACATTCAGAAAGAGAATTGCCATCATCAGAAACCTTACGACGATAAGGTTCCTGTTATTTAAGAGGAACAAGTGAGCATTTCTGTATAACATAGACAAACAGAGTAAGATCAACAATCCCTGTCTGACCAAAAGACCCACAATATCGAGATCTCCTTTTTAATAGTTCAAGCCACTATTTCAACAACTAAAAAATATAATCAATGAAATCAGAATCTTCTCAACTAATCCAATCCCATCCTCGAAATGATTACAACAGATCAGGTGGGAAATTAATAATCTAAAGCACTAACCTCAGCAGATGGAAAAACGGTCTCACCACCTTTCTCAACATCAGTGAGATACATGAGAACTGTAGCCAACCTATGTCCACCACGGGCTATGTTCACTTTATCAGCGAAGTAATCAAAGTGGGGATCATACTTCTGGCCTGGTTCATATCTCAATACTTGAATGTCTTCACCATTTTCTGCCAACAAGGACAAGTGGCGTATAAGCAGTCTTCACAAAGAGGATGCCCGATAGCACACACTTGTTAAAAACGGGCATTCTCAGTGAAGTGTTTCTAAAAGCTAATTCATCCATGAAAAACTTTTATGATGTGCAAAAGCTCACTAAGCGTGAGTATGTCGGAAGAATAGAATGTGGGTGTAAATTTTACAAATATTTCTAAAATAGGATGTTTCCATGCTACAACTCCATAACCAACATGTGCTGAAAAAACTAGCGTGGCTAAACTCGCCCTGGACAGTTGATCTATGAAGTAAACATATCTGATGGTAAAGCACTGGGAAATTTGGCATGGTACCTTTTGGAAGAAATGTCCAAGTTGAAATCTTATCCTCTATACCAGCAACCATGGGATCCTACAATCAGTCAACATTGAGATTATATCCATTACAGAAATAAGATGTTGAACTCAACCAGATTATATTGGCCGAAGAGAATTGTAAGAGAAGCTGCTAATAAATTTGTTTACTCTGTTGGGTATATACTTGGAGAAGTTGAGAACAAATTTTATCATGAATAGTATAGCCTTCAACTCAAACAATTTCACTAAAAGTCTTGACGTCTTGTCCGTAGAAACTACAAACAATCATCCTATGAAAGCCTCACTATTAAGACAACTGCAAAATGACTCCAAAAAGTTGCACGAGTATGGTAAAATTCTCAAAAAGCATTCCAGCATTACACTTCTCCTGAGAATTCAACAAAGAACTAATATAACTGTTTTCGTTCCATAACTTACCGCAGCCAGTTCAATTATTTAGTGCCCATACAATGACACCTTCCTGAAGGAACCTTTCATTTTTGCAACAAACCAAGACTAAGCATAGCCAATGAATGTTGCTTGAACTGATATATATTGGGTACTACAAATCAACACGATGATCTCAGAACGAAACGCAAACAGGAGATCATTGTACAAACTTCCACCTTTACTCATTTTTCATAGGAAGACCACAGCAAGCAATCTAATGAACCATGTGAAACACAGATCGCTCTGGCTCTGCACCAACTGACAAGTTTCCTCCCGAGAGGCAGCCATTGCAATAACACTCATAGTCCTCAAAAGCATCAGTAATGCCCGAAAACCTCGGCCGATGAGAACTAACCTTTCCTTTAGGAATAAACATGCCAGAACTGGTCCTCACTTCGCTGAGCTTGCTCTTGCCCGACACATTGTCCGCCACGGCAGATCTCTTCAGCTCCGATTTCGCCTGAACACAAACAACCACAAAACCCTCTCCCTATTTCAGCACTTGAAACCGTACAGCCCACCCAAAAAACAGCAAAGATTCGAACAACGTACGAGGGAGATCAGGTGATCGCACTCCAAATCGGTCAACAACCCTTCGTAGACAAATGCCCTGACCAACCACCAAAACTAATCAAACCCAGAAAACTCAAATCGAAACCGTCCAAGGATCAATGACAAAGATCGGATCTGTTTGCCGTTTTGACCTCGGCTTCCACGACACTTGTCTGACACGGGAAGGCGAGACGATCGAAGACGGGGAATATGCGCGCGGAGAGGAGAAGAGGATCGAGCAGAATGCGAACACCAAGAGGACTTGGACAGATCTGATTATCGACATCGTATTGAGAAAGTGAGGATTTCTTTCTACGATGTTATCTGCTTTTGTCTGGCGGACTCTGTTTTCCTCGGACACTTTGGTCCGGTCCTTCATTCCTCTGCTCTTTAATGCTAAGCATAAGGAAAAGGTCATAAAAAATTTAAGACACCGGTCCTCTTTATTTTTCCTAGGATTTGGTTTCATTGTGGACGAATTCAAGTTTTTACGAGACAATATCTGCTTATCGATACATCAACAGAATGTTTGTAATGCTTTCCGAATGCTCCGCTGACTTGAAAAACTTTTCAAACAAGACCACTGGGTTAAGGCTGCTCGTTGGTAGGTTTGCCGGGGACAATCTGCGTGTACTTCTCCAAGTTGCTCAAGTACTCAGTTGCGTTGTAATCATCAGAAGCATAGAGCTCTTCGGAGCACATTCGCTGGAGGGAAGGCTGTCCTAACTTCTTCTCTTGTTCCAAGCATTCATCGCCCTTTAGGATTCGTACGACCTGCAAAACAGGCGGGAGCAAAATTCCAGTTCAGCGGAACCGCCAGTTGTAGAAGAGGATTTTCGTTTCTGAAGGGTTTATCTGGTACAGCCCCGACTCATCTCTGGTCTTTCCACGATGACTGATTGATGCGGAGCGAGGCCGCCATGACAATACAGTCCATTTCTGTTGAGTCGTAACCGCCGTTCATACTCAGTCGATAACAGCCTTGACGTTATTTGTAGCAAGCAGAGGTTTGGCCTACTTGTATTGATGGATTGTCAACAAATATCACTTAGTAAGAGGAACAAGAAGAAGTAAAGCAGTGATTTGCACTGACCCACGTCATGAGGCTTTTCTTCGAATTATCTAATGCCCGGCGCCCCGTTATGAGTTCAAGCAGTAGTACTCCATAAGTATCGACGTCTGTCTTCTCGTTAACTAATTCGTGCATGAAATACTCTGGAGGAAGGTAGCTGTGTTATGGCGTATTACATCAAGACATGAATTGACATGTAAAAAGAGAAGTTGGGCAGAAGTTGAAGAAAACACAAAGTTCATCAAATACTACTCTAAACCGAATGTGCCCTCGATATGGGGTACAATATGACGAGTCCAGTGCTCCGGCAGCCACGTCGCTAGACCGAAATCTGATATCTGCATGAGAAAACGCAGATTAGGACTTGTCTTTGTCCGATCGTAATTGACTCCCCATTCAATCAAGCCTAGCAACTTCCTTTGGCTCATGTTTTTCTGAGTTACGATAAATCACCTGGGGTTCAAAATTCGTGAACAACAGTATATTAGCTGCCTATATGTCTCTGTGGACGATTCTCCTCTGACAGTCCTCAAGGAGATACATGAGTCCCCCGGCCGTGCCTAATACGACCTTGAATACGGTGTTCCAATTCAGCTTGTTCTTGGACCCTGTGAGTAATGCAACACCAACGTCTTCTTCAAGTTGTTACGACATAGACTGCAGTAAAAAGCGACAAAACCGTGTAGGAACATCGTGAGGCTTACCTGAGGAGATAGTTGCAGAGCGATGTGCATTCCCTCTTCGACCCCATTTCCTATCAGCTTGGCGATGCTCGGGAGGTCAGCATGGACAATTATACCTAGCTCAGATAAAAAATCAGCTGTCATTTGTTCTGGTGTTCCTCTTGTAAGCCGATTAATTGCAACGGGCTGCCCGTTCAGCAATAGTTCTTTGTACACCCATGCACAACCTCCTTCTTCGATCAGATTTTCTGGAGTCAGCAGAACAGATCTTGGGTTATCATTCTGGAGTCAGCAGAACAGATCTTGGGTTATCATACTGGCATAGACAACAAACCCCTGAGAGGGAGTAGCAAAGGGACACAGGGTATGAACCTCGACTGAAGTTGTTAGTTGCTTCCTGAAGCTCGCTGAGCATGAAGTTCTTCCACGATGTTGAAGTAGGTCAAGTCTATGTCCAAGTTGTCGGCAAGATCAGGAACCACCCCGATTTTCATTATCTTCCTCCACGTAAGCTTGGGAACATTCTTCGGCCGTGTGGAACTACACTGCTGGTCCTTTCTTCAGAGTGCAGATGAAATTGCACCAGTGGTTCTTGTTTGGGTCCTTAGAGCAAGACCCGCATTCTGAATTCAATGTGCTAGTGGACGAGAACATATCTGATTCCAGCCCCACCACGCAGTCATCGAGTATGGCCTCATTGCAACAAGTCCACCTCATCCTCCCCGAATTCCAGCACATTCAAAACGATCATGCCGACTTCGCTTTTAACAACACAAAGGAGGTAATAATACATCTCACGCTGCTTACCATGAGAAGAGGGCTTGCTGGGGAAGCCACCAGGCATTTTCTCACACCGGAAACCAGGGGTACCCCTGCCCCCGACTGCAAAGGAAGATGAAACAATTGGCTACATTAGTAGAAGTCCGGGAGGAATGCAAATCAAGAGCATGTCCACCATGTTCAGACAACAACAGATAGGACAGTGAAGTCCCAACAAATCCTAGATGAGGTGCAGATACAAGAGGAGCTGGAAAAAAGAAAGACAAAAACGATAACATAAAATCAACATAAAAACAAGAAAACGTCACAAGACAAGAACAGGATACGACTTCCTGCAAGAATCATAATTTAGTTAGGTGAAGGCAGGAATGGAGGGAAAAATAAGACGAGGGGAGGGGGTAAAAAAAAAAGTCAAAATGCCAACCTGAAATCTTATTCTGCATTTCTCGGATGTTTGTTTTAAACAGGAAAACATTGTTAACGGTTAAAGAAGTGGGTGTTTTTGCCGACAGCAGATAACAAAAATGTGCAGATACAAACAAAGCAGGACAACCTTGAACCTGAAAGCCTAAACAAGGGAAGAACCTGAAGAAGCAACGAGGAAGACGATGATGATAGTGAATGATGGATCTTGAATACACCTCCCAACCCATGGCTTCATAAACCAGAAAAGGTTTGTTGAACCCCCAGGAAGGGAAGAATCAAGAACTCCAGGGTTTTTTTTTTTTTATTGGAAGAAGACGAACGAGACCAGGTTTGCAGACAAGACTAATATTGATTGACATCGCCGCGTAGTATAAACTGTTGGCATGACAGTTATTACAGTTAAGGTTTCGCGTCTCCAGGGTTTCCTCCCTGTCCTTCCTCCTCCTATTCCTGAAACCTCGCCCCCCTCTCTCCCCAATCCAGATCTCCCCGTCAAATGTCCAAATGAACGTGCCACTTTCTTGTTCCGATTTTCCTTAGGAACTGTCCCTTGCCAGGGCAGGCGAAGACATGACATTGCAATCTAGTCTTTAGGGATGATCATATGTGCTGGCCGGGGGGAATATTAATCCACTCCCTGCCTTGTCCCACTGAAAAATGTCCCAAGCAATGATGCCAAACCTAATATGCTTTCCGAAGCAAAATTATCTTCTTTGTCAACCTCAGTTCAAGCTGGTTTCCCCCTGATATCAGGGGATGATTCCCCAGATAGAAATGACATGGGATGATCTATGTTATTTAATCTATACTCAACTCTTTGTTTCTTTTGAAACATGTTGATACCTAACAATCACGGGAAAATTGTATTCTTCCTATAAATAATCATAATGCAGGACATCAGATCAATCAGATAGAAAACCCAAAAAAAGAAACCATTTGAAACACTAAAATCTTGGCAGGGATATATTAGAAGAATGCCAGGTTCCTAAATCCACTTCCTAACTACGAAACAACATCAGTACTTATCCTTTGTTGCCCCGTTACTCTGAAGCTCTTCTGCCGGGGGCTCCATTGGTGCTGTAATTCCCATTTCAAGATACTGAAGAACAGGTAGCAAACGCAATACAGCCAGCCAAATTTGATATTTCAAGCATGATGGATTGGCTGATTCAGCATCCAGTCTTGGGCTATTCCTCAATGAACAATGCGTCGAGAACATTTGAAGAGGAGTCTCCATTTCCATTATCCTCAAAAGGTTCAGAAGCATTGTTCTTTCTAGATTTCCGCTCCTCAATTACAGCCTCCACTGTTTCTCTGCAGTAGTTTTGTCTTGTCTGCTTCAAAGGTTTCTCGGCTACAACAAACTTGTTTCCATCCCGTATTCTCTCTGGAAACCCTGCCCATACTGAAATTTCATGGACTTAAGTTCATCTTTTCCCTTAAGGATAAAGGGACCGACACTTTTCAGAGTAAAAAGAATTATAGCAGCAGAAATGGGTCTTGGAATTGGGAAAGCAAATGCTGTTGTGAACTCAGGACGGGCAGGCATCGTGAGAATTCAAAACATAACAATCTTTCCTAAAGATTTGTGTTTTCATCATTGCCAAAAAAATGATAGAATTTGGGATTTTACACAAAACTGCCACCAGAACCTCTGTATGACATAAAACCCATAACATACCTAGATCTTATGAAGATTTTCGTTGTCAAGAAAAAGCTGTGAAGTTTCAAATAAAAACTTAATGGTACAGGAACCAAACAAAATGTGGCCGAAAAAATCACCAACTATATATTCCAGATTGTTGCCCCCTCCATCAAGTGTTGCAATAAGAGCAACACATGCAACACATTCTTTTCAAAATTTAACAATAAATATATGCAGCACACTATGGTCCACACAGTACCTGCAAAATGATGCAGAACAATTGATGCGGCCACAGTGACATTCAGTGATGCAGTGCCACTGCCATACTGTGGGATATACACAAAGAAGTCGCAGATCTCACATTCTTTCTCAGAAAGGCCTGTACCCTGTTCTATCACGGAATATATCAGCCCATAAAAATCAAGATCACAATGTGTGCGCCTGCTTTGCAAAATCAATGTATAATTCCTTAATCATGTTTGGACAAATTGCGGGCTACTTTAATAGCATAAATGCAGCTTTCTACAAGCAGAGAGCTTAGTGTAACCAACTAGCCCTAGCGATGAACATGCATACTATCTAGATAAGAATCTGTGTCTATCTATTTCCCGGAATCTCTCACAAAGTATCCTGACTGAATCAAGGCTCTTCCCTTAGGTCCACAAATTGATCAAGCCTCTTACTATAGTTCCTTAAGATACCTAAACTAATACATGTCTAGGTTTTCTAATCCGCCATTTCGCAACGGAACATTGCTGGAGTGCTGTAGTAGAATTAATAACGAAATTGCATGAAGATGGAAACGAGTTTACCTCATTTCCAACAAGAAAAGCAGTACTCCTCTGGAAAGGCTGCCGGCACACATCTACTGCACCCTCCCTGATCTCCACCCCACAGATATCACACCCTTTCTCCTACAATCAGTAAAAGAAGAATACTCAAAACCCACATGAGAAACGAACTCAAGATCAAAACTTTTCCCAACCCCCACCTCCAAACAAACACCCCAGAATTAAGAACCCCACGAAAATCGGAATCCAAAGGTGGAACTGAAACGAGGGCGGCAAAGAAAGGACCTTGAGGAAGGAGCGGGCGAGGGGGAGCGAGGAGAAGTGGCGGAACGAGAGGTGGGAGGTGGAGCCATGACTGCCGAAGGAGTTGAAGTCGCGGCGGCCGACGACGATCACCTCCTTCACCCCGAACGCAGTCGCGCTCCTCGCCAGTGTACCCACGTTGTGCCTCTTTGCCACGTTGTGCACCACCACGTAGCTCTCCGCGGGCGCGGGCGCCGCCGCCGCCATTTTTTGTCTGCTTGGTATCACAGGCAAGAGCAACGCATTCAAGGTTGGGGAAATTGACGAAGTACAGAGAACAGCACTTTCTTAGGTCGTGTTGTAATAACCCTGCCGAAGCGACAAGCAATTTGTGTATATAGATTTATTATTTCTTTTGTTCCAAGGGTGATCGTAATTATCAATTATGTACAGATTTAAACTTCCATCATCGCCCGGTGCTGTATTTGGTTACAAAGCTTTCCGTGCCGCAACTTGAGCCGCTGTGAGCCTGGCGATGGGAACCCTGCCAAATCATCGTGGTCTGGTTGTCAGGATGATTCTTTTCCTTTCGTATAGCGTGAAGAAGCATGGCCGCTTAGAGTACCTGAATGGAGAACAGGAAACGTAGTCTAATCCCACTTCTGCGAAGAATGCGACGGAAGATGGCTCCCGCCATGTTCTCTGCATATTCCGACCTGACAGTTGCGAGGCCACGTCAAGAGCGATAACAATTTGCAGGAACATTATGAAAGATGCATGTGGAAAAGCAGGGGGGTGATGGCGATCTTGATGAGTTGTCCTACCCCTCTCTGGTGGTCAAGTACCCTATGATCGACCAGACGCACCACGAATGAATTCTACTTACATACTTATGCTGCAAGAATCAGAACTGGTAAATGCAAGGACAGTAGTAAGACTGCCAACCTCGAATGGATCAGCTTGAAGGATGCCTTTGGATAAGTAAATCGGGAGGAACTTCCCGACATCGTCTCTGCTGTAGCCAAATGTCATCTGGGTGAGATCATTGGTTCCGAAAGAAAAGAACTCTGCCTCCTTCGCTATCTATTTCACCCACCAGCGCAAGAACCGGAATCAAACTTGAAGCCAGAAATCCCGGACAATGAACTGAGATATGAGAGTTTTCTGGTGAAAAGAAGACAAGAAGGGGACATTTTGTACCTCCTCTGCCACATGAGCGGCTCTAGGAATCTCAATCATATTCCCTACTTTGAAGCTTAACGAGCTGCCCATCTCAGAGAATACCTTGTTTGCTACGCTGCGTATCAAGCTTACTTGGTGTCCTAGTTCCTTTTGACCCCAATTGAAGAAGGTCAGAATCGAGCACCCCTCGCCATGGTGGCTGACTCAATGAAGGATTGTCAAAACATAAATACAAGGAGAAGATAAAGGAGAGTCTGTCCGGTGGTGTTCCGACAAGGGGAACCATTATCTCAGGGTAAACTTTGATGCCTTGGTTGCTCATCGACACAGCAGCCTGGGAAACTGCACGGGCTTGCATCTCCATGAGTTCGGGGTATGATATTCCCAGCATGTTGACGAAATTTAACAGGAGAGAGCCATGATACTCGGGGAAGTTTGTTGAGTTGTTGAAAAGGAAACATCGTACTACCTGCATCCTCGGTAACTCAGCATTGGATTTACTTCAGACAACTTATTGATTCTTAAGAAAACTCCATCTTCAGTCATGCCAGTCTCGGACGCCAGTTCCCTCAAAATATGTCTAGATCACCTTCGGGACGAAACTCCTGAAGTGGGGGATCCAATAATCGGATTGTCACTGGGAGGCCTGCATGTGCAGTTCGTTTCGCAGACTTGCATAGATTAAAATACAAACAGGCATATCAACAGCAAAACTGTCCAATGTGATTAAAGAGCACACCCCCACCCAATTGTTGTAAGGAAAATAAGAAAAAGTACCATCCATTGCACGGAATATCCCCTCGAAATCGGATCGTTGATAAGGCAACAGCTGATTCAGTGCTGCCTTCCTCTGTTCAGTTGTGACGGCCATGATCATCATCCTCACTGCTTTTATCCTCACATCGGAAGCAAAGAACTGAAGAGAACCAAGAAACCTCAATCAGATTACTAATCATTTCTCGACAGATTTTCATGTGGACAATGTTGTTCGATGCCTATTGAAGATGTAATATTCTACTAGTAGTTAATACCATGTGCTCCATTTTGCAAAGACCGATCCCTTGAGCCCCATTGTTTCTAGCAGTTACCGCATCCTCCGGTGTATCGGCATTTGCCATGACCTGGGATTGACAGCTAGAATTTCAGGCAGAATATAGCAGACAGGAATTCTCAGGTGTTCAATCTGTGGAACAAAGAGGCCTCACCTTAAGAGACCTAATATTGTCTGCCCAAGACATGAAAGTCTCCAAGTTGCTTATCATAGCTGGAGGAGGCTTACCCAGAATGACTTCACTGATCGAACCGTTGAGGCGAGATCCATTCTCCTTCTCTTATAACCTTATCGCCAATTGTGACCACCTGCACTATTTGTAAGAACCCTCCAGGAGTCATATCATCATTCTCTGGTGGCAGGTTTGACTAAAGGTAGTTGGATTCAGGGTGAGTATGCACCTTTTTAGAGTCATTGACGAGTATCTCTGTGCATCCGGAGATGCGGCATTTACCCCATCCACATGCAATAACGGCAGCATGGGAAGTCATGCCCCCTCTGGTTGTAAGTATCCCAGTAGCAGCATGCATCCCTCCCACATCCTCCGGGCTTGTTTCAGTCCTCACCTTTAGGACAACTTCTCAGTTTAGGACAGCTTCTCTGTTTTGATAGGTTAAGAAATAGGAACTCTAATACCAGGATTACACCTTTTCCTTGAGCATGCCACTCTTCCGCATCTTCTGCGCCGAACACCACTTGTCCTACTGCCGCTCCCAGAGATACAGGTAAGCCTGTGGCAACTACTCTGTCCTTGTATGCGGATAGATCTTCAAACTATGATTTAAGTTTATGAAGGTTCAGCTACTCTGTTTCCTGCTTGTATTTTGGCTTCCTTGAACTTGGCCTAGGCGGACGTACCTGCGGATGCTGATCGTGATGCACACTCAACAGTGAGTTATGTTCTAAAAATAAAGTTAGTCACGAAAATATTTTACGAAATATGATAAATAATTTCAAAATTCATTTAAAATTGTCGTCAAACTCCTATTTTGGTCCTTATGAAAATCGGAGTTTGTAAATCCGATTTCAGTATAAAAATGTTGAAATTAGAGTTTTAAAATTCTATTTCACAGGGCATGCAAGACACCGTAAAATGGGGCATTTCTAAATTCGAATTCGAAGGAAAAAGAAATAAAGAAGCTTTAGTCGTCCGCTTTGAAACAATAAAACAAATAATGGCGTAGACGATGACGGACTGAGGGGGGTCGTCAGGTGTAGAAACCTTACCATTTAACGCTTAAGCTATTAGGTAATGCTTGGTTTATATTATATAGTTTAATATGCACTCAAGTCGAATCGAGCTGTCATTTTTTGCTCTGGACCCTTGAGTCAAGACTAGGCAAGTTCTTTGGGCCTATTGCTATATTTTTTAGATTTTTGCATGCGGGAATTTAAACCTAAGGCGATCTGATATCATGTACAAACCGTTTGACTCAAAAGCTTAAGCTGTTAGGTGAAGCTTGGTATAGTTTAACAAGAGAAGGGGTATGCTTGGCGGGGTGGGAGGGGTTGAATGCGGGGGAGGTTCCCCCTCAACTTCCCCGAGCTCATCGAGGATGGGGATGGGCTTTGAGAAAATACATTTCAATTGGTGGAGGGGGAGTGTTGGGAAACGGACTTTAGTAATTCATTTTCAAGTGAAATCAAACATTTCTTTTGATAAAAAATTCAAGTTTTTTTTTCTATATCCCTCTCATGTGGTAATACAAAAATACGATCTCACGATGTTTCACATATTCTATGAAATTGGATTTCAAAACTCCAACTTCAACATTTTTAAACTACAATTATGTTTATAAATTTCGATTTTTTATGACCAAAGTCAAATTTGAAACTCCAATTGCAAGTTATTATTAAAAAAATTTTGAGACTATTTATTTTATTTAAAGAAATATTTTCACGATTATCCGTGGTTTTCTCCGCTCAAAACAGTAGTACGCTCATGTTGACTAGCTTCTTCAAAATGACAGGACGATGACCTAATCAGAGATCTCGTAAACCCATAAAGCCAGAGCCGTGAACTCCATGGGACATCATGATAACTGCATTGATTATATCACGAAACAAGAAAACGCCTGCTCCAAGGATAAAACTTATGCAATCAACCTAAAATAACTCGTAACCCCAGTTCAAAGAGATCAAGGCGTTCAAGAATCAGAGTAGCAGTTTGGAAATCCGATTATTAGCATCGAAAATCCGCCCTAAACATCTCAACAGAAGACATGACAGAAAGACGAACTGTCGTTCCGGAAGAACAAAAATAGGTCATCAGTCGAAGTGGGACAGAAGAAACGATGAAGATCACCTCTGACGTTCGGACAGCTAATCTCCGGCAATTCCCCTGTCGAGCTTGACTTTCAACTCTCGGAGACTGCTCCCCAATTTAGCCGTCGAGTATCCTGACACCATGTTGAAGCCGATACAATTGCAACGGATTTTGAGTCGTCGTCGTCTTATTTATGATTACATGGGTTGGTTACGTATTGGCAAAATATACGTTTATGACCTCAACTTTGAGTCAACTTTTTATTTTGTCATTAACTTAGTTTGTTATATAAGACAGAGGTTTATACGGTTATACTGTTGATTTTAAAAAATATTTATAAAATACAATTAAGACGTATTTTACAAATTTGCATTTTGAGAGTTGGGCCCCCTTACACCAATCTTTTTAGTCCCCTCTTAACTTTCCTCGTCGGAGGGGGAAAGTTTTACACGGGTTCGCGATAGTTTCCCCGCTTAAACGGGTCGGCCCGGCTCACGGTGGAAACCCTCGTTTAACGGTTACTGACGCCCTCGTCGGAGCTCCAAGAACTTTGATCCATCGCCTGTGGAAACCGCCTCGAAATTGCGGCGTTAAAGTTTCGGTCCTTTTGCGATTTGCGGTCGTGGGTTAGCCCTAATTTTGTAGCTCAAGAAGAAGGGGAACGAGGAAAAGGAAGTGTAGACGACTATGTCGTATCCTGGGTTCGGCAAGGAATCCGGTCCTATTCGGCGCCCAGATGCCCTCCCGTCGTTCGGCCCTCCGCCATCGCTGCAGCCGCTGCGGGGGCCTCCACCTCCTATGTTGAATCCGGCTCATATTCCCTACGTTTCTCCACCCAAGTAAGTTGAGCGCCGGGCATTCGAATCTTTTGATTTGACGTATGGTGATTTTGTGAGCTTGATAATATCTTCGCCGAAATTCTGCTCTGCTGGGTTCGTGCTTGTTTCTTCTACAATGACTTGGCTTTCTGCAGAATATTGTTGCAATATTAGTTCTAGCATCTAAGAATGAACTCAAGTTGAGCTCTTGGCGTTTTTCTATATTCCGGGTCATAAAATATTAGATTTTACCACTAGTAAAGTCCCCGTTGCCTCAGGGTATTACAGTCCATGAATAACTTATGAGCGTTTTCTTTTTCAAAGAATCAACAATATTGCGGCCTATTTATAATGGAATTGCAGTGTTAGTTGTGGCATGTTTGTTGAATTAGACTATTTGTAGCTATGATGTCAGCATGAAGTTAATTGGTTTAAGTTCTCAAATAATTTTGTTGCTTCCGAAGTATCAAATAGGAGTGATCTGCTGATTGAGTTTCTTTATGTTTGTAGTAAATTTTGGTAAGCTATTTTGGAATTTCTATGGCTTATGTTCAATTGTTGGAATTCTTGCAAATTGTTATTAATTGTACTGTTGCCGGTGTGTGGTCCTCAGTTTGTGTTTTTTTTTTGGTGCTATCTAGCGGACAATATTCATGATATGCTGCGGCATCTGATGACATTTAATTATTGAGTCCAGGAGGCCTGAAGCTGTTGGAAGAATGCAGCCGCCTCTTTTGTCTTCTGACAATAGTTTGCGTGCCGTGACATCTTCAAATGATCCAAGGTGAATTATTTGGAAAACTTTATGAATATGGAAATAATTTCACTGGAAGCTGGAGGAGGCCTATTTCAAGAAGTTTAACTAAGACTGGGCTACCTTAGCATTGGTGAAATTGCACGATACCTGTCAAATTATCTCTGATTTAGCTTTGTACCTGGAACAGCTTAGTCCTATGTGGTCAACATTGTTATTCACAAAAACAGAGCATATTTGCTTATTGCTTATTGAATAACGGACTAAAACAAATCAGGAAATTAGGTTCCCGCTGTTACCTGGATGGTATTTTCTGATATGTGATACATTAGAATGACTTTTCCATAGATGTTGTACGCTTTACATTGACAGCCTTAGGTTGCATGTTGGAATAGTCCCACACTTGGATCCTTCGCTCCATACTCGCTTGACTTGTTGAAGTTACAGGATGTATGTGTATATTATGAGCTATACAAAAGTAATGGCTGTACTCTTCTCATTAGACCACGGGAATCCTTTCCTAGAAGGCCCATGTATCAGGATTTTGACAATCAAACCATCCAGCTCCCTTCTGCTACTACATTGTTGGTCGCTTCACGAGGTCGTGGCAATAGTATCTCTGCCAGGGTTACACGACATCAAGACATAAAAAGAATCGGTTTTCCCACACCGCTTGCAGAGAAAGATTTGTTGCAGAATACCCATGGACCTGTTGTAAAGCAAGTTCTCTATTATCTTATTCTTGCTCGCTTTATTACTGTTTTAAACTGTTTAGTGGCTTTTACTGCTTATTCTAAAGTAGCTTTGTAGTTAACTTTTGCCTGGCATGGATTTCTTTTTTATGACGATGTTTGGCATGGATTGATATTGTGATTCATTCTTCTGGTGTATGTGTTCATAATAATCAAATAATATTTGCGTCTAGTAGTAAGTTCAAATTACTGTTGCATGGATGTCAACCTTTTACATATTATGAATCTTTCAGATTATAGAGGTTGCTTACCATGATTACTATCATCCATTTTTTTCTATCATACTTGTATTATTTCTTGTGCAAAACAGTGAGAAACTTTTTCAGGCAATTTTTCATACATTTTTGCCTTAGAATGTCAAATTTTTGCAACCTGAACCTTGCCACAGTTTTCTTTTAGTTTTGAAATGTATCCTTTTTCTGCCTTGAGCAAGTATGATCCTGAGTTACGGACATATCACTTTCTGTGCATTTTTCCTGATTCTGACATTTGATGCTCTTTTTGTTGTCATTCCGAGTGTGCTTTACCTATTAGGTTCCAATTAGCTGATGGTTGCATATCTGATATTACATTTATGGTGACTCAAAGCTTCTACTGGTGCCCTCTCAGACATTGTTGTCACCACTTGCAGTCACTTGGTTCCACGGGCACGATCTCCTTTGTCCTATGAAGATGTTTATGCCAACGATGATAATTCTTCCTTGGAGGAACTCCCAAGGTTGACTCATTGTAACTGCATTACCTTGCTTTATCTTGACTGTATGTTGTTGTCTCTATTAACTTCAGATTTTGGATCATTTAAAACTATTTCACTTGTTAAGCAACCTCTTATGTATGCTTAAAATTGTGAAATTGCATACTTGTGTGCGCAATCTCCCTCTTTCCTTGCATTGCCCAGTCTGTTGATGTGGGTGGCTCTGTTTTGATGAATTTTAAACAACGGTCGCCTCGTCCATCAGGTTCTTAAAATACCCTTTGACAAAATCCTTTTATTCCAGTTATCCAGGTATGCAAATAGGTAAATACAATGGAATGGTTTCTCAAACTCCGCAATTTTCCCATGCAACTCCTGAGAATTTCCACTCGACTGAAGAATATGCTAGTGTCCAGCCAATGAAAAGGTACATTTCATTTATCAAGAAAACAAGTAGGTACAAATCTATTTTTATTTACTATAAGAAGGTGCTTTATTTCTTCTGATTTTGTCCTTCCTACATGATTATAAATGTGAGCTCTAGTTTTCCATTATATGGGACAGGATATTATTGAGGATATTACTTGAAATAGAGTATTATGACTATAAATGAAGGCTGGATTGTTGTTGTTAACGTTTGCACTGCAAGAGGCTCTTGGCTGTCAATTTGCTTAGGTTTTAGTGGATAGTTTCCACTATGGATCTATTCCTGCCAGGTTACTGGGTAATTTTATTTGATTTATTTTTCCACAGGTCTATTACGGATAGGACCTTTTCTGCTGGGGTTCTTAGACCAAAGTCTCCAAGCAACTATGATAATCCCATTGCTGGTCGTAGTTTTACCTGGAGTTCTCACCGTGGATCTCTCAGTTCTGGAGGAAATAACTTAGCAGAACATGTTGATAATGGAACACCTAAACCAAGCAAACTTTTTCCGCTAGCACAGGTGAATAACGTCAATCAGGGAAGTCATGGAAACAGTGGAAACAACCTTCAGAGGTGACTAAATTTACTTCGATTTTATTTTATTTTTCCTGTGCTTATAACTGTTGTTAATGATTGGAGAATAATCATATGCATGTATGACCTTTTTCCTCATTATTCTTCTTGTCAGTGGTTATCTTATTTTCATTTTTTTCTTGAATTCCTTTATTTTAATTTGAGCAGATTATTTATGATTTCTTTCAGGCCTTTTGGTTCTCTGTCTCCCTCAAACGTTACATCAGAATTTGGTCTGAGCAGCGCTAGTTTAAGCACACATCACAGCGGCACATCTTCCAATCATGTTCTTGATGAAGTTCGTGCAAGCAAGCCTGATGACTTTGTGGTTCCCAAAAGAACAAGGTCCCCACCATCATCTTTCACAGATCAGGAGTTGCAGCGTAGTGAAGAAGTAGACAGGTAAAAGTTCAGCACACTTCTCAAAAAAAAGCACCGGTTCTTATTAACCTTCTCTTACTTATATGAGACGACTCTTATTGATTTTTACCTGGAATTTATAGGGAGGATTTCGCCAAAGCAAAGCGACTGGCTCGCTTTAGGGAAGAACTGAGTGAACCCATAGTTGGGCAGAATCGCTCCGTTGCTCGGGATCCAAAAGCAATCTCTGGCTTTCATGAAACATATGAAGATAGACAAATGATTGAGAACGGTGTTACTGAATTGTCCAGAGATTTCCAACCTGGAAGTACCGTATCTGATATTGAAACTCAGGAATCGTCTGGTACCATTACTGGTTTATGTCCAGATATGTGTCCCGGTAAGCTTCAACATTACATAGTAACGTGATCCCTACTATACTCTTCGCCTATTGGTTGAGAGAATAATGTCTGCGTATACTTGTCTTAAAACAAGCAGACAATACTTATATTTGTCTTTTCAGAATCCGAGAGAGGAGAACGTGAAAGAAAAGGAGATCTTGACCAATATGAACGAGTTGATGGTGATAGAAATCAAACTAGCAAGTTACTAGCTGTTAAAAAGGTAATTCTAATTCCAGCATTAGCGCAAGTTATTATCTTTTGGACGGGATTTGATTGGTTGTCTCAATGGTGCTAGCTGCTATATATCTAATGAATCTGTCGGGCCTTGGTTTCAGTATAACAGGACAGCCGAGAGGGAGGCCAATTTGATTAGACCCATGCCAGTTTTGTTAAAGACAATCAGTCATCTGCTTAATTTGTTAAACCAGCCTTATGATGAGCGGTTTCTTGGCCTGTACAATTTCCTTTGGGACAGAATGCGGGCAGTCCGAATGGACCTGCGGATGCAACATATCTTTGACCTTGAGGCTATCAGAATGTTGGAGCAAATGGTTCGTACAGATTTTAGTCTTGATTGTGGTACTCGTAGGTTGTAGATATTAATTTTTCCCTAGAATTATTTTCCCAACGAATTTGATCTTCTAAGCAGCTCTTTTTTTACCATTTGTCAGATTAGACTCCACATAATCGCAATGCATGAGTTATGTGAGTATGCCAAAGGCGAGGGATTCTTAGAAGGGTTTGATGCTCACCTCAACATTGAGCAGATGAACAAAACATCCGCGGAGTTGTTTCAACTGTACGATGATCATAGGAAAAGAGGAGTAAATGTATCGACAGAGAAGGAATTTAGGGGGTACTACGCACTTCTTAAATTGGATAAACATCCTGGTTATAAAGTGAGTAATATGCATATGAAAAATATTCTTGTGTATTGACGATAGCATTATGCCATCAGTAAAAGTAAAATTTCTACTCCCAGGTGGAAGCTGCGGAGCTTTCACTTGATCTGGCCAAGATGACCCAGGAAATTAGACAAACAATAGAAGTGCGGTTTGCCCGTGATGTAGCGAGGTATAGGAATTTCCTTGAGAATTAGTTTGACTTTTGTTATAGGATGATTAAACTAATACTTCGAATGCTGCTTTCTCCAGAGCATGTAGGACGGGTAATTTTATTAGTTTCTTTCGGCTTTCAAGAAAGGCTACTTTTCTTCAAGCCTGCCTGATGCATCCTCATTTTTCGAAGGTATGGCTATTTGTTCATGCAATTCATCTGTTTAGTACATCATGTCATAGTAAATCAATGTTTTCTCCCAATTGTTTAATCCTTGTGGATACTCCAGATGCGCTCTCAAGCACTGGCTTCTCTACACAGTGGGCTGCAGGGTAATCAAGGCCTCCCAGTTGCTATTGTTGCTGAGTGGCTTGCAATGGAGGTACTCCCTACTTCCCATGTTTGTTGAAGTCCACGGAATTAAATGAACATTTTCCCATGGAAAAACGTTCAGAAACTGAAGTGTTTCACTAAGCGTATGGTCCATGGTCTTAATTAGGATGAAGACATCGAGAGCCTCTTGGAATATTATGGCTTTTCTTTGAAAGAGTTTGAAGAGCCATATATGGTGAAGGAAGGCCCATTCCTTGGCGATGAGGATTTTCCAACCACGCAAGTCAAAAACTTGTTCACCACAAAAGGTCAAGTAAGATAATTGATGATGTTGTGTCCTCCCATGTCATGAACACTCCACCACAAGTGGCCCGGAATCAGTTGTCTAAAGGTCCCAGGGCTGAAACTATGGCCACTCATCCTGTTCAGCGGATAAATTTCTCCAAAAGAAATCGAACATTGTAATGGCTGATTCTGTTAGTGTTCCTTCGCCGAAGGGAGAGAAAATCAATGGCAACAACAAACAGGTGCTTCAACCTCCACTAGTATCTCTAGAGAGGGAAGTTGACAAGCCTGCGCCAGGGAACCGATCCTTTTAATCACAAAGTACCAGGAACTGGTAGTTTGCCAAAACCTCAGCTGTTGAACTATGTGGTTGAATTCAGACTGGAACTTTAGAAATCTGCCTGTGACTGAGAACCTATTAAGGAGGAACTCAATCTACCTTCCATCTCCTTCAAGAGTAGCTCAGCCAGAGCGGCTCCCGATGGGGCCTGTAAGTTATGTACCCAGCTCAGAACCTTCTAACGGAGCCTCAATTGCTGTGGATCAGGCGATGGTCACCCTGCAGCATCAACATTCTGGAACTGCTGGTGATGATGAAACTCTTTGTGGATGATGAAGACAAAGAAGTTGCTGAGTCAAAACTAAAGCTCATCCTCAGGTTTCCTCTTTGTTATTCTTATTTTGATTCATGGTTTAAAGTAACTATCTGCATTTGGTTAATGGTTCTTGCCTAATTTAAGGTTGTGGAAGCGGCGGTCCTCCAAACTGAAAGAACTGCGTGAGCAAAGACACATGGCTGCTTCACTTGCATTAAAGTTCCGTGTCATTGGGTCCCATTATACGATGGAACAAATATGTTAGTTTCTTTGAAAACTTGACCTTTGTGATATTCAAAAAACAACCAATGACAGTTCTTGTTTAATTTTATCCTCCCCTTTAGTTCAAGCACATGCGGATGCATTTTGTGTTGATTAATCGTTGCACTAGCATCTAAATGTATGTAAAAAATTATGAGCATGATTTAATCTCACCTTGATCTCTTGTTGATTCTTGTGGTTTCTCCGTCCTGAATTTTTTGTGTTTCTTGTTTTGATTTATGTAAACTCGAGTCTTCTTTATTGAGTTCAAAAATAACATAAATGCAGCATTGGTGTATTACTTTGTTGTTATTCTGTGCGAGGTTCATATCCGAGGAAGTTTTTGCTTTCCTTTTTGAAGTGGTTCTTTATATGCAGTGTGCGATGTCTTTGTTTACTTTCATTATTGAAGTTTAAATAAAGGTTTTTTTAATAAATGGTTGATGATCTTGGTTTACTTATGCAGGAAAATGGAGGTTCTGACAAATTAGAGATTGACAATGTCATGCTAGCAAGATTTGAAAGACAAGAAGATTCTTGGTCAAAGCTTAATGTTGCTGGACTTGTCAGCCAGCATCCTGAGTAGTCGAAACACTACAGCTAAATGCTTGTGTTGGAAAATTAGTTGTTGTTCCAATCTGACCATCCTGGAGAATGCTACAAACGGAAATAAATTGCCTACTGGCCACATGTCTGCAGCACGGTGGTTACGAGCAAAGCTAATGCCAGCAGTTGAGTTAGATCCAGATTTGGTCTTTTCATCTGAAGAGGTCTCTATTTGGTGCAGATGGATTGCTGCCCACTCGAGTACGGATTTGACGTGCTGTTTATCTGTCATCAGAGAGGTTAACTACAATAGTTTAGAGGAGGTCAATTGCTGGTGCAAGTGCCATTCTGTTCCTTGTGACTAAAAAGCATCTCCATGGAGATCCAAAAGGGACCGACTTAATGAGATTCGTGAAATCTTTGCCTCCCGGGTCTGGCCTACCCCTCTTGATTGTGGTTGACTACTGGTGTAACAAGCATATCAGATGGTTGCCTCTTTCGTTGCGGCTAATTTGGGCCTCGACGAGATTGACAGTTCAAGGATATCTGATCTTGCTGTTGTCTTCCTCTTTGAAAATGAGCCAATTGAAGGAATGGAAAGGGTTTTTCAGCGACCAGAGGCTCAGGGAGGGTCTTAGAGTGGCTGGCAAGCGAGTCACCCGTTCAACCTGTTGTTCACTGTGGTCCACACAAATGAACTGGTTCTCAATCAATGGAAATTTTCCTTGATGGAGCTTGAGCAAGGTGATCTAGATGCTAGTCCTATCGACTTCATTGTTGCTTTAAACAATGCTTTAGATGGCTCATTAATCCAAAGTTATGATTGCTGCTTCATTCAAATAATATCAACTGGCCAGGCCCTGAAATTGCTCTGTTGAGTGAGTTCAGTGATGAATACCGAATTGCAAAGGAGTTGTTTGCCTTGCGGTTGGTTGGAGCACGAGACCTAAACTGGAAGCAATTAAGTCTGTGATGTGGAAGTGTAAGCTGCCCAATTTTGATTATGATATCTCTGGTTTGAGGAAGAGGTTGCAAGTCAGAAATGGGAAGTTGTAAACTTGAAGGTACAGCTAGAGAACTTCCTGGTGGGGTACCTCACTGAAAAATGCAAAAATTATGGGACCTGAAATTGGCGAGGACTGAGGTAGCTGTGATGCTGCAAAAGTATGTCAGACTGGTGCTTCGAAGTTCACTGTACTTTCTGGTTCCTGGGTGGGATATGATATTCAGGAGAATAGTTAAATTGGCGGCTGATGGTCTCTGTCAGTGGGAGAAGTCGCAGAAATACTTATATTAAGGGAAGGAGACGATTGTGGCTCCTCCATTGACCCTTGCCCATGTTGTGCACAAACACGACCCTTGCACCCAGGGTTTTGAATATCCATCCCTAGATGAAATGCTTGAAAATTGGCTACAGCTCTGAGATTGTGTTTTCAGATCCTAATCGAAGGGTATCCATTATCAATACTCAATGCCAAGCTAGTCAAACCCCTGGTGTTGATGGAAAAGAGGCGGCAAAGCGAAGTTGCTGTCGAAAGTGAGTTGGATGATATGGAGATGCAATGCAGGGGTAAGACGGCTGATAAGGATGCTGAAAAAGTTGAGGCAGCTCCTGCTCCGATGTAACATATTACAAAACACTATAGACGAGAGAAGCTGGCCTCTATTTTTGACAAGCTTAAATGGTTTATTCTCCATAGATGAGAAAATTATCTCTAACTAGTGTCGCTGTAACAGTTTTTTTTTCCAATTATTGTCTGCCTTTGGCGATGAGATTCGGGTCTGCCACCAGTGTGTTGCCAATCCGGTCGTTAGCAGTGGACCTTGGCACATGGCATGTTTTGTTCCCATGTTTGACAATCGATTTTAGTAAAGATACAGAAAGGAAATGGAGATACCAAACCAAAGTAACCAACATCTGCTTTGCTTCCATGATCCAAATCATCCCAGTCTCTTTTTTAAGTCAAACCAAACAAACAAAGACCAAAGATTTTCTCATTCCCCAATTCACGCAGCCCTGCAAACTGCAATAATGAATTTGGGGACGATGAAACTAACAAGATGCCATGAATAACCGTGACAGACCTTTTCTTCATGCTGCAGGAACTTGGTGGTTTTACATCATCTTATGGGAATAATAAGAGATTAGAAAATGTGAGATGCTGAGGGGGCCAAGTCTAAACCACACAAAAGTTGGCGATATATCACATCTCAGGGCTCCGTTTCAACTCGAATTGTCAACACCGACAAAAACTGGAAAGCAAAACGGATAACGATGGCTAAAGCAGGAATTCGGGCCTCAAGGAAACGGTAATCCTCTACTATTTATCTTCATCCATTCTACTTGCAATAAGCAAAACATCAGGTAAAACACCATAACCACACGAGTCGTGGTCAAATGTACGTTAGGTCAATCAGCTCAACATAAAATAAACGTCCAATTCTGGATAAAATGGCATATTCCATAGTTAACTCCAAGTTAAAGCCTACTTTCAAACTTCCAGCAACTATTTCTGAAACCTTGCAAAATCTAAAACTTCAAGCTGTGCAATGGTATCTCCACAACTTAAGCAGAAGCTTCCCCATTTACAGAAATGTAGCGTGGGCATCGAGGCAATAACAAAGGGACGCATGTTGTCGAGCGAGCACACTTATTAGTTGTACACCTAAAGGTCTGGAGAGAATTACTTTCAAGTCTGTTGAGCAATGACAAGCAAGTGACAAATATATTCTTTTGTTATTTATAGCCTCGGACTCTGTCAGTTCCCCTTTCCTGCATTCAGCAAAAAGGATATAGAAAAATAATCAAAATAAAAGATTGATGAACATATTTCCTCTTAAGATATTCATATATCTGGCACGGATAAATCTCGAACATCTGAGGTTGGAAATCTTCGTCCTTTTCAAAAGGGAAGCTCACAGACGATATTATTGTGGATGAGCATACGATAGGCATATCTAATAAAAAGAGGAGCAATAAACAATTCATCCCAGTAAGTAAAAAAACAAGATTTTCAAGGTAGCAAAACAATAACCGCTATCAATAAAAACTGACAGAAGCTTTCAAACACTAACCAACTGTAGTGCCTGGGGAGGGCGACGGTACAACTATGGCAGCATTTCTTGCAACTGAAAACGGTGTGGTGACAATCATCTGTATCTGTAAATTCGCGCCTCGTTGATCGGAAAACTTCTGAGCCAGAGGAGACAGACGAATTACTGCTCCATTTACCTATCCCGATGGATGCAGGTCTGATGATGAGCCTACTTTTCTCATCTCTAGCATAACCACCTGCCTAGAGCAATTGCGAGACAGTTAGAATTCTTATCACATAACTTAGGACCACTCGACAAATTATTTAGCAAGTATGACAACTTATTTGTCATCTCCCTGACTACCAGAATAGAAATCAGTTCAAGAATGGCCAACATAGCAACAATCATAAATAATGAAATCCTTGGACTCAAAAAAATAATAATGCAACCTAACAATACCAAACAGAGATAAGGCAGAAATCTTCAGGTCTTTCCAAAAGCTTTATTGTATCCTGGGAAAGGAAGAAACTAAAAGTCATTTCGGACCCGAAGGAATAAGAAGCAGGACTGCTCACATAAGTCTTTGATGTGTACAATGATAATGGTTATATCATCTGTCCGATTTTCATGCTCCAACCATAGCCTGTATGATTCTCCAGCAATGGCAGCACATGCATCCCGAGGATCAGAATAACTGGCCACCTGTATCCAGATATGATAACTAAATTTGAAATGCTAAAGTATGGCATATACACCACCCAAATTTTCAAAAATGAACGTTCGTCCGTCAAAAAAAATATGCTTTGATGCATCAAGCATAACCAGATGATCCCTTCCCACTGCCCAGGAAATATGTCCATAAGCTTCAATATAGAAGGATATTCATAATAGGGTGCAGACATATTGACTTATTGCCTTTTCAAGCAAGCAATTCACGTAATCTCTGACAAATTTATGGATTCAATCAAATACCACACCACTACAGGAAACTAACACCAAATATAACTGTCTCCGTTAGCTCACCAACGCACGGAGTGTTAGCAAGCCAACAAATCCCAGCAGGAGGGCAAGGCCCCTAGTCCAGTACGATACTCCGTCCATTATTGGAGAAATGAATTATAATGAGCTATTTGGACAAGAAATCAAACAAGATGAAATGAGTTACGATGAGGAACGATACCATATTCACCACGGTTTGACTTGAGAGAAATTCAAAAAACGCCGTCGCTTGCGACAACAAAGAATTAGATGATCAGATTTAATTGAAACCACAGAAACTTTCAGGATCAGCTACCACGCCTATCCTCTCCGCTGTATGATCTCCGATGCTTCTTGTGAAAGCTGATACCAGGGTATCATTGCATCCTGAACCCACAACCTAGGAGGGTCGTTGCCATAAGTTTCTTCATCTCCCAAGTCTGTATGTTGGGATCTTTCAATCCTTCCACTTGATCAACACTCAAAACCCTAGCTCCACAAAGCTTCACCCCTCTCATACTCATCTCTCCTGAAAGGAGTCTGATTCTGACGATAAGTTTCTCGGCCAAAAACTGATTACCCACCTTGGCTGCAATAACAGCTCTTGAATCGCCCACATTTGCAACAAAGAGCTTATCCCCCACAAACAAGCACCGTAATCGCGGTTGTCCCGTCATCGAATATTCATCTATTAGGCTTTCATGCAACTCTTGATTAGTTGCCTGAAATGCAGAGTTGTAGGCCTTCGTGGGATCATCCACCAGGGTTGGATCATTGTCCAGCTTCTCGACTAACCTATCCTTTAACAAAGTTAGAACACTCCGTGCCGAACAGGCCATGCCCATCAAAGCCCCGAAGAAATGAATGTTCGGGTTGCCCTGCAGGCGAGTTCTGATGCAATAAACTATCCTGATTCTCCTTATCAGGTGAGTCCGGATAGTAACCCCGTTGAGTAAGCAGGGAGTAATCCAGCCGGAAATCATGCGAAGGAACTGGGACAGACTCGATCAATCTCTCCGTAAGTATGTGCTTCCTCTGAACACCGAAAGGACCGACATCGCGAAACTCGCCAGAAGCCGCATCAGACGACTCAGGGTAAACTCCCGCAGCACTTACCATGCGAACAAAACCCATCCTTCTGACCCTAATTTTCGCCCTCACACTCACCCTACAAGGACAACGAAGAGTCCACAGTAATATAACCGGGGAGTAACCATTCGACGAAATTCCCCTGCGAACCAAACACCCGGTTAGCACTAACACCATCACCCCGGGAAGCGATCCTAGTCCAAAGTAACCAACGGGGCAAACACCAAAAATCCCAGAGGAGGCCCTTAAAATAGGAAAGCCGAAAAATTTTCGAGCGAGGAACCAAACGGACGGGCCGTCAACCTCGACGGGATCGAATCCTAACGACGGGTTTCCGTGGGAATAAAAGGTCCCCCAAAACAAAGGAAAGAAAAAGAAAGGAATTAAGGAAAAACCCAGCAAATAAAGGAAGGAAACTTTCTTTGTGGGGGAGCGGAAATCCTTCAAAGGAAATAGGATCAAGTTCTTAGCTGGAAATGATTTCCTCCCCAGTTCTGTTCAGACAAAGAGGACAACAAAACACGCCTCCGCCTAACTCACCTCTCCACTTTCTTACCATTCCTCTCTGTCCTCTCGAGCAAACTTCCAAAACATCTTTCCGGACATGGCGACATCGGTCTGGACATGTATCACCTGCAAACTGGAAATTTAAAAATAAAAATAAAAATTATTATTTAACCGCGTTCGTTCATGCACGTAAGTTTTGGAATTAAAAAAAAATTGTTTCTTCACGGAAGATCATGGGTCGGGTGAGAGCATCCGGTATTTATCGAAATATCGATTATCGGAATCCGAATTTTAAAGACCTTAAAATTATAGATATTGATCCTAATTTCGAGTTTATAATTCGATATTTCGGTAAATTATCGAATTTTATTTTGGTGATTCGATATTTACCAAGTTACCGAATTTTTATTACCATCAAGCATGAGAGTAAATATCTACTTACACATTTCGAATCATTAAGTTACATAATTTATATCAACATTTGATCATGCCGTGTCGGAATTTATTAAAAAATTTGGAAATTGTTTTTAGATACAAAATAAAAAAAAAAACATCATCCCAACGAATTATTTGGTGTTATATTACAAATACGGGAGCAGGACGAAGAACAAGTAGTTGTTGGAATTAATGGTTTGGCCTGTTAGTTTTTTGTTAAATGGAGGCGCAAATTGTGTTTGCTCTATGAAAATTTGGTATTCGATAAATACCGAATTTTATTTTTCTAATACCGATCCCAATATCGAATACCGTTTTTAACAAAAATGTACTTCCAATTTCGATTTTAAATACCGAAATACGAATTCCAAATTCTTGAGATTTTAAAAATTCGGGATTATCTCTGTACCGAAATTTTTCGCTCTCCCGGCTTGGGAGGGAGGGAACAGGCACAAAATAAATAAAATAATGCTGGACCACTCGAGTACGATGATGTTTCCAGTTCTGGCGGGCCACACGAATATAAATAAAATATTATGGCCTGGACTTCAGCCCAATACAACTCAAAGGCCCGATTTGTCCTTAACCTCCCCCTTTTCCCCATGTCGGCAGAATCCTAGGAGCAATGTCTCGTGCCGTTGCGTCCCCTCTACCCTCCCCGCCTAAGCGGCTTGTCCTAGTATCCCCTTCTGTTTGCCGCCTCATGAATCTTTGAAACGCCGTTTACGGTAAAACCTCTTTGCGACAAACAGTCTCTCCCGAGGAGGAAGAGGAGGGACACATGAAAAAACGTGACGGCCTCATTTGCACCGTTTCCGTTGTCCCTGTCTGTCATTCGTGGCCTAAGGATGAGCTATAAACTGGCAATAGGGACGGATTTGGTTATGGAAACACTTGCGGCCTATAACAATACCCTTGGAGGTTTGCGGAAAAACATCCCTTTTTTCCTATTCGCATTCATTACGTCACTTGTAATTCTCATTTTTACGCGGCTTGACACCTTCCTCCTTGGACCCTTCTTCTTCGCCATCTTCGGCTAATTCCCATTGTCCTGCCGCCTTTTGAATGACCGATCGCATGAAGACACTCTTGTGGTAAGTTTCTTTGTGCAAGGCCTATATATATTACCATGATCAGAGGTCAATAAACCTCGAGTTTTGGGGAGAACGTGAGAAGAAAAGTGAAATGGAATCGAGGGAGGGAAACAAAGATCCAGCATCGGGCGTCAAATCGTCCGAGTCCATTTCACTGCTGACGGAGAGGTTCAGGCAGTTGCAGAGGCTTAGGGAGATGAGAGAAGAAGACCCCTAGAGAGTTGTCAATGAGGCGGCCAGTCACAAGGTCTCCGGCTATCCTCGGCACGATTTTTTGTCTATGTATGTTATTTCCCCATGAGCGGAATGTGGCCGCCAATGAACTTTGCCGCTGGCACCTGGAAATGCAAAAACACGATTGATTGTCGTGTAGAGATATTGAATAATCTTCACGTAACTCCAAAAGGTTAACTTTCTTAGTCTTCAAGGGAAAACTCAAGCTAAGAGGATACAACACTTTGTGAAAAGGCCCGAATAAACCTCCATATAACTATTTGAAACAAGTGAGTATAACCCTTCGTCGCATGTCTCAGGTTAAAGAATCAAAATAACATATTTTTTTTCACGACTACGATTCAAAGGACGTGTTCATTTATTCATAAGGACATCGTCTTTCTTAACTTTCTACACAACGATGGACGCGTCCTCTATATAGGACGTGCTATTTTTTCAATTTTGTATAGAATGTCATCAATCATATCATTAGTGCCCATCAGAAAAAATCTCATATTTCAATATGTACTATTTTCGACCTGAATACTTCTCTATTGTTCGTTTCAAGATTGTGATCTATCCTTCATAATTACCACACCCCTTACATTAACTTCACATCTAACATCTTTCTGGTTGGATTCTTCTTCCTTACAGCCGATGTCGGATCCCATGTATGCATTAGATCAACGGCAACGATGAAATGTTCTATGCCAAATCAGAATCCCCGAGAAAAGTAAAAATAAAAAACTAAGGTACGGCATGTTTGATTCACGAGTCTCTTATTTTTGTGCAAGGAGGTGATCAATGATACCAGAACATACACAGCTTGTTTGGAATGCCTATTTATCTTCTTCGCTCTCTTGGGCACACAAACAAGATCGGTGATGAGTTCCACCACGAGCCTTTGGGAATCGGCAACCCGCAAGTGTGCGTTATACACGTTTTACTCTTAGGTTCGCACAAATGATAATGAATACCGAACTAAAATGAAAAAACCATCCGAATTATCTAATGATTTGAAGGCCTTAGAAGCTACCGTCCCCGTGATGAAGGTTCTAAAGAACAATGATTCCATCTTTCATGAGAAGATTCATATTTCGAAATCGCCTCGCTGGCTTGTGGTATTTCTACAAGAAGCCAGGACGCAAGCGCACACTCTTCAGAAATGATAACGGGAACAAGGCACGAGCAAGTATTGTTACTATTGATGGAGAGTATGACGAGGAATGGCATGCAAGCCAAGTTATTGTATCAAAAAAAGAGGAGCAAAAGCAAAAGCAAAGTGGTACTTCATCACAGTCTAGATCGATATTTGGGAGACAAACAAGCCCCCCAAGTTGCTGCTGGGCTCGAGGAAGATAATGGATTTTCATCGAGCCGTATGTAAATATAGTGGGGGGGGGGGGGGGGGGGGGGTTAGGGTTTCATGGCGAGTTCCCCATGCGTGCCCCTGAACACCGAGGCCAATCCTTGATCGAATGTCCTTGTCCCCCACGAAGGTCGTCTCCACACAAACTCCTCCGTGGGGACGTCCTGTCCCCCCCGGCATGGGCATCGGTCCTAATGATATGTATGCCAGTGATGATCATCAGTTTACATGGGCGAAGCGTCCCGTCCCTCCTGGCAGGGATGTTCAAAGGACATGGGATCGATTACTTCCTTACAGTCCTTCGGTGCATGCCGCGAACTCATCTGTCAAAAACGGATGTAATGATCACTACTGTTTCTTGAAGTTCAGGGGACGTTGTTAGAGCATCCTCGTGCTTATTTTCATCGAATAAGGGAGTGCTTAGCGCTACAACTCCCATCAAAATTATTATCACTGCAATGATGTTGTCGTGGACATGGACCTTTTGGGATGCTTGTGGACATGTGACGTCATGCTGTGAGGGTGTGACGTAAACTTGTGTGATGTCGGGGGTTTCGGTGGCTTGAGAAAAACAGTCTTCCCGCAGGTGAGCTGGTAATAAAAACTCCCAAGGGATCGGGTTCCAATCAGAAGTAGAGCGTGGCTTCCTTATTGGATCAGCTTCTACACCTGCCCAAGAATCATTACCTGCTGCTTGCTTATAGGACAACGGAGGAACAAGGGGTCGTGGGTCTTCAGGGGTGTTTGTTTGTGTGTGTGGATATCCCTCTCGTTGTCGACATCATTGAGTGGAGGGAAAGAAGCATGCAAATGTCTGAATGGGGAGGGAGAGTCACGCTCAGATCATTCATTGCTCGCAGTATGCGTTTTGCCTTCCGTCATGATGCCTCTATTCCTCTCCTCTTATCTTTACCAGTGACAGCATACCCTTCCCTTTATAAAACCATCTCATCTTCCCCTTGACTCTTCCCCCCCACCGTTTTCCTCGATCTCGATGGCTGCCTTCCGGATTTTGAAGGACTTCGAGAAGCGCCTGGAGCCTGCTGTTTCTCGTGGGCATTATCCAGCGCTCGTGACCTGGCTTCGGGCCTTCGTCGGATTCGATGTATTCCCCATCATCTGGAGCGAGTACTGGCCCCTTAGTTGCCCAGCTGCACGGTCGTTTTCTGCCGTTGGAAATGGCTTTTTTGACTGCCTACCCGTCCTGTCCGGAGTCGAGCACCTTAGTTCCTGTTTATCCCCACCCGCCCCCCCCCTCAGTCATCATCTATAGACATGTGGGACGACCCAGATACTGCACTTATACTCTATCAGACAGCGAACGAACTGAGGGTCTGTTCGTCCATTCATCCTTCTCGCAGCTGAGCTGCGGCCTGACCATCTGTAAGCTCCCGGTTATACAACGCGGAAGCTTCATATTCCCTGAATTGCAGCCCTTCACCGGACATGGGAGCTTTAAGGGATGAAGTCTCCTACCTGAGAAGATCGCCTCCCTAGCTGCACTTTCTGACAGGAAGTCGTCGGTTCTACCGGATTCCAAACAAACATGGCTTGGTCACCACTTGCTGGACATGTTATTCAACTGCCGGACAGGGTGTTGCCAGGTTGGGCAATGTTACTGGGGATGGGCTCCTACACCATAGAGGTTTGCATGGACGAGCTCGACAGGAGCAACGTTGCTGGGCAGGTTTCTTTATCCACCGGAATAATGGAAGGTTGCTCGGCATTTCCAAGGCAATGTACTCGAAGCATACGGGGATTGTGTGATATAAAGTCCTCGAGCACTTTATATGTGACTTTTGCCTTTCGAGCCGTGTTGGATACTCCGATGAACGGGGATTGATGGCGATAGGTACTCGACAAATCCATGTAATCGCCCCGAGGAAGGTTTCAGTTTATGCCAGCTACGGAGTGCAAAACGGGTCAGTTCACGATGCAAAGGACGAAGATCACCTGGGTTCTGAGGGAAAAGGTGGCGGCAATGTGTTTGGGCCGGGGAGCATGGTCCGTGTCGATAAACTGGGCGTGAGGCCAAGAGGGTTCTGGGCCAGAATAGGGGGCTCCCTGGAGGTTTTTTGACCACTGAAATTGCTGTGATAGATCAGGGGATGACGGAGTTCCCAGGCGCCGGAACCGTCATTCTTCCAAAAACGTTACACGAGGATGGACACGTTCCGAGACTGAGACTGGTGGCACAACACCTAACAACAACGGGTGGTAGGCGGGGACATTTTGGGTAAACAAACATCGAAAGGAGTTGGTTCGGTAGCATAGTTAGGTGCCGAAAATTGTGCACTAATATGGGTTGCGTTGGGATTGAGAGAACATAAGAAGTGAAGAAGGGGCGGTTGGGCTTGGTGATGGGTGATTGATGAATATTGCACCTCCACTTTGGCATATCACGCCTAAAATTTTTGAGGTCACGTCTTAGTGGGAGTGCTCATTTTGATCTTCGGTCGTTGCTTTGCTTGCTCTTTCTTTTGTCGTTCTTTCCGTCGTCATATCAGGAGACTCATTCCAAGAAGCACATAGCAATCTGAACGATAGATGTCGGTACTTCATTTTAAAGATTCACCTTTGCTTTTAGTCTAATTCATCATACGTATACAAGCTCACGGCTCGATCGATCCCTGGCTAGCAAGTTCAAACTATCCCGCACATTGTGAAGCATATGTTCCGGAGACATTTAAAGCCGAGCACTACCAAAAAGCGCATGGGATAGTCCCGGAATAATAGACAACTTCGAATCCGCTTTATAACTTCGAATTTCGCTTTCTCTACGAAGCTATAAGCCAGGGAACGCTGGCGGGGCATACTTTAACACCATGTAAGCTCGAACGGAAAGCGGTGTTTCCAATGTACGGGCGGGTAAGTAACGCGTAAGAAACTTGCCGTTGCGGAGAGGGAACAAACAACTTTGCTTATATACCGCCCGCAGGGACTAAGGAACAAAAGGAGGAATCCATTCGAGGAACGGTACCACGAGACACGAGATAGAATCTTTTCACAAAGAAAAATCGTTTTTTCGAATAAGCCAATTCCATTTAGGGCGCTGCAGATCCACTCTTTTTATGTATTAAAAAAAAAATATTGTTTATTGCTGAATAATTTAAAGAAAATTTGTGTTTTTGTTTTTTGGTATTTTAATATAAGATGAAAAACAGAAAACGGAACTTATTTTCTTCTTACTACAATAGGCCTTATATGTTCCTTTTTCCTATATTTACACGAAAACATTGTTTGAATGATCTCATCTAAGCGACAGACCAAAACACAGATCAATGATTCGTGCTTTTGAGGTTTAAAGATACAGCACAATCCCCGACGTGTATATCATTCAGTTTTGAGCATTACAAAAAAACATTCCAAGAAAACAGTGCTAACCGTAACCCGGTTGATGTTTATCCCGTGAAAAACCGGAATACACCATCGTAGTTCTTGAACAAACCGGACTACTTACAACCTAATCAAGGTCTCACAATTTGGGCCTGAACTCGCTTTTTACCCAAATCCTCTACCAGGATAGCAACTTTTAAACATTTCAGGCAACCAAGACAATTAACTCATTTCAATAAAATTATCAGGCAACATGATAACATATCATCGCTCCATATCGACCAAACAGCCAACAAAGGTTGAGAGAGGGAGATAGAAAGAGATTGATCAATTAACATCAACCTGATCTCTAGACAAGATATGGACCTTGCAAAATATTTTAGCATCCTCAGATGGCAAGCAGCAAACCAAGCAAATATGCACGTACAAAGAAACAGGTTCATCAATAGGCTGGGAACATATAAACATAGGACATCGGAAGATTATGCGTATACTCAAGTTGATTCTTGGTTTAGGTCAAGGATAGAGTATTTACATCACTACCCATCCCTCTGTCCACAAGATCCCCTCAGGATGGTGAGGAACAGGTTCAGGATGTCAAGGTAGAGAGTGATGGATGCTCCAGATGTATTACATCGTAAGTGATAGCGTTTTGATCAATGTTGTCTGTGTCGAAGACGATGTAACCAGAGAGAAGATGATGGCGCCAATTGCACCGTAACTACGCGGGCGGACTGCTGTGGAAATATCCGACGGGGGAAGAAGGCATTGTGCGTCTATTCAGTCATATTTAAAGAGCTTAACACAATTATCCTAACGTCAATTTTATATAAGTAAGTTAGCATACGACAATTATACATGTACACAGATCTAAGATTTCTTCGGCATATTGCTTTTCCATTAGCTCGAAACCATGCATGTAAGGCGTTGGTCAAATACGAGGAACAATGGAGGCTGGTGAAGAGAATGTGTGGACGCAAGGAAGCTAAAGTCCTTGACCTTCTGGAGATGCCCAGAAAGTGGTATCCCGTGAGGGCCCGAAACCACGGCCGAGAGTTTTACAGATCAGAGGCCCTCGAGAACAATTTCTTCTATGCACGCATAGAAGAAGAGCCGGTCTTTACCATCCAGATCAAGATGTTACAGGGCAAAAAAGGGAGAGATGAAGGATGCATGCAGACCATCGTAGTTGGGAGGCAGGTGACTCCGACTCGGTGAGGCCTGAGTGAGAGGGTGAAGAGACCGAGGAAGACAAAGTGTTCAAAGGGGTGCTTCTGCTGATAGATATGCAGAGGCAACAAACACTGTCAATAAAAAAAAAAAAACCCGGATCGCATATCGCGATCAACCGCGGAGAACCCGTCGAATAAATCAAGAAAATGCTATTTAGGAGTTCGGCTCGCTCACGGAATGAAGGGGAGGAAACGCGAGGAAGAGGAGGAGGCCGGAAATTACCCCTCTGAGGAGGTCATTCGGTACGGGGGCGCAGAGGATGGCTGACGGAGGATAGGAAAGCGAGGAGTGGTGAGGACGGATCTGGGCGGTGAGGATATTACCCGTAGACCCTTGCGGATGAAACCCCAACGGAGCTGGGTTCTCGCTTAGCTAAAGGCCAGGGGTACTACAGCGTCTCGCCGGACTCGATGTCATCTCGTTCTGACGACCGACGACTGCCTCCAGCCGCGCCTTGGAGAGTCGTGCCAACCGTTCGAGTATCCGTACACGTTCATCTCCATCACTGCTTCCGACTCGATCTCTTTCCACTCCTCCATCGTATCCCCCCTTACGGATCTAGGACAGAGGGAAGGAAGAGAATCATAGCGGGGCCCCACCTTATTGTCCGTCAACGACGGAACTTTCGAGATTGTATTTAAAAATCTGGACCGTCCGGATCAGTTCTCAAGAATGAGGAAAAGGCCATTGACCAACCCTAACACCAAAACACTGCATTTAACGTGCATTAATTGTATCGCCATGCCTTAAGATGTCCGTCTCGATTACTACATGCAACAAAGGCCCCAAGAATTCCCGAACTTGTGTGATTGTGTGCGGTCTAAAAAGCGTAGTACAAGATCCACGGTGTCTAGTGTAAGTCGAAGCTCAACCTCTTTCTTCCGGTTAATCTGTTCAGGCAACAAGACAATAGCAGAGTGGATATGCTATTTGGTAGAATGTCTACGGCGGCACTTCCTTTGGGAGTGTCTCTGATGTGCATTTTGGCCAGGAGTGTACGGCTGAAAGCCCCGAGCACTCATGTCGGATATACGAATTGGGGATGATATGAAACTCGGCTGAAATTGGTTGGAGGACTAAGATGACTAGGTGATCGGATAATACATGCAGCTTCCAACGGATACCCATCAGGAGGCAGAGTAATGATATGGCGATTTTGTCAGCGATAAGCGTCGATATAGTGAAGGATCTGACATGAAGTTGGATCTTGTGGTTGTTGCTGTTGCCTCTGAAGCCTCTGATCGGATCATGGCTGCAAAACAAGCGAAAATAAGACAAGTTTTTGTGCACAGAATTACACGCAGGAGTAAGGGGGGGAACCCCCCCCATGACGAGACACTTGCTAAAGAGAAAATTTATTTGGTAGCTATCAGTCCTACATAAATGGCCACGAATATGTTTTTGATTTAATAAATGCCGGATCATACGGAGAATCCTTTTACATAGCAAAAAGAAAATAAACATATTGTTTGAGCACTGATCCTCAACACATAATTTTTAGTCTTAAAAATAACAAGAATTCTTTGGAACAAGTAATAAGATTGCCTTACAATTATTAGGCCAAACAAAAGAATCACCCGGACATTAAAATGCAAACCGGAGAAGAGAAGAAAGGAAACAATAAACATTATATCAGAATTGAAAAATGTAACTGCGATAATCTGCTCTGCAATGATTTAATTATGTTCCTGAAGATCCGACGGATGTAACTCACAAAGACTGGTCATCGCCAACAGTAACGGGAACATATTAAGCAATGATTAAACAACGGCAGGGGAAGCTATTCATCTACATCATGGTTGAGAGACGTTCATTTGACGTTGATTGTCGTTGCTTACAATATTTCGAAGCAAATTGAGAATACAAAAGACAATTAGGAGGATATGATACTGATTCCGTCGATGTTACTCCATAAACTGTCAACTGTTCCCATAACTTATTCTACGGAGCTACAATTCCATGGGCAGACATTGCCAGACCTGAAAACAGAAAATAAGATGCCACAAAAAAGCATATATTGAAAGCTCACGAAACTGTTATCAAGCAACGCTTTAAGTTGAAACATACTCTGGAGCCTTACCTCATCAAATGCACTAAAACTAATGAAATCTCAAAGAGAGCAGAATGTGTAAGGATGGATCTCAGCTTCAGGTTGCGCCGAGTGACTTTAATGGTAGCATGAACCATCTTCAAGGCAAATGCTGGTTGTTCAGGTGGGTGTGGTTAGTAGTTGAGGCAGAGGCTGGCACTCTTGGAAAAATTCTTGATGAGGAAAAAAACCTTCTATCAGAAATGAAAATCGAGAAAGAAAGATTTGGTTGCTGTTCGATTAGATATTTTATGAAATGTAACAATTACTGCGGCACTCAATTTTTAAGTCCTGGTTTGGCAGAGGGGATGTTTCACAAATCATGATAAAGTTCTCCATAGCAGCAGATTGGAATGCAGAAGTATTACTGACGAGAAGCCATACAGTGAATGTTTAGACATGCTAGCTGTTGGCTTGCCACTGACAAGCCTTTTCCTGGTAAAAACGTATAGCGGTCCCTGCTTTCATGATTAGATATGAATAAACCCTCAAGACGAAAGAAGAGAACTATTCTGCAACCCAGAGTCCACCGTAGATGGTGGAGTTCTTGACTGAACAAGCGGAGGAACACCATCCTGATCCTAGACCAAGCATTATAAAGAGAATGGCCGGAGAGCCAATGAAACTCTCCCCAGTTGGATCCTACAAACTCTTCCAAAATAAAAAGACACGCTATGACGATTAAAAAACTGATCCTTAACACTTCACAAAACTATTTCTTTATGTAGAGACAAACAAATATTAGCCCTCTGCACATCTGTCAGTCTGATTGAAAAACAAATATAGATACAGCATTTGGCATAAACAAAAATTCAAATTTTCACATATTCTCAGGGATTAAGGAAAGCAACAATCCTAAAAGCGAATCATGTAGACAGAAAGTGATTGTATACCATAAGCTGAGACAGTGGTTTCTGTTTAAATGAAAAGATCCAACTTACCATCCACGTACTTCTTGGAAGAACGGTATACGGAGAAGGGTAAGGCCAAAGTACATGACTAGCCCCTAATACGCATCATTATATTGCGTCCTTGCAGGAAGGAACTTACCAGAACCCAACAGCCAAAACCCTGTCAAAGAGAAAGAGATTCTCACAAAGCCAACATGTGTTTAAACAACACAAATATAGCCTAGCCAACATCTTGATCAACCATAAAAAGTTTCACAAATGCAATATTTTATAAAGATTTTTCAATCAAAGGTTCATGAAAACACAGTGCCTCCAGCAATTTGGTCCCAAATCTTAAAAAGGAAAGGGAAAACGGACATAATAAACCAGAACAGAAGTTGGATACTCCCTGGCGCCTCCCCTACGCGCCCTTTTTATTATGCACGATATCCCAATACTCCATTTTGCTACTATAATTAACATACTAACGAATCAAAAAAAAAAAAAATAAAACAAAATGACCACTTCCAATAGCTATCCAAAGTTTTCCTTGCCCTAGTCTGGGACCGCGAAGGACAATTATCTAAACTACGATTCCAATGTGCTTGGAAGAAATGGGTCCACAAAAGTTCTACCAGGGGGTGCTCAAAATTTTCAGTTAAAAGAGCCCATTGTATGGAGGTTGCCCTGAATAATACCATTACAGGGTAGCTACATTCTGGAAAATTCGTTATGATCTTTCAATCACAGATTTCGAAAAATGACTTGATATCTTGTGGATGATTTGGTTCCCATACATTTGTTCACTAACTAAATCTTCTTCGGGCAGACAATGAGGTCTACCAGCAAATTTGGACAGAAATGACTCCTAGAAAGCCGTAAGAGAAACAATCTTTGGCGTTACTCAGGCTTAATCCTGGGGGTCGACAGAAATGCAAGGAACGTCCTAGGGGAAGCAAACGACACTGGCTGATGGGGCTGGCCGTGAGCATTTGCCTATTCATAACCTGAAGCCAACCTTATCGGCTACGTGGATCCCCTTCGGCAAGAGGGTTCAGTTGGGTTTAGGCCTTCCCCCTCTACCCGCTCGCTCGATTCCCCGGGAGATGTAGACGAAAACGCCGATGTTGAAGAGATTACTGTCCTCTTCCTCGGTAAGAAAATTGAGGGTTTTCGGGAACGGGGAGAGGAGGGGTTTGGAAGGGTTTGAGGTTGTCTTGGCGGGAAGGGAAGGGCCGTGGACGCTGGTTTCGGAACGAGGAGGAGGGCGACGGCGGGCGGTGTTCATGGATGATGTGGTGCAATACGACAGCACGAAAAACCCTTTTTTTAACCGGGGAATAGGACTACCACTTCGGTCAGCTCCCAAAATAGATCAGGGGAGTACGAGGATGGGTAATAAAACCGCCATCGGAGGAAATTAAATGCTCGGTCCGAAGAACTTAACAGGACACCCAAACTCCCTGCAAGGAGTCAAGATTTACATTTTTCTTTGAAAGTACGGCCATTATTTTTCAAGATTTCAAATCATGGGTTTAGAAACGATCGTCAAAGTTCCTATACACATGAACCCCTAACACCATCTCAGAGACAGGCAACCTACCGAACCTACCAAACTCTTCCTTCCTGGAGCCCTTTATTATCTATATCAGTATCGGTGCCCGTCGCATCTCAGTCTCGTGTATAGCCCCAGTGCCACAAAACAGCTGACGTCACGCTGGACGATTATCGTCGTCACTTCCAGGATTCTCTGGATGTTGAAGAGTAATCAATGATTGCATCAGCTATCTCATAGTTCGGTCGTTGAAACAGATATGCAGCAGGAAAAACGCCGACGACCCGTCATCTTACCTCCATTTAGTTCATTTGGTTCTCTTGTCAATGCACAACAGCTTGCCCAAAGTTCTCCTCTGTTTTGCCCGAGGTGGATTTCCTTGCAAGCCAAATCTAACTTTGATTTAGACATTTCAACAGGAGAAGGATGCTTATGGAGAAAATTAAAAACCATTGTGAGATGTGTATAACGATAGTTGCTGTGCCGGCTGGTCTCACCCCAAGGATAGAAGGGTGAGGGACAAAGCCACCAGTGAAGACCCGGCCACCAGTGTACGGGTTCATTGCACTTATTTGGGTTATGTTGTGGGATACCGGTGGCCGAGGCTGATCACGCCTATTACTCCGCGGAAATGAGAGAAAAGATTGACAAAGAATAGATCTGTTGCCATGTTACCAATTGGGGATAGTATATTGGGAAACAGCCTCGCCAGAAAAAACAAAACGGCGAAAGATGAACTGCTGTAAGTTATAGCACACGAGAAGCTTGTTCAATTTTTAGTAGGTTCCCAGTGTGAACGGGAGGACCAGGTGGTGGAGGGAAAAGATTACCCGTCTCATGGAGGACCATTCGATGCCATAGATTAATCACCCAAGCTTGCGATGGCAGTTATGACCAGGTTAGAAGCAAAAGATGTGATGAACACGGAGTCCGAATGCGGTGGATCTGGATGCCCCGGACGCCATTATGATTGTCACCCTTTCTAATCCTTGCGATGCTTGACAAAAAAGCTCGACAAGAGAACTTGGTCTCTGTTTCCGTTAAGGGTTTGCAATTAAATATATATAAGCTAGACGCCATTGATTCCACCAAGTTGGAAAGGGAATTCTGGTTCCTTACCTCCTCTAGAATTTTTTTACTTTGACATGGAGGCAAATGGAAATTCATAAGATTGGAATTGTCCCCACGAACAGGGATAATCAAAAGGAATATTCGACTTTAAAATCAGTAAGAGGTGATGCCTTTATATTTCCAATCTTAATCTTCACGAAGGAGGTTGACAGACCATTCTTTTGCAAGCACTGTTTCCCATGATCCATGTCCGAACCCCACAATGCAAGGTATTGCTGCACCATCAAATCCGATCAGAAGACACTCCTGCCCCATCTTTGTGCAAGGATAGACAGCCTTTACATAGCTCTTGTTGTGTCAGCCTGGTTTATAAAACATGCTTAGCTGCACTGAATTCCCAGCTCGGGCCCCCACCCTCGAACCGGTACGTCACTGTGAGGAACCCAGTTAGGGTCTCTGTTTACATTCGCCAGACAAAGCACCGTACTGAGTATCCCTTTCATCTGGCTTCTGTTGACTTCCTTGGTTCCAGTTCTTGGTAGATTGCACCTAGGACAAACCAGCTCATCGCCCGATCCAAGTATCGATGATCACCCCGCCTTCATTTCATCGTGAAAACATAGGGGGCAATGTAGAATCACCTTGTCTTACTTCGGCTATGCTTTCTAGACTTGATGAAAATAGAGAAACCGCTGACGACTCGTAGTGGAGTGGAGTATCCTTGCATTACTATATCGTCGGCAAGAAAAACCAACTGATTGTAGTCGTAGCCTTGGTACCCTGAGCCACGTTGAAAATACCTGGGACCTGAGAAAATCAAACGAAACCATCAGCACATGGTCAAACCCTCTGCGTAACTCGAGGCTATCCCAAATCGGGTGGGAGGACGAAGAGTTATGTGGGACAACGGAAACGTTCTCGAGTGGAGGATGATAGGCGGAATATCGGGTCTCGGGAAGAGGCGACGGCGGCAGCGCGGGGAATCGTTACACCGGAAGGCGACGAGTAAGCTCGGTTCGGATTATGGGGAATACGGGGCCGTAGATCTCGAACCGGGACTTTAGGTCGAGCCACGAACAGCTGGGGGGTAATCCCACGGCCACCACGCAGGTCTTCTTCTCCTGCGTCGACGGCGAGGAAGACTGAGGACGACGCCGCTTCTATTGTTGTATTCCCAGTCCCTTCCCCGCTTGCGCCGCATCTCTCGCGGCCCTCGCGTTTGCCTGGTTTGGTTACGGAAGAAAACAAAGGAAAAACGTGGTGAAGATTCGCGAGTTAGTCGCGTTCTTTTGAACTCTTTCCAAACTGGCCTCTAAAGATGCAACATTTTCGCAACCAACCGATCATCGATTTTTCATATTCCAGTGGATTGATTCATAATGAACGTTACAAATGAAATTAATCAAATGTGAGTAATAATATTTCGTATATTTGATATCACATTGAATGAGTTGATTCTACTGAAGCGGCAGAGCGCTATACTAGACGCGCGTAATGTTGATGGTGTCGCTGTGCGTGCGGAGCCCGATGGGTACCATAGAGAAGATGTGGAATCCTCTCATGAGCTCCGACGTGGTCTCTCGCAGAGACTCATTCTTTGAGGTCATCCATGTCCAGCTTGCTCCGCGTACCATGAACACCTGCAAGTTCTTCTCCTTGTCTCGCATTTCTATCTCATCCCCAGAATCGACAGGCTCTATAGCGAACCTCCCTTATGGCTTGGGACTCCCTCACGTTTGGGTTGTTGTACATCCTTAGGATCGCTCGAGCTCTATGTGCTTCTTGCTAGAGGTCGGTTTCCCCGCGACCAGTCCCAGCACGTTGGAAGATGATCGCGCATCTCTGAGCTGTATGTATATGTGAGGAGAACTTTGAATGGCCTGCGCTGCCAAGAGTGTCGCCGAGACCTCAATCACTCCCTGGAGTTTGTCCTTCTCTGTCTATGAGTTGCCGGAGATAACGTCTGAAACGTGAAACATTCCGGTTTAGGAGTGTTGACAAGGTAGGGATGACTGCATTTGTGCATTTGTGAATGGTGTTTACCGTTGGTGCGGCAGACGTAACCCCCTTCAGGATGGTTAAAAGATTCGTTCCCGCTATGTACCGGCACAAGTTCCTCAATATTCTCGCACAATTCACCCTAAGCAATGGTGACATCTGTAATCGCGCCGACTAGTCTCTGCCAAGACTTTTCCAGTCTAAGGATTCTGCGAGCAGTTGGACGGTGGATGCTTTCGCGACAAGCCAGCATTGCAAGGCATTCTCCGTGCGGCAACCCATGACATGCACGCGCGCGCACTCGACTCTCGGGCATCCCTTCTCCGAAAGTAAGATGTTGAACAACTCTTTGCGAGTACTCCGCCAGTACACGCCGTTTCTCTCCCGTTGCGTCCTCTTCCAGAGCCAGACATGTCAGAATGTCAATCCCGAGCTTCATGCTAGTTCTATCTCGTCTTCCCCCTTGCTGCAGAATGTCGCTTTGATATTGCTGATTGTGAAAGACTGATCTCCGAGATTTCTCGTCGGAGTTGTTTTCAACGGTGGTACCCGTCGTACTCGCCAAGCATCTGCAGCACCCTCCAGAGATCTTTTCACCATCTCTATCTGTGATGGCCGCAACATTGTCATCTTTCAACGTTCTCTCTTCGTGCCTAGTGAGTAAATTCAACGATTTTTGGTAGCAGGCCCCTCGTGTTACCTATTTTACCACAGTTCTAATGATCGCCTGCAAGTCTTTTTAGAATGAGCAGCCCTTGGAGATTAAACGTCCATGATTCGTAATTCGCATGTTCGGATGGTACTATCCTCTTTTCATTGATTCTGACTCCATTGCGAAATATGAGCTTCTATTTATCTGGAGAAGAGATGTTATAGGACTCCGATCACCCCTGGCACTCCGGTTATCCTGAGTGAGTTTTTGCCGTTTTCTGGATAAGTTTCGCAAGAATTTGCCGCCGCAGATAGCCGTATCTCCTCTTCCTGAGGGTCTCCCCAGTTAAAGACTATCGACCTAATCTTTTCAATTACGAGGAAGAGTTGTTGCCGATCTTCTGTAGAGTCGTGCCCGACTGATGAATAACTCTCGTTCTTTGATGAAGCTGCAAAGGATTCTTGAACCTATGGAGCTGTTCCTCGGCAGGGGAATTCGAACGCAGGAGTTCCATCCACGAATGTGACCATTATCCATCTCCAGGCCATCAAAGATGCTCCCTGTGATACTCCTCGAAAAGGAGTCGTTAATATATATGAATCTCCGCACGGAAATCATCCCGGCAGTCCCGAAATCACATTCCTTGTTTCACCTCCTGCAGAAGCTTACGGATGATGGACAGTCCAACAATAAGCTCTTCTCTGTGAGAAAACCCAGTTGCTTCTGC
>JARUPY010000115.1:0-144762 GCA_029817715.1 Melastoma dodecandrum | reverse complement strand
TTCTCCCGTGCAGCGGGGGGAGCTGCGACTGGCGGGAGTTCGGGGACGGGCTCTCTGTCAGGCGGTGGTACGCGACGAATCAGCTGTTGCCAGACGGGAGGCAGATTGTGATTGGCGGCAGGAGGCAATTCAATTACGAGTATTATCCGAAAACTTCAGGCGCCCCGAACGTGTATGCGCTGCCGTTCCTCGTGCACACGAACGACCCCGGCGTTGAGAATAATCTGTACCCTTTCGTGCACTTGAATGTGGATGGGAATCTGTTCATTTTTGCGAATAACAGAGCCATTTTGTTCGACTATGGCCGGAACACGGTGGTTCGGGATTACCCCACGCTCTCTGCCGGCGAGCCAAGGTGTTATCCGAGTACCGGATCATCGGTTCTTCTCCCAATAAATACCCAAGGATCGGGTTCGGTGGATGGCTTGAAGCCGAGGTGCTGGTATGCGGTGGATCTCCGAAAGGAGCATATGTTCAGGAGGCGAAACGGAATTTCCTACGGCGGATTGAGCAATTGTGGCCGCTATCAAAATAAAGGACACAAACCCGCAGTGGGCAGTGGAGACGATGCCCCCTTCACGGGTGATGGGGGACATGGTTGCTACTTCCGGATGGAACCGTGCTCTTCATCAATGGCGTCTAGGCCGGTACCGACGGGTGGGAATATGGGCGCAAACCGGTTCTCTCCCCTGTCCTGGTACCGGCCCAACTAGACCCGCTCGCGGAGCCGAGTTCCAGACCCTGAATCCAAATCTGTCAAATCCCACGGGTGTTAACCACTCGACTGCAAATACATCCTCCGCGACGGGAGGGTGCTCGTCAGTGGGAGTGAAACCCTCTCACACTTACTACAACTTCTCGGGCGTGATTTACCCGACGGACGCGTCCGGCTCGAGGCACATTACTCCCCTGCCTATCTCGACAGGCACCATACTTCAAACCTCCGTCCAAAGATAATCTCTTGCCGACGCCCTCGCAGGCAAAGCTGGGGTCTATGAGGCCCAGAAGTTTGTGGTTCAATTCAAGCACTCGCAGGCTCCATAGGCAGGTGCGGTATACGTCAGGTTTCGCGCGTTAAGCATCGGTCGGCTCCGTCATTCTCAACACTACTTCATTCGCGATGAACCAAAGGTTGTTAGTCATAGGGGAGGGGCAAGGAAATGCTAAACCGTAGCCGGGAACGGCAGGCAACACGGTCGGACGGGGCGGCCGTGCCGGGAGTCGGGGAACCTGGCCCCTGCCGGGGTTACTACATGCTGTTTGTGGTTGCACCTAGGGATTGACCTAGCGAGGGGATGTTGGATACAAATACAGTGATCGACCGCAATGACGAAAAAGGGACACGTACAAATGCAACGGAACCACGAAGGATTCGTTGCATTAAATTAAACATTTGTAATTAATCGTCGATCGACGACGATGCACAATTAATTTATGGTCACGTTGGAGAAAGATGAAATGCAGGAATTTCAAATTTCTGGGGGCCGCAGATTGTGTACCAAGTTGGGAAAACCACGTTTACATTCAAGGCCTCTCCAGTGGTCCAATCTTTGATCGTGATCGTGTGAGAAGACGAAACCACAAAATGATGACAAAACTAATTGTTGTCTGGAATTTATGTTATTGTTTTCTTTACACTAATATTCCCAAGGAACACATGATTACGAAAAAATTCATACAAAATTACGACTTTCTAGTTTGATTCGCTTCTCGGGACACATATGTCGTAGGATTTATTTTGTTGAAAAAGGTATAATTAATGATGGATTACGGTTAAATTGGGCTTTTTTCATTCTAAGTAGGGCCATTGGGCCTTAGAAGAATGATCAGGGTGATGATTTCTCCTTCATGCTTGTTACTCTTGAAGCAAATTATCTTTCCTGGTAAAATGCTCTGCAATGGGGACCACCGGCCGTCTGACCTTGCCATGACGGGACTCACCTCTGTATACGTAAGGTTCCAGGAAGAAGCTGCTTATATACGGGGAAAGTCGCGTGGATTAAGAGGAGAGCCATTCCGTTGTTTTTAGTATAATCGTTTTCTGGGGGACCGTACGAGGAAAGGATAATCTTAAACCAAGCAGACTGGCAAGGACAAAAGCTCCCTGGAGAGTCCAAGACAGCACAGAGAACAATGGCAACTTATGTCTCTTCCGACATAGGGCAAGAGGGAGCAGGACCCGAGGGTGAGGTTGATGTGAGGACTTGTAAATGGAGGATAATGGGGGTTGGTTGGGGTGGAGGTTCTTTCGTTATAAGGAAAGGAAACAGTTGCAGTTTAAACTATCCAACCCGCTGACCTTATTAAGAGAGCAGGATTGTTTTCGCCAGTCGTACTTAAGATATAACTATTTCTCCCGGCCGCGATCTTCATCCCTGGCAGTCGTCAATTCGCCGGGGCTAGTTTTCTATCTTTATATAACTTTGCCAATTGGAGAAGAAACGTTCCTTAATCCTTTTTAAGGGAAGGCCTTCATTTGGGTTAATGGGCCTTCCATTACTTTTGGGCCCTCAACATGGCTCGATTAATTTGGGTCCCAACATAGGTTCAATTAATTTGGGAACCGGCCCCGACGAAACAATATACTGAGCCCATATAATATTTGGGGGAATATTTCACGTTGGTGGTAATATTGTTAATTGATAGTATGGTAAAGCTTAGGTCATTATCTGTTTCCCTTTTAGGAGGACTATCAAATGAAAATATTACCAAAAATTCAATTATTCAGTATATTATCATGGTTAACCAACATTAATTTCGTTACAATACAATAATAAATCTAATAATATTAATAATTAATAAATAATAATAATAATAAGATGTTTAAGACCGCATTTCATAATTTTCATTACAATGGATTGTCATGCCTGGGTTACTATTTTTATCAATGTATATTTTTTTTTGCCAAATGATCAATTTCTACCCCAAACTTTTTCCGTTATTTTCCGATTTAACCTAAACTCTTTTCATAATATCGTCATGCATCTCTAACCCGTTTGGACCGTTATTCTCAATTACAACCACCGTTAAAGGCAAATTCATGGAACGGAATTACGTAAGTGGTGTGCACACGTGGCCCTTAACGCCGTTCTGTCTTAACACGTTGTAACCTGGTGACTGTGCATGACATGGCGCAGACGTGGCTAATGATATGTTCAAACGCATCATCGATGACGTGAACATACCCCCAAATCAAGAAAAACCCTAATCGATTAAAATTTACCCGATCTGAGTCGATTCTCCCCATATCAAGCAAACCCTATTTTACCCTCAAACACACTCTCTCGATCGATTCTTTCCAGTACCACCAAACACAGTTTTCGTTCATTCACCACCGTCTCTTCCTGATCCTCCAACCCCCCCCCCCCCCCCCACCGGCTCTCCATCGATCCCGACTCTACCAACTAACAGACCGACTTCACATCATTGCCCGACCTACCAACACATGCGAGTTCCAATCATTCACCGACTTCCACTCGAGTTCCACTGGTAATTTGTAACGCTTCTTGGTCGCGGGTCTGTTGTGGGTATGGTTGTGGGGGATTAGGGTTGGTCGTGGGGATTGGTTGTGTGGATAAGGATTTTGTGGGTTGTATGTCTGTTAAAGCTTAAGTATGTTAGTTTACTGTGGGCATTAGGATTGAGTGTGGCTTAAGTCTGTTTGTTTATTGTTGATTGGTAATGTGGCTTAAGTTTTACCTGGTTTGTGGCTTAAGTTTGACTGTTGATTGGTACTGTTGATTGGTAATTTGTCTGTTTGTGGGTTAAGTTTTACCTGGTTCTTTGTCTTTAGAAATGGAAGAAGGACGCGGTAATGTTGTTCTACATGTTGGTGGTAAACTCAATCTTTCTGGTCGGGTATCTTATGTTGGTGGTAAGACAGAAACATTTAACAATGTCGATGTGGATAAGATATGATATTTCACTATCAAGAGTTTTGCGAGAATGTGTGCATACGAGGCGACTAGGATGTGGTTCGCAAAACCTGGGAAAAGTCTATCCAAGGGTTTGGTTGAGTTTTGCAATGATGCTCAACTGTCTGAGATGGTGAATTTGTTATTGCAATATAAGAGCACTGATATTTTTGTTGAGGGAGATGAAATCCATGAAAGTGATCCCGAAGAAGATGAGGATGTTAGGGAGTTGGTAGGGGAAGATGAATTTGTTCATGCAGATATAGATGTTGATGATATTAATGAAGTTAATATAGATGTTGGTGATGTTGTAGAGTCTGATTATGTTAATTCTGAGGCTGAGCTCGTGGAGGAGGACCCTGATAGTGATAATGTTGTTTCTAGACCTGTTGAAAAGATGTATGACCCTGAATGTGATCATAGGACACTGAATTTTGAGGTTGGATTAAGATTTGATACACTTCGGCAGTTTAAAGATGTTGTTCAAGATTATGAAATTATAAATGGAGTTAATTTGCAATTTGTTAGAGTATAACCGAGGAGAATGGAAATAGTGTGTGAAAATGGGTGTCATTGGAGAGTATATGCTAGCTGGTTACAAAGAGATTTGACTATTGCTGTTAAGGCATGTCAGTTAGAGCACAAATGTACCAGATCTTTGAAAAAAAGACAGGCTACTGTGAAGTGGTTAGCTCGGGAATTTATTAGAATGAACAGACCATTGGATACTATGAGAGCTAGGGATGTCATGGTTGACTTGATAGAGAAATATAGTGTTCAGGTCAACAAGTTGCAGGTGTACCGTGCAAAATGGCATGTCTAGAGAATTGTCAATGGATCTATTGAGGAGCACTATAAGAAAATCAGGTCGTATGTAGCTTATCTCATCAAAGAAATGTCTTGATAGTACTTTCAAGCTTGATCTGGAAGTAACCCCTAGTTTAGGTCTCTTCAATACTTTTAAAAGATTCTATGTAGGCTTTAGTGAGTTGAGGAAGGGGTTAAGGCTTGGTTGTAGAAAGGTGGTGGGTTTCGATGGAACATTTTTTAAGACAAATGCTAGAGGAATTTTGTTGTCTACAGTTGGTAGAGATGGGAAGAACCATATGTTTCCTATTTCTTGGGCAGTTATGGAGGGTGACACCCAAAGTTGGATGTGGTTTTTGTCTCTTCTGTTTCAAGACCTGGCAGTCAATGATGGACGTGGATGGACCTTTATAAGCGATAAACAAAAGGTAAACCATGCTCACATTTTGATTGTTTGATGTGGTAAACAATGTTCACTGGTTTTTAAGTCACTTTTTGATTGATCTTATGGAACATGGGTTGATACATGCTGTTGCTGATTTAGCACCGTTGGCTGAGCACAGAAATTGTGCAAGGCATGTCTATTCCAATTGGAAAATTATTCACTGAGGACAATTGCTGAAGAAATGCTTTTGGACTGTTGTGAAGAGCACTCATGAGGCAGCCTATAAGAATGCATTGAACAAAATGGGACTGCTGTCTCCTGAGGCAGCTCAGGACTTTATCAAACAAGGACCTGAGCATTTCTACAAGGTGAGTACTCCTGTTTGCTCAAACTGTCCATGTACTCCTATTTTGTCCTTTGAACGTAGTTGTTATATTATGTACAAGTCTTCTTTGACACATCGGTGAAATGTGATGCAATTAACAACAATTTATGTGAGACTTCCAACAGCTATATTGCAGTTGCTTGGACAAAACCTATTGTAGATAAGTTGGATGACATAAGAGCAACTTTGATGGAGAGAATGTTCCATAAGAACAAATTGTTTGATGGTAGGGAAGATGAGATATGTCCAGAGATTAGGAAAAAGATTGAGAGTTTGAAAGTGGCTGCTGGTTTATGGGTTCCTAAGCCTGCTATTAGTGATAAATTTGAGGTGGTTCGTAGACAGGAAATGTTTATTGTTGATTTGAAAGCATGTACATGTAGTTGTAGGGAATGAGAATTGACGGGCATCCCTTGTTGTCATGGTATTGCATGCATCAACTTCATGAAGTATAATGTTGAGGCATATGTGCATGAATTTTTCAAGAAAACAGTTTACTTGGCCGCATATCAGCACCCACTGATACCTATGGAAGGAGAAAACACATGGCCAGAGGATACAGGTGAGCCAATTCAACCTCCTCCATTTAAGATCAGGCCAGGGAGACCAAAGAAGAACCGGAAGAAGGGACTTGAATAGGAGCCAAAGAATGCAACAAGACTGACTAAAAAAGGAGGGGAGATTAGGTGTAGTAGGTGTAAGTTGTATGGGCACAACAAGAGGAGTTGTAAAATAACAATTGTTGCTGAATCTGTAGCTGTGGTCCCTCGAGACGGAGTTCTTTCTAGTAGTCAGGTAAGTATGGAGTTTTATGTTATCATAGTTATTGTTTAGCCATTAATGATTCATGAGATTTTTTTTATTGAACATGATATATTTCCAAGAGGATCTGGTGGAAGTGTAAGAGAAGGAAGATGAGGAGTTGCTAGAAGGGGACCCTATGGGAGGGGAGGAGTTGGAAGGGTAGGCAATGCAAGAGGAGACAAGGGAAGGGGACGCAGGGGCAGAGGAGCGACTTTCTGTGCTACATCTCATTTTGAAGTGGGCACAAGCAGTCATGCTCAAAGCAGCTATAACATGGGGACATCCGCAACACAAGAATCTTCAATGGCTGGAGCAAGCATCGAGGTGTCTACCAATGTGCAACCTTAGTTTGAGACTGCTGCGATTGTCTGTTCTTATTTGTCTCCACTTCTGAACTGGAATTGTAACGGTCTGATGGGGTATATTTGTTCTGTATTGGGAATCTGTTCTTGTTTACATTGGTCTGATGGGGTACATTTGGCCATTACTTGGTCTGTTTGTGTTCTGTTTATGATCTGAAAATCTGTCTCGTACTAGTGTATGTAATCTGGGAATCTGTACATTAATTTGTAATCTATTGTGGTTTGAAAATCTGGAAATCTGTTTATAAATCTTAATCTGTTTGTTACATAATGGATACATAAAACTGGAAAGATAAAACTACATATGACAACCTACTTTCCATAACATAAGCACCAAACATAGACACATAACAACATTTATAACAACTGCACTATAGCATTTCAAAATCTTCAAATTCTCTTCAACTTTAGCCAATCCAATTTCCACTGTCCTTAATCGTGCCTCAATACTTCCATTTCCAGCAAATGAATCTGATGTCCATTGTTCTCTGTCCTCGGTCCATTTTCAGCAATCATATTTCCACTGTCAGCTATCCTCAACCATGGCTTATCAACCCACAAAAAAAAAATCGCACCCTTCATCAAACTTATAACGACAGCATCCAAAGAACCTTCTCCCATTGTTCATTTATGTTTTAGCTGTCCTAACAATACAATTAAGTCCACAATAACACTTCACAACAATGTTTTTTCCATGTAGATCGAACTATCTGTGTTGTTAGTGCTTTTACTCTTTCGTCTACTAGACATACCTGGCAACAGTAATAACATACTCTTTCAGTCGCCAACAATAACAACCACATTCTAGTAATAATAATGGATTGTAATTGGCCTAACATTAAACAGAAGACAATGGATAGTAAACAACAGCAATAACAATGGACAGTAAACATTAAACAGAAGACAATGGATAGTAAACAACAACAATAACTATGGATAGTAAACAACAGCAATAACAATGAACCAAGCATTAAACATCTATGGACTGAAATGTAATCAACCTGTGGAAATGGCAACGATGATGGGTTATCGAGGCGGTTGGGGAGGGAACCTGAGAGATCAAGTATGGGGTCGAGAGGAAGGATGGGGGTGTTGGAAAGGGAGGTCGGAGATGTCGGGAGGAAGGACGGGGGTGTTGGAGAGGGAGGTCGGAGATGTCGGGGATGGTAGGATACAACCAGGGGAGAATCGGGGGAGCGGAGAGATGTTAGGATTGCAAGAATTTGGGGATTTTTTTGATTTTAGGTTCAATCGGGGGTGTTGGATAAAGACAACGGTGGGCAGACGGCGTTAAGGGTCACATGTGCGCCACATAGTATTTCGTTTATGAATTGTCTTAACGATTATTATAATTGAGATAACGATCAAACGTTAAGATGCGTGACGGTATTACGAAAAATTTAGGATATATAGAAAAAAAACAGACTTGGGGTAAAATCGATGATTTATTTATTTTTTCTTTCAATTGGGTTTATTTTTATTTTATTTCCTTGCTCGCTCTTTTCAACGACAACCTCCCCCTCTCCCAAAACAAAGGTGGGAAATTCCCCGGTTCCACTGTCAGTGATTTCCATTATACCACGTGGGTTTTTCCTTTATTCAATCAGCTGGGTATTGCTCTTCTCGTTGTTGCTTGTTGTTCGTAGGGGTAGGAGGATCCCTAGGGTTGTGTTGTACTGTTTTTCATGTTCCTCGGGGCTATGTTGGGGTTGTAGTTTGGAGTTTCTGGACCCCCATTTTATTATTTGGGTTGAGGATGATATAGTGCGGGAGCGTTGATTCCTACGGTGTTTTTTTTTTTTGGTGATTTGGGTTGGCGGTAGATTTTGGTGTTTGCTGGCAAAGTTCTGATATTTTTGGGGGAGGATTCGGGTTCTTGGGAGTGAGGAAGGATTAATCCTGTCGTGTGTTAAGTGATGTAATACGAGGGTTCTCGGATTTGGGAGCATGAATTGCGGAAGGGCTTGGAGTGATTGAGGTGGGTATTGGATTGGTGGGTGAGATGGGGAAGGAGGAGAATAATTCTGGGGAAAAGAAAGTGGAGAAGAATTGTCTCTTGTATGATTCGGAGGACGATGAACCGATTGGGCCTTTGTTGAAGCTGAAGAAATCGCGGAAGTCTAAGAAGGGTGTGGATGCAGTTGGCGAGAAGGAGATTAAATTTGAGGCCGGGGATGAGAAGGCGGAAGCTGTTGAGGGTGATGTTGGGGGCTTGGACGATACATTAGCCAGCTTCAGGAAGAAGTTGAGAGCTCCGAAGAGAGAGCGGGAGTCAAAAGCTTCGGTTCCCGTGACCGTGAATTCTAAGACGATGGGAACTAATTTGGACCAATGCCCAGTTGAGATGATTGATGGGGCCGATGGAAAGGAAGGGAATCAAATGAAGAAAAGAGTGAAGAGAACCAAATTGAACTCGTTGACTGGAGTGGTGGAGGGCTGTGGTGGAGCTTCTCGGGATTTTACATCTTTGGAATCCCGGGCTGGTCATGAGGAAAGCAGTGATCTGTCTGGTTGTTTGGAGGAACAACCATATCATTGCAATAACAAACATGGTGATTCACTGTTGTCATTTATCAAGAAGGCGCAAAGAAGCGAGATTGGGGAATCTCATGTAGCTCTTGAGTTAAATAGTGAAGGAATGAAACACAACATAACCAAGAACGGCAGTGATGGCCCTGTATATAATATTACTTCAGATTCTGTACCCGTGGTTTGCACAAGGGAAGGAGTTTGTATCTCAGAAGGGACTCAACGTCTGAGCACTATTGAGTCTACAGAATGGGTTACTGTGCCATTAAAAGGAAATGTGTCCCTATCAAGGATTGGCGATGAAACATCAAAGCCTTGTGATGATGGTAACATCTCCAATAAAACGTGCAAAGACAAAAAGAAAGATGCACATGAGCAGATTAGTGGTAGAAGAATGGGAATTTTCTCAAAGTCTACTTCTATGGGGCCAGCCGAAGCCATTCATATGGATGAAGCCGAGGAGGTAAAATTTGGTGAGGCTTGTCCTAGCAACATCTCCCCGGTGACCAAACATATAGTTAATGAAACTAGTACTGACTGTATCAATCAAGACGAAACTGACGGCTTTGATGACACTTCTAACCCTGATTTGAGCAATAAGGACAATAGTGCATCAGTCCAGCGTGAATTACGGAAGCCCAAAAAGTGTAGGAGGCATGGAGACATGGCTTACGAGGGGGATGCTGAATGGGAGATATTAATGAATGAACGGCTGGAAAATCACCTACGCCCTTACAGAACTAGAGGGATGGTGGACTCATCTTCAGGTAGTGCCTCTGCGGCTGTGTCAGTTGGACTTAGAGCACGTGCCGTTGGTCCTGTCGAGAAGATCAAATTCAAGGAGGTGTTAAAACGCAAAGGTGGCCTTCAAGAGTATCTGGAGATCAGGTCAATTCTTCTTTGCTTCCGGCTTTCTGAAATTTACATGCCATGCAAATTCGTTATCAATTTTGAGATATTTTTTGTTGTTTTTGTTTCTTTTATTTTTCTTATTCATCCCAAACTGGGCGTAACATGTCCAGATAAAGCTGTTTTCATGCAGGAACCAGATCTTAGCTCTTTGGAGCAAAGACATGAGTCGAGCATTGCCTCTTAAAGAATGTGGCATTGCAGAAGCTCCACTTGAAGATGAATCACCTCGCGATTCTCTTTGTAGAGATGTATATGTTTTTCTCGATCGATATGTAAGTGATTACATATTATTGTCATTGCTATATCTCTATGTGGTTAAATTCTTTTTGTCTTTTCAGTATTGCTTACGATATACGAAATATTATCTTTCTTTACTTTTCAGGGTTATGTGAATACTGGAGTTGCATTAGCAAAACAGGCTGTAGAACGGATAGATAGTTCCAATAATGAGCTCATAGGTGAGAAAAACCACGGGGAGTGTGAGTTGGCACCTGCTGAGGCAAATGGAACATCTCTTGGGGGCCAGCTTAATAGTTCAGATAATTTTGTGGGTGCAGTAAGTAGTCTTGACAGTATGGATCAAATTCATGATTCTGGGTTGCTAGAGAACAAGGGCCCAGTGGACACTGGGGTGTTGGATGTCCCTCCGGTAATAGCAACTGATTGCATTGATAATAATCTTCTGGGATCTCATTTGGCTGATACAAAAGTGATAAGCAACTCGGAGAAGAATGTTCTGGATGCTGCTGATTCATCTACCAAGCTGACAGACTGCATATCTGAAACTGAAGTAATGACAAGGCCCTCGGAATCTAAACACATCTTTGACCATCCTTCAGATTCAGAAGCTAATGAAGGACAAGACGATGTAGATGTGGCAAAGCCAATGGACATTTCTGAACCCGTAGTGATGAAAGTGCCTTTGGTATCTTTATGCTCGACAGAGTGTCCTTCTGAAGCTAACGTTGGGCAATGCAATGTGGATGATGCCAAGGAAGTGATAATAGTCGGCGCCGGTCCTGCCGGCTTAACTGCTGCTCGGCATCTACAACGTCAAGGTTTTTCTGTTATCGTACTTGAGGGAAGGGATCGCATTGGTGGTCGAGTTTACACTGATCGGGCATCCCTTTCTGTTCCTGTGGATCTCGGTGCAAGCATTATCACAGGTGTTGAGGCTGATGTTGCCACCGAAAGAAGGCCTGATCCTTCATCTTTAATCTGTTCTCAACTGGGCCTTGAACTAACTGTGTTGAATAGCGACTGTCCTCTCTATGATATTGTGACTGGTCAGAAAGTTCCTGCAGATCTTGATGAAGCCTTAGAAGCTGAATACAACAGCATCCTTGATGACATGGTTTTGCTTGTTGCACAGAAAGGAGAGCAGGCAATGCAAATGTCTCTTGAAGATGGTTTAGAATATGCACTTAGGCAACGGCGAATCACAGGCTCAGGAAATTTTGCTCCAGACATTGAGATAAAAACTCCTCTGGGTGACTTTGTCGATCAAAAAAGTGATGAGGCTAAAGTAGCTCATGGAAATTGCAGTTTCAGTGAAGATGCGTTGAATCCTCTAGAAAGAAGAGTGATGAATTGGCACTTCGCTCACTTAGAATATGGATGTGCTGCTATGCTGAAGGAAGTATCTCTGCCGTATTGGAACCAAGATGACATATATGGAGGATTTGGAGGAGCACATTGTATGATAAAAGGAGGTTATAGTGCTATTACTGAATCCCTGGCATGTGAACTCAATATCCATTTGAATCATGCTGTGACAGAAATTAGTTATAATCATAAAGATTCTGATTCATCCGAGAACTGTGGTTATCGAGTCAAAGCTTCCACATCAAATGGGAAGGTATTTATGGGAGATGCCATTTTAGTAACAGTTCCCCTTGGGTGTTTGAAAGCTGAAACTATTAAGTTCCTTCCCCCATTACCTCCATGGAAACTATCTTCCATAAAGTGTCTTGGGTTTGGAATCCTCAATAAAATTGTCTTGGAGTTTCCCAATGTGTTTTGGGATGAGTCCGTTGATTATTTTGGCGCAACAGCGGAGGAGACAAATTGCAGGGGTTGGTGCTTTATGTTTTGGAATGTGAAGAAAACGGTAGGGGCCCCTGTCCTCATAGCGTTAGTAGTTGGTAAAGCAGCCATTGAAGGCCAGCAATTCAATTCAGATTATCACGTGCATCATGCAATGGCCGTTCTTCGAAAACTTTTTGGAGAGAAATCAGTTCCTGATCCCCTGGCATCTGTAGTCACTAACTGGGGCCAAGATCCTTTTAGTTATGGTGCATACTCATATGTAGCAATTGGAGCATCAGGTGAGGATTACGACATCTTGGGGAAACCTGTTGAGAACTGCTTATTTTTTGCTGGTGAAGCCACTTGCAAGGAGCACCCAGATACAGTTGGTGGTGCTATGATGAGTGGAATGAGGGAGGCAGTTCGTATTATGGATATTTTGACAAACAGAGATGACTACAGAGCAGAAGTGGAGGCTATTGAGGCTGCTCAAAGGCAATCAGACTGTGAGAGAGATGAGGTTAGAGACATAATAACGAGGCTTGATGCTGTTGAGATTTCCAACAAATTTTATAAGAACTCTTTGGAAGGGGATATAATTCTGTCAAAGGAAGCTCTGCTTCAGGACCTATTCTTCAGTGCCAAAACCATTTCTGGCAGACTATATGTTGTCAAGACACTTCTCGATCTGCCTGTTGAATCGGTGAAGTCATATTCTAGCACCAAAGACGGGCTAAGTACATTGAACTCTTGGATACTGGTATGTTCTACTCAGGTACCTTCTTTCTTTTTCTTCACTATAATCTATCAAAAGATTAGGGAATAGCACAATTTTGTTTCTGCTGAAGGATTCTCTTGGAAAGGATGGGACCCAGCTGCTGCGCCACTGTGTCCGACTTCTTGTTCGTGTCTCCACAGATTTGCTTGCAGTACGCCTATCAGGTACAATAGTCCTGTTTTTGTTTATTTTGCTGAGTTTCCTGGTATTAACTTTCTTTCATTTGCGATGATGGCCCTATCAGAAGGGAACAGATGTCTCCTTTCTTGTAATGTGTTGAATCATCTTTTCTACCATTCTTCTCATCATAGGAAGTTGTAATTTCATTTTGGTTCTTGTCAGGGAGTCTTTCAAACATGACTGATCTATCATATTGCTGCAGTCATTATGTGATAATATGGAGGCATTTTGTTTTGTTTTCTGGCCTTATAATATTACATCACCATTTGTAATCCCGGTTTGCCATAAGTGATTCCTTCAATGTTCAGTTCTTTTCCTTTTCTTTTTTCCATAAAGGCAATCACCTTGATGTTATGACTGAGTGCAACCCATTTTCAGTCTCCTCATGATAATTGTCTCTGGATTCCTTCCGTGATGTCTGCTTTTAATGCAATTGTGTTAACATTTTACTGATTGGTTATAACATGTACCTCATGTGGTTTTTGCTTCAAAAGGAATTCAACTGCAACATACTATTGTCTCTACTCTTACATAATAATCTATTGATAAATCACTTCTGCGTGATGTCATCCATACCACTATGGTCTTTTGCAGGTATTGGGAAAACTATGAAGGAGAAAGTTTGTGTTCATACAAGTCGTGACATCAGAGCTGTAGCTAGTCAATTGGTCAATGTATGGCTGGAAATATTCCGTAAAGAAAAGGCTTCTGGGGCTAGACTTAAGCTATTGAAGCAGACTGCTCAGGCCGATCCTTCAAGAAGCAAGTCTGTTAAAGAAATTTCAGCTGGGATGCATGATGCTTCACGAGCGCGACATGGAATTCATGAATTTAGGGGAAATTCAGACATGAAGTCTTCTAACAGCTTGAAGAAAGTGGCTGGGAGAACTGCCAAGTTAGAAACCATTTATGACTCTAAATCTGAAACCAACTCTTCAAGGTCACGTGGTTCATTGAACCCTGAAGCAATGGTCATGGAGGATGAAAATGTGGAAATGTCTGAGGAAGAAAAGGCTGCATTTGCTGCTGCAGAAGCAGCCCGTGCTGCAGCTGTTGCGGCTGCCGAGGTTTGTTTCCTTATCCATCTCTTTAATAAGTTAATGATGTTGAAGTTCGTGCTTGGGATTTATGGCTGATTGTGATCCAATGGTTAAGATAAAGCAGTTATCACATGAAATTTAAACTGTTTTCATGTGATTTTGCCTGATGTTTGAAAAACAATCTTCAACGAAGTAGCTTGAGATGAGATAGTTCATGTTGTGACATTATGATTTATTTCATCCTGATGAATGATCGTGATAATTGATAATCAAAATTCAGAATCAACCAAGTGCGGTGAAAAGGAAGTGTCACAATATTATCTGTGAGGTGCCCTTGTTAACTTGATCCTTGTTTGAATTTTATGTTTTGTCTATTCTTTGGGGTACCTTAATCTTGAGAGAGAATGAGCTTTTGCTACTGAACTGCGATTGATATCTACAGAGAACTCTTATGGCGTGATTGATTCTCGATAACATGTAAGAGACAAATGAGGGTTCATCCCGTCATGCATTGAAAAACACTTGTGTAGTCTTTCGTTTAAGTGAAGGACCTTACGTAATGATGACATCCTAAGTTTTCTTATGGGGTGAATGGACTTTTCTCGTCCAGTTCCTTTCCCCTGCTTGTGTCATTTACTGGATGTCTGCATGCTGTAGGCTTTTGCATCTGCAGAAGCGAAGTGGAATGCCATGTCACAGCTTCCCAAGATACCATCATTTTATAAATTTGTACGGAAGGAGCACTATGCTCAGGAGAACGAATATGACCCACGAATGAAGTACTCAGGAGGTGTCATAGGAAGACAAGATTGTATATCTGAAATAGACTCGAGGAATTGCAGAGTGCAGGAATGGTCGGTTGATATCCCTCCTGCACTTGAAAGTTCGAGAGTTTCAGTCGACAACTTGTCTCAGCGCAGCCATTCAAATGACATTGTTGGTCACCATAACTTCAGAGAGCATTCAGGTGAAAATACAGCAGTTGACAGCAGCCTATTGACCCAGGCTTGGGTAGATGCTTCCGGGAGTTTGGAAGTTAAAGATTATCATGCAATAGAGAGATGGCAGTCTCAAGCGGCTGCTGCTGGATCTGATTTGTTCCGAGAAAACATGAACATAAATGATGAGGAGGACTCAAATACATACTCTGGGCCACACACCTCAAAGCACCATAAGATTCCACGTGAACGTTCCGTTTCGCATATCACGGTTGACAAGGACTTGAAAGATAGTCAGCAGCATGGAGCAGATAAAATCAAGCATGCTGTTGTGGATTATGTGGCGACATTGCTCATGCCCCTTTATAAAGCCAGAAAAATTGATAGGGATGGATATAAATCAATAATGAAGAAGGCAGCCACAAAGGTTAGTGCCCTGTCTTTAGTTTATCTGCCTGTGTCAAGTAGGGGTCTCCTTTTAGTGCTGTTTGGTGTCTGTTTCAGGTTATGGAGCAAGCAACTGATGCCGAAAAGAGAATGGTTGTTCCACAATTTCTAGATTTCAAACGCCGAAACAAGGTATCTCTCTTTTTCCTTTTCTGTTATTTGGTGAAGTTTTCTTCTACTTCCATTTCACAAAAAAGAAAGAATGTCCTCGGACATGGAAAGGGAAGAGAAATATGATGCATCAGCTAATGAATGGAATTTGGACGAATTATTTTGGTAGCGAAACAAAGGTTTTATCACTAAATGACCTTATTTTTGTGGTTAGATGTTAAGCATTATTTATGTTCTTTTGATGCTTCGGAGAGCCTTAAACACCCTTATTGATGAAATATGTCAATGATAGTCGGAACTACTTCCAGCTTTTGGGGGATACCGACTCTTTCTAAGACTCTTGTATTTTTGTTATGTGTTTTTGTACCTTTATTTTGCAGATCCGTGCTTTTGTGGACACACTAATTGAAAGACACTTAGCTGCAAGGCCAAATGTCAAATCTCGATAGCTCAAATGTTTGATGATTCATAGTAAACTACTGGCAGATCTGGTCAATACAGGATTTTGGATTCATCTTCCTTCTTGAAGATGCTTCTACAGTAAGATTCAAGTTATTCCTGTATGGACTTGGAAAACCATTTTAGGCACTGAGCTGGGTTAGATTATAGATTGTAAACCACCCTAGAGTTGGTATTTTTAGAGAGAACAGATCGGCAATCCCATTTTTCTGGGGGGACTTTTCCCTGGGCAATAGTTCTAGAGAGATTGTCTCTAAGAAATTTTCTCCTTTATCTTTTCTAGTCAATTTGTAAATATCAGGAAGATACTCGTGACCTCAAATTTTTCAAAAATGGAACTCAATTGCCCTTTTGGGGTTATCTGAATTTCCTCTGGGTATTCGGCCAATGAATCAACTGTTGGATAATGGCGATGCAGCGTTTAGCTGGAAACTTCCCACGCATCTCCTAGTTTGTCTTGGCATCAACAAGGTAGGTACGTAAATGTATCACTGCTCCCTGTGATGCACCTTCCCTTAATTTGCTGGTGTTATGGTTCCTTCTGCTTGAAGGTTACTTTTAAAATTTTAATGTCTCCACTCTTAATGACTCCTTTAGGCTCTTGACCTCTTACTTACAGAGGTTGGAAGCGCACAACGTTTGTCCATCCCACAATCTTGGTAAGATGTTTTTCTTCTCCTGGAGGCCGAATCAAAGCATACCCTCAATTCCTATTTCCCTGCAGCTTCTGTTTCTCCTTTTATGTCCTAAACCAGATTCTGGTGTCATTGCACTTGCTTGTGTTGTTGGTATTGGATGAGGAAATATTGATTCTGAGGTGGGCAATGACTATGGTCGTTGGCAATTGTTGTCCTTTGTCCCTGTTGCGTCAGCAATCACTATTACTTTTCCACTGCAGCAACCGTTCTCATTACACGAGGTAAGGTTAGAAGGGTAAATTCACACTGGCTCCTTCTGATGTCTCCGGTTAAATTTCCTGTACGTGGTGGACATTCTCTCACTTTTTCTTCGGCGAAATATACTTATTAACGTGAGCAAATTTTTTATTTTATTATTAATTTAATTTATTATATAATTTTGTTATTAATTTTTATTTTTATTTTTATTTAAGTTCGTCTTAAATTTCTTTTAACTCAAATAAGACCTTAATATAATTTGGATCCTGTACTAGTGGAATTTTAACCTTTTATTTATTTACATCATAATTCACTTTATCTTAGAAATTCTTAATAAAACAACATTCGACGTTCATTGATTTTATATATTTTTTATGTTTAATTTTAACTTTTAATTCATTTTATTGTTTATCAACATTTTAAAATAAGAAAACACACTAGACGTTTAATTTTTATTTTTTTCTTTTTTTAATTAATAAATAAAATTTTTTTATTAAAATTTATTTGAATTATACATAATAAAATTTAAAATTTATTAAAATCGAAACATTTAATAATAAAATTATATAATAAGCTAGCTATAAAATAAAAAGTTAAAATTGAGAGCATGATGTATATTTTCCATTTTCTTCCTCCTTGTTCCGGGCAATTGAATAAATCAGAAATCCGAGTTCGATCGATTCTCCTCGTCACTACCCAAAAATCGAGAGCCAATAAAGATAGGAGGATCTTTTCCCTCGGTCCAATCAAACCCAGATCCCGTTCGTGAAGATGTCGTCCTCGTCGTCCTTCAGCGGTGATGAAACCGCTCCTTTCTTCGGGTTCCTTGGCGCTGCTGCCGCCCTCGTCTTCTCCTGTGAGTCCCTTATTGTCTACACCCGTTTCTCGTTTTCCTTTTCGATAGTGGTTTCCCGCAAAAGTTTCGATCTTTGTGTTGGGTGTTGTGGATCTGACCAGGAAGGTTTGGATTTGGGTTTGGGATTGCGAGTGATGATCTATGGTTTGTGGTTTGTGCAGGTATGGGAGCAGCTTATGGTACGGCGAAGAGCGGCGTCGGGGTTGCGTCTATGGGAGTTATGAGGCCCGAGCTAGTGATGAAGTCCATTGTTCCCGTGGTCATGGCTGGTGTGCTGGGTATCTACGGGTTGATCATTGCTGTGATCATCAGCACTGGGATCAACCCTAAGGCCAAGTCCTATTACTTATTCGACGGCTATGCCCACCTCTCATCTGGGCTTGCTTGTGGCCTCGCTGGTTTGTCCGCAGGCATGGCTATCGGGATCGTTGGTGATGCTGGTGTTAGGTAAGTTGGTTGGTGTTGTTATGGATGTTTATTGTGTTTGGTGGTGTGATTATTGATTCTTTATTATTGATTAAAGTTCCGTGAGATGGAGGGAGGAAGGTTGCACATGCTTGTTTGATTGTGTTATAGTTTGTCTGCGGGGAATTGAAGCAATTTGGCTTGTTGGAAACGGTTCTGCCCGGTAAATATGGAATAGGCCTTTAGAATTTGGACAGTAATATGCCTAGAGCAGTGAGAAGCTTCTGTGATTTTTGCCAGATAGAAATTTTGGATTGTATTTAATGAAGAGATTGGACATATGGTTATTACCTAGAAACTAGTGCCTTTGTCTTGCATATATGTTTCTTGAGTCATCCTATGACGTGTGGGGTGGCCCTTTTAGAAGGCATAGATGGTGAATTGTTGGAGATTTGGTTCTGTTTTTTTATGTTTGTCTGAAGAAATCAGGTGGACTGTGGATATTGAGTCTGTGGCATGACATAGTGACTTGGACTTTCTGTAGGATTTATTTGTTTGAATCTACCATGTAGAGTTAGTGTTATCGCTGATTAAAAAAGCCTTCACAGTGTCGTGTTTGTTCAGTGTTGAATCCTTGACCAGTTCGTCATGCATGTCCATGGGTTGCCCTGGACTTGTGGGGAAAAGCGTTTGGTGTGAAGTCATAAGCTCTGTTCTCTGATCCTGTGCAACTCTCTGATCATTTCCAATTATTTTTCTATGCGACAAAGCATGCTCTTTTCGCCTTTGATTGGCATCACGTAACTCTATTCGGAAAAGAAAACTTGCTTGATACTCTTTTTATGTGCAGAGCTAATGCACAGCAACCAAAGCTCTTCGTGGGGATGATCCTCATCCTTATCTTTGCCGAAGCTCTCGCCCTATACGGCCTCATCGTCGGAATCATCCTATCTTCTCGAGCTGGTCAGTCCAGAGCTGATTAACGGGAATCTTTCTCCATGCCAATGGGAGCTTATCTGTGTCTCTTGTCCATTAGGGATTTATGATAGAATCCGCAGTAAAAGTTGTATCTTATTCATGAAGGTGTGATTGCACGCCGGTTGTTGGTTGACTTATCTCTGCTAATGGCCCAATTGAGTTCAGTAATAAATGGACCTGTCCGAATACATTCATCCTAAGTCTACGAGAATGAGCAGAAGGAAATACGAAGTTACAGGAGGAACGTGGAAGCATCATATCCTATATGAAAGGGACAAAATCTTCTTGGAAAACAAAGGACATTCAACTAAGATCATATTTGGTATTGTTTTGTCTTTAGACTCCGAACTTGTTCATGTCAAATATATCTGACAGGTTGCGATTCCATTGCCATCACACCTGTCACATCATCGCGGCTGGATTTTAGAGCTGCTCGGAAAGGTTGAGGATTTAGGGTTTCATGAATCGGGGAGTCTAATTTTACACCTCAGAAGATCATAAGGTATATTATCTCCATGACATGTTATTCATGCATATTGTAATGTGGATTGATCTCCATCATAGGGTTTGGAGCATTTACCACTTCTTCAGAGGTAGAGTGATCTGACCATCATAAGGTAATCTTCCTCAAAATCCTCGTGCAAACTTGCTCTACCTCCATGGATCTCTGATGTTGAACTGCCTACTTCAGTTGTTACTGCAGAGTGTGTAAGGCACAGGTTAAGGGGAGACAAATCTCTGGACCGGATCTTATATTTAGAAAAGATAATGTTGTTTTTGTTTAAGCTACAAATCCTTACTACCAAAAAAAAAAAAGATAAATGTTGTTTCTGTAAATTACTATAGCCAATGCTGTGGTATCAGATTAGATTGTCTTGTCGGAAGTTGAATAGAAGCAATCTTGAAATTTACTTCTTGTCCAAATTGCATCCTGAGAAGAGAAATACTGCATGACCTGAATATGAATATCCCCCTTCGAGGTACCACTCCTCCCTGTATTCTATGCATGCCGCGAGTTTCTCTCGCCAAAACCGGAGAGCGAGACCTTGCCGGAAGGCCTGAAATCTGCCTAGGAGGGGAAATGCACTTGCTGTAGGATTAGTTCCCTTCTATCATTCCCTCAATTTGAAGTCACCAATAGTCCCCACAAGAGCATCCTCCATCCTTAAAATGATGGAATCTCTTCCCATCCCTGACCACGATCTCCCTTCCTACCACCCTGGACATGAACTTTATCGCGTTGTGGCAGTCCCCGCATATCCTAAGGTTCTTGAATACCCGTACAGTCCCCCCGGCAGGTAGCCTCATCAACCCGTACGCCACAGCAATCTTCTCGCTGTGCACCGACACCGCGTACTCCTTGTGCTCCTGTTCCATGTCATGCAACACGTGCTTCGTGTCTGGGACGTAACCCAGTTTCCTCATCTTCATCACTAGTTCCTCCAAGTAAACATAGATGGACTTCACCTCCGGGTGCTCTGCGTCGTCAGCCAAGAACACGTGGACCTTGCTCTCCACTTCGATCCAGCTGCAGGCCGGCTCCTTCTTAACCCCTCGCTCCTTCATCAGTTTCCTCACTTCCGCTGCTTTATCCCACCATCCTGCAGCGGAAAACATGTTCGAGAGAAGGATATAAGTTCCGTCATGCTGAGGTGTTAGTTCGAAAAGCTTCTCGGCAGCTTCTGTCCCCACGTCGATGTTGTTGTGAGTCCTACAACCAGCAAGAAGAGCCTCCCAGATAGGAGCTCCTGGTGAATAAGGCATTCCATCGATTGTATCCTTTGCTTCTGTGATTTTACCGGCTCGACACAGCAGATCGATGAGACGTGCGTAGTGGTCCTCGCCTGGAGTTATGTTATAATCAGCACTCATCAGCTTGAAGTATTTCTTCCCTTCTTTCACCAGACCCGCATGACTGCATGCGGATAGTACCGTGAGGAAACTAATCCGGTCAGGAACTATGTCTTCCCGTAACATGATGTCAAAGAGCTCAACTGCCCGAGTGCCATGACCATGCTGCCCGAGTGCAGCAACCATTGCATTCCAGGACACCTCATCAAGATAAGGCATTGTGAGGAATAAACGGTCAGCGTCTTGGATAAGTCCACACCTTGCATACATTGTTATAAGAGCATTTCCGACTGAAAGACTAGAATCGTGCCCTGAGCGTACGACTAATGTATGGAGCTGACGACCAATCTTCAGAGATCCGAGGACGGAAGCACAAGTGATGGCACCAGCAAATGCATAATCACACGGTTCAAAACCCTCAAGCCTCATTTCATTGAACATCTTCAATCCTTCCTCGCCAGACCTGTTCTGAGCCAGGCCAGATATAATCACTGTCCACGTCAGCAGGTTCCGCTCAGGCATCTCCATGAAGAATGATCTTGCTTCCTCAATTTTCCCTTTGTTCACATACCCTGACAACACCGAATTCCAGGATACCAAGTCCTTCAGAGGCATATCTTCGAAGATTCTCTTTGCTGCCTCAAACTTTCCGGCATTCATGTAGAAAGTAATCAGCACATTACTCACTGACAGAGCAAACATCGACGAAGGATATTTGTGCAGCTTCACAACAAATGCATGGACCTCTTTCCCGTGTTTCGACAATCCAGCATCCGCGCACGCGCTCACCACACTGCTCAAGGTAAACTCGTCCACATCCACCTTCAACGGGAGCATTTTTCTGAACAATTCTAAAGCTTTGGTAATCCGCCCGTGGTGCACGTACCCAGAAATCATGGCATTCCAGGCTACTCCCAGCTTTTCGGTCATCTTATCAAGTAAGGCCTGGCCCGACTCAAGATCATGGTTCCTCACGTATCCAGCAATTATTGTTGTCCAAGTTAGCTCATCCCTCGTATCCATCTGTTCAAACAACTTCCTGGCTGCGGCCATCAGTGAGGCAGAAGAAGAGACCAGCGGGGAAGATGCACCCTTTACATACACGGATATCAGTGCATTTGAAACCGAAGTAATGCCAGCAGTCCCCGACTTCACCACGTCACAATGCAGTTGCTGACACTGAACTTCCCCGTCAACTATAATAGCCACCGCAGCAAGCACACTCGTGTAAGTAAAATAATCGGGTGTGAACCCTCGCCTTCTCATATCCAGGAACAGCCGAAATGCACCGTGTCCGTCCTCATTGTGGGAGTACCCCGTGATCATCGCATTGTAACAAACAGTGTCCCTCAACCCCACCGGCGTCCCATCAAAAACCTTCCTCGCATTCGCCACGTTCCCCGAGGCAGCGTACGCAGATATAAAGGTCGTTCGGGCAACGACGTCCGGGTGAAGAATTCCGTCGAACACGCGGCGAGCGTAGACGAAGTCGGAGCACTTGCAGTAGACATCGATGAGACGGTTCGTGATGTGGGGTCCGGGACAGAACCCGGAGGTGAGAATATGCGCGTGGGCGACGCGGGCGAGGGAATGGGAGTCGGGTCCCGGAGGGTAGCATCGGCGGAGCTGGGCGGCGTAACGGCTGGCGAGGGACCGGGTGAGGTCGGGGAGGAAGGACAGGGCATTCGGGGCAGTCATGTCTTTATTAATATCTATTATGAGAATAAGGATTCGCTTCAATCATTTGACTTTCCAATTCCTAATCTTTTTGATATGATTTCTGATGATGATGATGATGATGGCTTTGGACGAAGAAGATGATCCGAGGCATCGAACATGAAACTGAAATGTAAGAGAACTTCCACTGGTCGCTTATTTTATTACCCAAGAAAGTGTTGGGCGGACGGCAACGGTCTGATCTCGGACTTTGCTTAGCTGTCCACCTTGAAGAGACGACAACGAACAACCAACCAAAACCCCCGAGGAAAGTGAGAAGTGTCGAAGAAGGGAGGCTCTAACCACTGTCAGGTGAGAAGTCTGAGTTCAGTCATGGAAATGAATGATAAGATTCGACTTTGACTTAAAGATATTATTATCATAATTTCGAAATTATATATTTTATTTTATAATTTTTTCATTACATTAATACTGCACAGGTATTTTAACTTTATAGGAATCAAATTTCTTTACCATGTTTGTAAATTAATCGTTTACTTTCTTTACATTCACTATTTCTTTTGTTTAACAAACGTTGTAATGTAATCATCACATTCGTTGTCCCCGCCCCCCTGTTTTATGCTTTCCTTTTATTACAACCTCAGACCGTCCTGTCTTTCCTTCTTTCCACCCCCTGTCGGAGAAATCACCGGTCGGGAAATTAAGAAAAAAACAAAACCAAATGGATCGACTTCCGTGACCGTCAGAGGGAGGGAGGAGGGAGCGGGGGATGCTGGGGGATTTCCGAAGCCCTAATATTCGAAGGTTTTAGTACGACGACGACGACAATGACGACGAGGGGGAGCAGATCCGACAAGGCTAGGATGATATTCCGCCACTTCGACTCCGACCGGGACGGCGGACTCGACCGGTCAGAGATGGCCGCCCTCGTCGTCGCTGTTAACCCCAGGGTCAAGTTCAGCGACGAGCAGATCGGCGCCATCCTCGACGAGGTCTTCAGGACATACTCCGAGTTCATCGACGCCGGTTCCGGGTTGACACTCGAAGGGCTCGTCCGAACCTACGATGATGGCGCGGGGGACGTTGACAGGGATTTCGAAGCCCTCGGGCTATCGCTGGATCAGTTGGATGCGGCGGAGGAAGGGGGCGGTGACACGGCTGCCGGGGGTTATGACGAGGTGTCGTTTTCGTCCATTGTTGACGAGAGGATGCTGGTGGAGAGTCAGAAGCAGCAGCGGACGGCTGCATGGGCGGGGTCTCCGAACCACGGGATTGTGTTTGACGATACTTGGAAGATAGTGGACGATTTGGAGATTCTGGTGAAGAGGTTGAAGGCCAAGCAGGCTAAGGATGGGAAGCTGAAGGGGGATAATTTCGATGCGTTCTCGGACGCGGGTTGGTCGAGGGAGTTGGGGCCGTCGTCAGCCGATATGTCTGATAAAAGGGTCCATTGGGACGAGTCAGGGCATGATTATGCTGTCTTCATGAGGGAATTGGGGGCCTTGAGGAACCGGGCTGATGGGGCGCAGTCGAGGGAAGAGGCTTTCGATAGGCACATGGCGATTGGTCGGATTTTGTATGAGCAACAGTTGTTTAAGGAGGCTCTGGTGAGCTTCAAGCGGGCTTGTGAGTTGCAGCCCGTCGATGTTCGACCGCATTTCCGAGCGGGGAACTGCTTGTACATCCTGGGAAGGTGTAAGGAAGCCAAGGAGGAGTTTTTGCTGGCGCTGGATGCAGCAGAAGCGGGTGGAAACCAATGGGGATACTTGCTCCCTCAGATTTTTGTGAATCTCGGGATTGCCCTCGAAGGGGAAGGTATGGTTTTGAGCGCTTGCGAATATTATAGAGAAGCGGCTATACTCTGTCCGACTCATTTTAGGGCATTGAAACTTTTGGGCAGCGCGTTGTTTGGAGTAGGTGAGTATAGGGCAGCCGTTAAGGCCCTGGAGGAGGCTATATTCTTAAAACCCGATTATGCTGATGCGCATTGTGATCTTGCATCTGCATTGCACTCGACGGGCCAGGATGAGAGAGCAATTGAGGTATTTCAAAGGGCCATTGACTTAAAGCCAGGACACGTGGACGCACTGTATAACTTGGGTGGATTGTACATGGATATGGGTAGGTACCAGAGGGCTTCGGAGATGTACACGAGAGTTTTGGCGGTTTGGCCGAATCACTGGCGTGCACAGTTGAACAGGGCCGTGTCATTATTAGGTGTCAGTGAGACAGAGGAAGCTAAGAAGGCACTCAAGGAAGCATTGAAGATGACAAATCGGGTAGAGTTGCATGACGCGGTTGCTCACCTTAAACAGTTGCAGAAGAAGAAAAAGATAAAGGGCAATGGAGGAGGTACCTTCGACGAAGGTCCCTTCTTAGTGATAGAAGCTTCAAAATTCAAAACTGTCAGCGAGAAGACCACAGCGAGGCAGGACTTGGCTACTGCCCTTGAGATTAGATCTTTGCAGAGAGTTACTAGAATGGGTCGTTGCGATGTGGAATTTTTGACTAAGGAAATGGGTAAGAACGATGTGCCTGTGTCTTACTCTGGAGCAGGAGTGCCCGAGAAATCTATAAGGAAACCAAACTTGGAGGAGATTTTGCGCAGGCTCCTTGGCTTTTTGAAGCCCGAAACATTTCAAGGAGCTGTGAAAGCTATAAATGAACGCATTCTTACTGTGCTTGATCAGATGGGTTCGGGCAGAGTTGACCTCGGCATGTTTTATGCAGTGGTTGCCCCAATTTGCAGCGGTCCGGTGGAGAAACGGAAGCAAGCTGCCTTTGATGCGCTCCTATGGCGCTCAGTGAACGAAGGTGCTTCCGTCACTCAGCTGAGGAAAACAGATGCCACCTGTTATATCAAACTCTTAAGGGCCATATACATTCCTTCGGAAGGCATGGACAAACTGCTTGAAATCCATGGAGAAAGTGATGCTTCGGCTCTCTCTTTTTCCGAGTTCCTCGCCATGTTCGACGATCTGGACTGGGGTTTCGGCATCTTGTCCACCTTGGTAAAGCTGGAAGATGGTGATAGGAATCGACATGGAAGCCATGTTTGCGCGGTTTGCCGGTACCCAATCATCGGCTCCCGTTTCAAGGAGATGAGATCCAACTTTAGCTTGTGTAGCCAATGCTACAGCGAAGGGAAAGTACCTTCCTCATCTAAACAGGAAGAGTACCAATTCAAGGAGTACATGAGCGAGGCTGACGCGATGAAAGATAAGTGTGTGTGCTTCAATTTGCAGTCACGAAACGAGCCTTAGCATCGCAGAGTACTGTTGTTAACTTCCTTCTGTTCTTTTCCTCTTTGCTCGATGTTTTTGATCCATTAGCGTTGAAGTACATAGTAGCTCACGACCGATTCAGAATGGCCTTTCGAGATCCCTTTTTTGTAATCACAAAGAGTGTTGTTCTGTGGTTTCAAACGTTGATCGTTTGCTGTATTTGCTCTCTGAATGTAACTAACAGTTGGACTTCAAACGTATTTACGAGCCTCACCACTCAGGCAACCTCATAGAGCAAGCTAATCGCTGTCAGATCCCGGTCGACTGTTTGTTGTCTCGATTTCCTGTCTTTCTGGCCTTCCATATGTTAATTCCTGTGTCTGGTTTCGGATTCAACATCGACATTTACGAATTTACGGATTCCTTTCAATTGGATGTTGGTTGAACACGTGGCGAGAGTGCAGGAAAGAAGTTAGTTACTTTGTGGCGGGTAAAGCCGTTATTCTTGCAGGAACCTGCGGTTTCGGAGTGGAACCGTTCTTCTTTCAAGAGAACCTTAAATTCACGAGAGATATTAATCCCTTTAGACTTCAATGGAGATGGGAATACTGAAGCCAGCGCAGAAGTATGCCGCAGCGGGCCTCTTTGCATTCTCACTGCACCAGTCCCAGATCCACCAGTCACGACTTCGCCATACATTACCTTCCCTTGAGGAGGAGGGGATTGGCGATGGTTCGAGCGGCGTGAGGGGGGTTTCTGTCTCGTCGGACCACCCTGAGTACTGGATTCACGAGAGTTCAGGATTGCTTTGGCCTATCTTCAGGTTTTCTTTCCACACGCCTCCCCAAACCCCTTGTCGTGAAGAGGTGAAATTAGCGACTGCATTGAAGTTAACGCGACTTGTATTTAAGGTTTCTGGGGGTGGATGAGCAGTGCTGGCAAGGCTTACAGGAAACGGCAGGATCATCTTCGCAGATCAGGCATCACATTGGGGCGGTGCGTGGCCTGCTCGATAATCTGACTAAAAGAATCTTTTATTCGGTAACAAAGACGAGTTCTTGTCTTCTGCCAGTTTCTGGAACTGTTGGTGGAGGAAAAAGATGACAGTTCTCCAGAGACGAAAGACAGGGAGCTTGCTTTATCGAAAGCTGTTGATGCTGTTGTGCTTAATGAGGACAATATCGGGCCTAAGGACGAGGAGAAGAGTAGCTGTGCATATGAAGAGCAATGTCATGAGAAGCTTTCTAATGATGGTAGAAATTTGTCGGCTGAAGATCCTGCAGAACCTAACAGAACTCTTCAGTTAGATTCAAGGAGTGCTGGTGATGAAAAACTTCACGGCCTTTCTGGGATCAGGAAGCACGAAGAAGATATAGAAGAGAGTTCACGTGTGAGTCGTCCGATGAAATTGACAGTCCTTTACGAGCTTCTTTCTGCCTGTATGGCAGACAAGTCAAAGGACGGCGAAAGACCGGCTGTTATGGACTGCTATGATGCGAGACATCGGGTGGCTTTGAGATTACTAGCAGAGTGGATGGGTGTGAAATGGACCGAAATGGTTCGTGCTTTTCGTAATAATTTTATTTAAGTAGAGATGAAAAAAAGAAACTATTCTCTGCCCTTTATGTTTCATTTCTGTACTATCTGAAGGAAGCTTTGGAGGCAATTGTCGCTTTATCTTCTCCGCCGAAGGAGAAAGGCCGGACTGAAGAGGAAAGTGGAGAGTCAGAAAGCTCTTGGATGAATTGGAAGCGTGGAGGTGTCATTGGTGCTGCAGCGTTGGGCGGAGGAGCTGTGATGGCCATCACGGGTGGTATGGATACATTTCGATACTTCTCGTCACATATATTAGTTTGCAACACAATTTTGTTTGACCTCTTGTATGGACGGTTTGATGGGGGTAATTTGTCAAAGTGTAGTTTTTCTGTAGGCCTTGCTGCCCCAGCCATTGCGCATGGATTAGGAGCCCTGGCCCCCACATTAGGCAGCATTGTGCCTTCGGTTGGAGCGAGCGGTTTTGCCGCTGCAGCAACGGCAACAGGAACAGGTGCTGGCGCCGTCGCAGTTGCTGCATCCTTTGGAGGTACATGTTCAGCATGCAAGATGAGAGCCATGGATGACGTTCTATAACATAAATTTACATGATGGAGTCCTGTATATGTTCATAATCGATTTGGTGCAATAACCATTTGATTACTGCTTTGTGGATCAGCTGCTGGAGCTGGCCTTACGGGATACAAAATGGCTAGAAGAACCGGAGACATTGAGGAGTTTGAATTTGAAAGAGTCGGTGAAAAGCATGACAAAGAGGTATGCTCTTAACAGATCATCGGGTTCTCAGCTGGCAAGCTGCTGTGTTGGTGATTGATTGTAAGCCACTCCATTGTGTCATGCTGCACCTAACGATCAGCCATTTCCAGTTCTTGTCATGTTTATTATATGAGTAATCCTTTCAGAGACTGGCTGTTGAGATTCTGGTTTCTGGACTCGCATTTGGGGATGATGACTTCGTCAGGCCATGGGAAGGTATTGGGGTCGACACGGAAAGGTATCCCAACCTTCGTGCACCTCTTGCAATCTTGCTTCGTATTGTATGTTGCCATCAGGTTGGTTTGAAATTCATTTTGTCTAGAAGATGAATCGAGATGACGGGTTTCACTATCTGCAACTGCTGTGATTCTTCTGGTTGAAAACACAGGTATGCGCTCAAATGGGAATCCAGACATCTGATTGCTTTGAGCACCGCAGTCCGGGACTGGTTCACTTCTAGTAATCTATCTTTCCGCCATTATTTTCCTCAAAGCATTCAGTTCCACAAGTACTTTAACGAGGCTCACATGTTCTCCTCCACGACTTGCGACGGTAGAAATTGCCGCGGAGCTGATGAAGGAAGGCGCAATGTTCACTGTTTTAAGTGCCCTTGTTACTGCACTAGCTTTGCCAGCAACTCTAGTTACTGCATCTGATCTCATCGATAGTCAATGGGCCGTAACAATTGACAGGTTGTTGTCATAACTCAGTTTACATAATTAGAGACTGTTATGCAATGATAACCCTTCCCCTACTAACTTACGTCTGTGAAGAACAGATCAGACAAAGTGGGAAAGCTCTTGTGCGACGTGCTTCTGCAGAGATTGCAAGGGAACAGGTACTAATACGGGACCCTCCACGAATAATACCTGCAAGAATACTAAAAGACGACCCCCTCAGGGGATTAACTATAATTTGCTTGGCATATTTCCCTCGCATCCCAGGCCTGTCACGCTTATTGGTTTCTCGCTGGGTGCCCGGGTAATATTCAAATGCTTACAGTGTTTGGCTGAAGCATGTAATGCAGACAAATCACTGCCAGGAGGTTTGTTCTTTTTCGCTCCGATTGGTCCTTCAGACGTCTTTCCCACATCCAATGCTCACACAGAAGTCTCCGACGTCCTGCAGCGAGGATCGTGGAAAGGGTGGTACTTCTAGGAGCACCGATTCCAATCAAGGACGAAAACTGGGAGACGGTCAGAAAGGTAGACAAACATCTCCCCGGAAAGGATCCGTCCCTTTTTTCTCTGCAGAAAAAACGAAAATATTTGAACCTCTAACGGTTGTAAATCCGCATGCTAGATGGTAGCAGGGAGGTTCGTGAACGTGTATTCCCCGAATGACTGGACGCTGGGCATAGCTTTTCGCGCAAGGTGAGGGGACACAACCCAATCTTTCATTACCTTAACCAGAAGGATGATCTGAGCATCCTAAGGTGGCCGGGTCTTGTCGTCAATGCAGCTTGCTATCGAAAGGACTGGCCGGCATACAAGAAGTCGATATCCCGGGGGTAGAGAACGTGAGATAGATGCATGCAAACATCACATCACATCATGGCATAGTCATAGAGACATCGGGATTGAACCGAGCGAGGGGGTGTGTGGTTTTTGGTGCAGGTGGATGTGTCTGGGATGCTGGAAGGCCATGCCTCCTACCTTTGGAAGACCAAGGCCATCCTTCAGAAGCTGGAGATGGACACTCCTTAATTCCTTTACCCCAAACAGGGGGAGTGTTTTTTAATTCAGCAATTAAATAAGTTAAGTTATTGCCAATCTCTAAAGAGCTTAAAGGTTTGGAGTACAATATTTCAAAATTTCTAAAAGTAATAATTTTAAATTAATTTTATAAAGATCGAGTTAAATTCTAATTTAAAAAATTTCGAAATAAATAAACTAATTTATAACACACTCAATTTTCAAATTTATGTAAGAAAAAGAACAAACAGTGATTTGGGAATGTGCCTCGTACAAGAAGAAGACCCACCAAACTCGAATCGGGAAATCTGAAAAATACATCGATAAATCAACTTGACGCTAATGATTTGCCGGGTCGAGGTTTCAGCATCCGCTTCCTCCGATTAAGTGGGGGGTCGCCTCCCATTCGATCCGATTGGATCGAGATCGTTTGATTGCAGAGGCGGTTGGAATCGCCTCAAAGTGTCTGTTTGTCTGTCCGCTGGATTGATTGATTTAGGTTCGTCGCGAGGGGGAGGGGTGGGTTGTGATTTCTCCTGGATTAGATTTGAACGGGTTGTCGGGATTTGTTTGAAAAATGGATGCAATCAGGAAACAGGCCACCAAGTTCCGGGATCAGGTCGCCAAGCAGCAGCAGGTAATTCCTATTGTTCTACCTGTATCCCTAGGTGATCTCGGATTGTCATTTGGATGAGCTTTGCTGATGTGGGTGATTGCCGAGTCAGGTGTCCGTGTTTGAGATCTCTTCCTGCCGCTCCCTTTTCTTTTTTCTTGGAGAGGGAGAGGAGGGAAGGGCACGAGGGTGGGGCGTAGGGAATTCGCGCTTACCACTCGTTTAGATTTCTGTGCTGGAAGAGATCTTGTGACATCTTTTTCTTGATGATTTAATCATGGTTTCTAAATTCTTTTTCCACCCTCAGGCTGTCTTTAGGCAGTTTACTGGCATATATGGTGGTGCCGACAATGTTGTGGCTGATGAGACAGAACTTCTACATCATCAGAAGCTTGAAAAGCTATACATATCAACACGAGCTGGCAAGGTCAGCTTTTCTATTATTTTTCAACTCAAGCAATGTTGATTGCTCTATACTGACTGAAGCGAGCATTACTGTATCAGCATTTTCAAAGGGATATTGTTCGTGGTGTGGAAGGCCATATAGTTCACGGCTCCAAGCTGGTTGAAATTGGTAATTTACGAAGTACTCTCACATATGAGTTTCTTTCACTTGTTTGGGCGATTGATATGTGTGAATTTGTTTTGTTCTTTTCAAAATGACTTCTCAACAGGTACCAAGTTATCAGAAGACTGTAGAAAATATGGAAGTGAAAACACATGTACGAGTGGCACTACACTGTCCAAGGCCGCGGTTAATTTTTCCAGAGCTCTTGCTCAGATGGAAAGAGAACGGGGAAATCTTCTGAAAACTCTCGGTACACAGGTACTTTCCAACTTATTTTTTGTAATTTTAAGCATGATAAACCGTTTACTATTTCAAGCTACAATGCTATCAGCAAAACTCATGCCTTAGTCTTGGTCCTAAATTCCACTAGGTAGGGTGTCCAATATCTCTACTTTGAGTTTGATCTATTTCAGCTCACATTCTGTTGAACACATGTGCATGAAGGCCTATTGGGCCCTTTGATAATTATATAGGAAGTTTTAAAAAGGTTTGTTGGTTAAGTCACTTGGCATGGGCAATGCAGAAGAATCCAAAATCGATGATGTTTTCAAGTATAATATCACATTTGATTTATGTGAATGGAAAATCTGTTGTTGTAACTGGATCAATGAGTTTAGGTTGGAGGTGAGAACGCGAGGGCTTGCTCATCAAGATATATGGATTAATGTGTTATGTTATCCCCAAGAGAAGGGATCGCTTTCTACCGGGACTTCGATATGTTTTAGTTTTTGACATTTTCCATCTGTTTGCTATTTTTATTCTTGTGGAAGATTAAAATTTTGTGTTTGGTCTCATCCTATGTTCAGGTCGCCGAGCCACTGAGAGCAATGGTAATGGGTGCTCCTTTAGAGGATGCCCGACAGCTTGCTCAGAAGTATGATAGAGTGCGTCAGGAGGCTGAAGCACAGGTAATATATATCGGTTAGTGATTTTCTGATCTGCTCTCTGCATGGTTTCTCTTTTCAACTTTTCGTCTGGTTCCATTCAATTTGAGCACAATGAGAATTTTTTTATCTTTATGAAAAATGGGAAGCTGAATAAATATGAAGCTAGCCGTAATTGTCATTCTTCGTAATAGATCAAACTGGGCATCAAAAGATCGGCCCTGGAAACATTTATTCATATCGTATTCTTCCTATTTACAGGCCATTGATGTCTCAAGACGCCAAGCTAGAGTGAGAGAAACTATGGGCAATCCTGATAATGTCGCAAAGCTGGAAGCTGCTGAAGCCAAGCTTCAGGAGCTGAAATCTAACATGGCAACACTAGGCAAAGAGGCTACTTCTGCAATGGCAGCCGTTGAAGGTCAACAACAGAAAATGACTCTTCAGAGACTCATTGCTATGGTGAAGTTCTTTTTGAAATTCCTAGTAAGTTTATGCAGGTATACGGAAGCAGGGCCTGGCCTGTGCTAACTATCTTCAAATTATCATTTAAGGTTGAATCGGAACGAGGTTATCATCAGAGAGTTTTACAGATACTTGATCAACTCGAAGGAGAGGTAATTACTACCACTGAGCAGTTGATGAAGGGAAATAATTGTTTCTTCTCTTTGACTCTCTTCGCTCAACTTGCGATGTTTGAATAGCTGGTGTCTGAACGTCAAAGAATTGAAGCAGCTCCTCCCCCTCCTGTTGAAACCTATGTTCCTCCACCTCCCTCATACGAGGAAGTCAATGGTTCCTTTCCCCCTGAGACCTTCAGTGACTTATCTGACATCGACTATTTCTTGGGGGAGGTACATGTCTCTGCTTGGAGTTTGTTTTGTCCATGGGCCATCTATTTACTGAGGCTTCTTATATTTGATCCAGGTTATGTATGCATTCAAAGCTGTTTCTGATGTGGAGTTGAATTTATCCATCGGCGACTATGTTGTGGTTCGCAAGGTGATTTATATTTTGTTTTGCTTATTTTCTTTTTCCTAGTTTGAGAAGGCCTTACTAGACTAGACTGCAGAACCGTTTAAATATGTTGCTAAGGGGCCATCATGCTAGAAGGAGGGTATGTTGTGGCACTTGCCAGAGAAATGATGTGTTTACAACTCAACAGTCCCCGCACTATTTAATGGCATCATCCCCTATTTGCCTTGATAATTCAGGTATCAAACAGCGGGTGGGCCGAGGGAGAATCCCAAGGAAAAGCTGGATGGTTTCCACTCGATTACATTGAGAGGAGAGAACGCGTCCCCGCGAGTAAAATGGCCCATGTATTCTGAGTGTGCATCCAGCTAAGCAGTTCGGTTCCTCCTGTGCACTTTCCTCGGCATTGTGGCTTGTTCATAGCGTGCTCCATTCACTCACCGCAGTTCATATCATTCAATCTCATCACGTATTCCTGTTTCTTTTTTGGCTGGTGTTGGCTACTTGTGACCGTGAGATGTGGTTGTATCTTTAAAAGACCCGCCTAGACAACCGGTCGTCGGATTATCACAGGGAGAAAAGTTTTGTTGTTATTTGGGGGGGGGGGGGGGGGTGATAATCTTCATTTTCTTCTGAAATTGGAAAAACAACATGGGTCCTCCTCCTTTGAGATAACCTTTTTCATTTTTTTTTAATTTCTTTTAAATCAGGTGGTGTTTCCCCCCGGGTTGGGGTCCTCCTTTTGGAGTAAAATAAGGGGCAGATAAGGGGTTCTGCCGACGTGAAACGCTAATAAACACACAAAAGTAGTTTGGTGGAGAGTCTAGATTAATCTCTTCTGTGGGCATTGATGGTTACACGTGGTAATGATACTTATCACTCCTAGTCTCGTTCTCCTAACCAGGGTTTGTGTTTAGCTGTAAGAAAAGCCCTTCGGGGATGGCATTGAAGTGTTAGGATTCGGGTGCCTTTTCTTCTTTGGCCATTGCAGACTATGTACTTGGATGGCGACGGTTCAATTTCCCTTTGAGATTTTGATTTGGAAGTGGTTGGTGTCTGATCATTAGGAGAAGTAGGTGAAAGATGAATATAGACAGACAGACAGAGCACTAGAGCCAGGTCTTCCTAGTAGAAGGTCCGATGTCGACTCTTCCGTGCTGGGAGGTTGCAATTATTCGGCTCTTCCCCATTTGGGTTGCAAGGATTGTCCGTCCCTTTTGCTTCATGAGGAGGTGGGTTAAATAACAAAGGCCTCATGAGAAAACAACACTAAATGAGAACACACATGGAGACAAGGGTTGTAAGGTTATAGGTTAAAACTAATTTCATAACATCTTTGCAAGTGAATCTAGTAGGAACTCTACTCATTCACAGTTTCTCAAATTACTTCTGAACAAACCTTTAACTTGGGACAATCCTCAGGCATATCCCACCCACGTTAATTTTTTTTAAAGGAAATGTCAGCAATTGAGACATAAAGTCGCCGACCTCCCATCCCCACCCTTTTTCTTCCGAGATCCCTTTTAATCATTTCTATGCCTCTTTTTACTTAATTATCATATGAAGAAAACATAAAAGACATCACCATCTCCTCCTCCCCCACTCTGCTTCGCCCATCATTGATGATGATGATGATGATGATGATCTCTTCTTTCCCAGTTCCCAAATTCAGCTCATCTTTTGTGGGCTTATCCAACTAGTTGACCAGAATTGGAATTGGCTGTCAGGGAAAGGTGAGGGATAGAGATAGAAGAGAAACTCGTTACCAAGTTCTTCCGTTAATATTTACAAGCCTACAACTGTTCGAGAGAGTACAAACACGCAACAGGAGGTCGAACAACGAGGACATCCCAGGAGGAAGAAAGGAACAAAAGGCACCACCCAGTAAAAAAAGAGTTGTTCTACCTAGGATTTCAGACCAGTCCTGTAAAAACAGACCCAAACTAGGAAATCTGTAAGGAAAGGAGAAAGCATTAACAAAGACAAGGACTGAGGATGTCAAAATTTCCTTGATCTTTTGAACTCGGTTGACGAGGGACTAGTCCTCATCTCTGGAACTGCAAAGGAATCATTGTTCCACCTCTTGGGAGTCTTCGTGATCTTCGGATTTGGTTGGGGATTGGGGTTGGTGAACTGGGAGGGATGGGGTGGAGCCTGCGTAGGAGGCATTCGAGGAACCCAAATTCCGAAGCTTTCCGAGGAGAAGGAACTGATCTCGCAGTCGATAACGTTCTCGATCAATTGAGGATGCCCGCCATAGTTCTGCACCGATCAAAGGGAGGTTACGGTTTGGAGAACATGAGAGAATGTCTTTGTTGGAGCAGAAGGAAGGGGAAGAGAAGAGACGACCGATGCAAACCTTAGAGAAACCAAAGGAGGCAGGGCAGGAATCGAGGAAGTCCTCAAAGTGCCACCCGGGCAACGTCTCTATCAAGTACTCTGATATGCTACTTGTCGACCCGTTGGTCCCGCTTCCATTCCCGTCTTTACCCATCACCACCCCGGAATTCACAGATACTTCGGCTGCTGCCACCCCGGCATTGAAACAGATGTTATTACTATTCCCAGAGACCAGCGGACACGGAGAAGTTTCCGTGGCCGGAACAAAGCCCTGGGATTTTTTATCCAGGACGAAACCACAGCCGTTGGAGGATGATGCAGGCGTGCCGTCGGAGACGTACAAGGTGGAGGTGGCCGATAACTTCACGCCGGTGAGCAAGAACCTGTCGTGCTTCTGGGTATGCTCGTTGGCAGCGTGAATCGGGACATCACACTCCCTGCACAAGATTGCCCTGTCCTGCTGACAGAACAAGAAAGCTCGCCTTTCCTGCATCCATATTCAATAACGAAGAAGACGGTTCTTCACTCAAATCCCCTCGACGACCCATGAACTATGCAGCGAAATCGAATAAAACCCACGAATCAAAATCCAAACTTTGTCCATCAAACAAATACAACTAAAGGAGATAAACAGTAAGGAAACAGGGGGACAAACACCAAACCTGGCAGATGTCACAGAGGGGATTGTCCTTGGAGGAAGGGGTAAGGAGGGAGAAGCGCTGGTGCTTGGACGCTAACTCGTTGGCATGGTGGACACGGTGGTCGCATCCGCCGCAGAGGGCGGCATCATCGGCCGTGCAGAAGACCGAAGCTTCGCCTTTCCCGCAGACGTCGCACTGGATCCTCATCTCCCACAGTCAACAACCAACTTCAACTTCGATTGATTTTCAAATTCTAAGTGTTGTAGGAGTTGATCAGAGGGATGTGAAGTTCGATGGTGTGAGTTGAGAGGAAGAAGGGGGGATGAGGTGGATCCGGCAATTAAGTAATTGGGGCAGATCATAGAGATTCGGGGCTGGCCTTGCTTTGCTGGTGTGTGTTGTGTAAGGAGGAGGAAAAATAATAATAAAAATATTTAAAACATCAAAAGTGGAGAGATTTGAAAACAAACACAACTCTGGGTCCTCTGTTTTCCCCATCCCTCCTATTATGTAATAAAAATAATATCATGTCAAATGGATAAGACTCCGGGGGAAAATTACATATCGAGTTATGCATTGACCATTTCACTTATTACCACCAACAACACGGATGAGGCTACAAATGCAGCTTTGCATCATTTTCCGTGGCCTCAAATTGTTTTTCGTATTTCCGATAATTCGATCTGCCATGACTCATTTATCAAGGATCGCATTTTCTTTTTAATATGAAAATTTTTTATAACTATTGTATAAAAGTTCAATTTGTAGCGAATTTTTAAGTGAAATTTTTTAGCTTCGTTCTATAACAAACTTTTCTTTGATGATTAAATGAAACTTTTGTACTATTAAAAGTTTGCAATGAATGGATAAGTTTGGAAACAAACTTCTTTATAACAATTGTCGGAGACTTTTAGTACTATAAGAAGTTCGTTTTTACCGGAAGATTTTATACAAAAAAATTGATGTTAATGGCTTTTATCTTGTAGCTCTTTCCGGACATAAGATTTCTTTCTTGAAGGACCTTTGGCTATTGATTATAGGAAACTTTTATACTATAGGAAGTTCGTACGAAAAATTGATATTAATGAATTTAGTGGTATAGTGAATCTCGTTACGAAAAGAAAATTTCATTCATTTTGCCATTATGATTTCAGTAAATTTTCGTACCATAATAAGTTTGTTCGCAATAAAATAACTTTTGCTTTGTAAAAAATTTCGTTTTGGACAAGAGTTTCGCTTTGGAATGAACTTTTTTATAATAATTATAAAAAATCCACATAAATTCGTTCGAAACAAGAAAAAAAATTGTTTTTAAGCCTCATCCAACACCAACAACACATTAAGCTTTCTTTTTAAACCCAAACGCATAATGAAATTTGTGTGGAGGTTGAGGCAATTGGGTTTTGAATAAGAAGGGTCGATTTTACCGAGTGCGCCAATCTCGAAACCTAAATAAATGTGGATCGAGGGAGGGGAGACTATTTTGCACATGATCTCTCTCGGACAAGGACTGCTTAAGCGTGAGACATTTCGATAGTACCATATAATTTTTTTTTTTGTAAGAAAAGAAGGTAAGTCGCATTTTGCGTTCCTGTCGCCCCTTGTCTGAGGGGAGCAGGTCTTCTTGCCCACTTGCCTTTTGATATTTGGGCAACAGATCAAATCCCACGGCAACTGAAGAATGTATTGACAGATAAGAGGACTCGATAGTGGCTAGTGGCCGTGGTTTCACGGGTTACGGAAGAGAAGGAAGGGGGCCGAATTCGAACGGAGACTGCATTTGTACTAGAATTTCGTGCAGCTTCACGGGCGTTCGGAGAAAATATTTCCTTTAAACGGATTCTCGCCATTATCTTTAGGAGAGGGAGGAGGCTGTCGGTGACAAGGAGCTGTCGACTGAGACTTCGCCAAACCATAGTTTTTTTTAAGTTTTTCTTAGGTTGTATTTGGGAAAGGAGAGAGGTTTTTTTTTTTTGTTTTGTGATTTGCGTTTTCCCTTCTTCTCTGTCATCTCCCTTCTTTCCGAATACAACATCAATGTCATTTTTATGTTTAGGATTGAAATCTTGTTTTCATTTATTTTCGTTATGAACTAATTTTCTTTACTTAGAGTTAATATGAATTTTGACAATTAGTCAAGAGAAGTACGTGTTTATGACCTCAAAAGAGGTGTAAGGTGTAAAGACCAAGAAAATTTAATGTATGATATTAGTAATTATAAGAGTATTTAGTTGCTAATCATTAGAAACGAGAGTCTTACTGTGGTTGCTGACGTCGTTAGAGAAACCTTATCGATATTTTGGGTTCGATTACGCGTGACTATGTCACGTGAGAAAGGAGACGCCCCGACTCAACGTAATCAGGCTCAGACAACAATATCGATTCGCTTGGTACGTTAGAATCCCGATACGTGAATTAATAAATAAATCTAGTGAGAAGGTATGGACTTAAGTGTAACATTTCTCAAAAAATGAGATTGTTATTTTATTTTATTATGTATATATATATATAAGAGTCGATCTTCACTCACCATTCATTTTGTACAAAATAAATAAATAGATTATTTGAGATGGACGAGGTCGTGGCTTTGGACCTCGGAAAACCATAAAAATGAAAAACGCCCCCTCCTCCTCCTCCAATCCATTCCCATGTGAGAAATAATTTTTACACGACGACAAGTTACGGGAAATACCATGATTCACATGGTTGTCCCCAGCTCTTTATTTATAATAACACCACACCAGACAACGCCACACAATTTAGAATCTCTCTCTGATGGAGCAAGAAGCTCTCTTATGCCGACCTAAACATATAATAAAAACGACAAAAAATGAAGGGAAGGGAATATTCCCAAATTGGGTGGGTCATATTATTCTTTTTGGTGTAAGAAGGGCATCACGAATATCTCAACTTAACATGAAAATAATGTTCCTCGACTTTGTGGATGGATGAATGGATTCTCAACTACATAACAAATATAAAAAGGTCTAATTAGTAATTATATTCTGTACTATACCTCATTTTTCCGATCTATCCCGTCGTTTGAAACATATCGTATAGTAACCCCAATTTAAGACGTTACTTCGACGTTATCATCCGTTAGGTCCCATCTTGACGGAGTCCGACGAGTCACACACGTGGCTCTGACGGCGTTAAAAATCACCGTTAGCCGAACGATGGAATTGATCGAAAAAAATGGAAAAAGTACAAGATAGAATTGCTAATTAAGCAAAAAATATAAAAGATTCACAGAGTCCAAAATTAGCTCGAGTCCCTAAACCTTTTAAGGAAAGAATGAAATAAACCCCCGACTGTCAATTTCGCCATCGGGAATGTATATGCGGCAATAGTTTTCATGGACAGTACCATTGAAATTGATCTTCTTAGCAAGGGAGCTGAGAAAATCCTTCATAAGGACACATCCGAAAGTAGGGCCGTTAGCCACGACCACCCTGTCTGGATGGACAATAATCACCTTCTCCTTCTTGAGGAGAAAGCAGTGCGAACTACTCCCCAGTGAGTCCTAATGAATTGAGGGTGTTGTTCACAGACGAGTCCTTTGGCAGAAGGCATTATTGCCACAGGGTAACCACTGGCGTCAACCAATTCCATGAATGCCTCGGAGGCCTTAACAACACGGAGCGTGGGCCCACCGACAAGAAACGATTTAACGTCGGAGGATAACGTCGAAGTAACGTCTTAAGTTGGGGTTACTGTACGATACGTTTCAAACGACGGATAGATCGGAAAAATGAGGTATAATACATGATATATTTGCTAATTTGGCCGTTATATTTTAACGGCGTCAGAGCCACGTGTGCGACACGTCGAACTCCGTCAAGATGGGACCTAACGGAGGATAACGTCAAAGTAACGTCTTAAGTTGAGTTTACTGTACGATACGTTTCAAACGACGGGATAGATCGGAAAAATGGGGTATTGTACATGATATATTTGCTAATTTGGCCAACAAAAATCTATTATTATGGGCCAGGTCTATGGGCTTGGGCTTGGCCCACAATATCTGTTGGGCTGGGCTGGGTCGATGGGATGACATCCCTCGCCGCCTTCCTCATTTAAAGTCAATCCTCGGTCTTCCCAAGAAGCAATGTAACATCACATCGAAGCGGGAAAAACGGGGGCAAGTTGGAGAAACCAACCCCAAAGAGGCGCACACAGGCAAAGGCACGAGTCGCAACCCCCATTTTCGGACACATTACCATGTTTGTGATATTTCCATTACTACCTTTCCGTTTTGTCTGTATTCCCCACTTTCCCATATTCGGCAAGTATGAAAACAACACAAAAAAGCCAAGGAAGAAGCTCCCTCCTCCTCCTTTTCCTTCTCCTCGATCGAGGAGGGAGGTGGGGTTTGGTTTATTGCAAGAAGAGAGGGAGGGGAAAATGGCGAGGGGGAAGATACAGATCAAGCTGATAGAGAACACGACCAACAGGCAGGTAACCTACTCCAAGAGGAGGACCGGGCTTTTCAAGAAGGCTAACGAGCTCACCGTCCTCTGCGACGCCAAGGTCTCCATCCTCATGATCTCCAGCACCGACAAGCTCCACGAGTTCATCAGCCCTTCCACCACGTAACCCTCCTCCTCCTCCTCTTCTTCAACATCCAACCCTAAGCTAAAAACTGACCGCTCCATCCCCCTTCATTCCGAAATGCGTTCGAATAGCACCAAGCAGATGTACGAGATGTACCAACAAGCCCTAGGGGTCGATCTCTGGAGCTCTCACTACGAGGTTTCGGACATTTGAATCTCCACCTAATCTTCTTTCCTTATAGAAAGTGTCAAACGGCTGGGACGTGGCTTTGATTTTCAGGCTATGCAAGAGAACCTGAAGAAGCTGATGGAGGTGAACATGAACATTCAGCTCGAGATCGAGTAAGAGTGGAGGGGACGTCCCCATAGCCCTAGTTCCTTTTATTTTAATGTATATAAAATCTGACAGCCCTAATTTAATACGAGATCTTGATCTTTTGTAGGAGGAGGACGGGAGGAAGCTTGAGCGGGATGAGGATCGAGGAACTGTGCGGTCTTGAGCAAGACATGGAAGATGCCCTGACCATCATCCGCAAGCGCAAGGTAGGTCTGGATCTGCATATGCCTGTGTTCTTTGTCAAGCTAATGTGCCTGTCGATTCCAAAAGAGTTTCTTTCCTTGCTTGATGCCCTAATGCCTCTGCCGCTGGTCGATCAACAGTACAAAGCCATAGCCGGTCAAATCGACACCTCGAAGAAGAAGGTAAAAGTCCGGATATTGATGTATTTGTTTATTGAGATCGAGCCTCGTCTCCATCCTGTCTGCGGCTACCATGTTAAATTGACAACTCCGTCCTGGTATATCCTCCAAATTTGCAGTGGAGGAACGCCGACACAATCCACAAGGGTCTAGTGCAAAACCTAGTAAGCCATTACACATACCAATTCCTTCCGTATGCCGAGCAGTGGTAGTAATATTTAATGGACTTGGCAGTCGTAATGATCTGTTTATGAGTTGCTTCAACGTAGAACAACCTGGTTAAGTCAATAAGGGAGGGGGATCCACTGCTTGGAGGTGGCGTAGTGGAGAACGGATACGAGTCCTTGGTCGGCTATTCCAGTGGAGGCTCTAGGGTGTTTGCTCTGCGGATCCCACCGAACCAGCTGGACTTCAGCGGTGGCGGAGTAGGCGGAGGCGACTCGGAGCTGACGACTCATCCTTTGCTGGACTAGAAAACGCCGTTTCGTTATAGACGTATGTATATCTAAGGGGAATTCCACCAGTTGGATAATGTGGCTTCACATATGTTATGCCAAGACTTGTCATCCAAAGATAACATCGTGAAATCATGAATGGATGTTTAATATCGGATTTCGGACATGATTTGCTTCTTCAGACAACTTCGGGTTCGAACTGGAAATAGAGGGAATGCGTGGGACTTATGTGAAGTCGAAAGTAAAGTTAGGGGATCGTTTTGTCATTACCATAAACAATAAAAACCCTCGGATCATTCTCGTCCTTACCCGGCCACTGTCCGTCGCTCCGATCAACGGCGGCATCGACGCAGATGGAACAGAAACCATGGTGGACGCTGATTTCCCACTGTTCAAGACCCGCAAAGCGTCGAGGCCGACGCGGGGAATCCCCCGAACTTGGCCTCCTCGAAGGTGTCGGCGGATGATTCGTCGAAGATCGAGAAATTCGATGATACGGACGCCGGCGGGGACCGCGAAGAGAGTTTCCAGGGTCTGGGACCGGCGGAGTGGGCGGTCCGGACATGCAAGGAGTTGGGGATGAAGAAACCGATCCCTGTCCAGTCCCACTGCTTCCCCCAAGTACTCGGCGGCCGCGACGTCCTTGGCCTCGCCCAGACAGGCTCTGGAAAGACTGCCGCCTTCGCTTTTCAGATGCTCCATCGCATCGCGGAGGATCCTTACGGGGTATTCGCCCTTGTCATAACCCCTACCAGGTGTAGTGGTGACAGAGCCTCTCGGTTTTTGGTCATGGATTTGTGTCGATTGATGAGATTAGTGGTGGAATTTAGTCGAATGTAGGAGCAGTTTAGGGCGCTCGGAGCGTTCTTGCCCGTGAGGTGTTCGTTATAGTCTGAGAGATGGATATGCTGAATCAGGCTCGGGCTTTGTTCTCGAGGCCTCATGTCGTAATCTTCACACCAGGAAGGTTTAAGGTCCTCCTCGACTACAATCCGGACATTCTGCTTGTGTTCTCCTAAACGATGGTATCCACGTGTTCTAAGTTGAATCTGGTGCGGACAGAGTTTGGGTTTTCAGGAAGAGCTCGGAGCTGTGTTCCGGTGCGTGCGAAGATGGGAGATGTGGGTATACGGTCCACTATGCATATCCACCTGCCGACGAGTGATGACGAGGCTAGTTATTCCTTACTGCGCCCGATTTTCTTCATCAGCGTGCATCATTAACATGCTCTGGCATCTCATGAGTATGAAGGATAGGCAGTAATTGTTGACGCCTTTCTGTTTAACTTTCTCAATTGTTCTTCTTGTTATGTTGCATAACGCCGTTGTTCTTTGTTTATGTTTCCCTGTTGACTGAATTTCTCTTTTCCTTCTTGTTCTAGTTACAATTTATTTTCTCATGCTAAAGCATTGTAGCCTTTTAATAATTGAAGAGCGTAGAATATGTCGTGCCGATTGTTCTTTCATGCACTTAGGCTATTTTGCCTGCATTGCGACGAACATTGGAGGAGACACTTCTTTTGGTGCTACTGCTAGGGCTGGTGGGGGGAGGGTGCTTGGATAACCTTACTTGGCCTCATCCTAATGCAAGTGCAAATTCTGAACATTCCTAACTACTTTTGTTACTTAAATTGGAACAGAACTTGTCATCTCTTACATTTCCTTGCTTGAGGAGCTTGATCTAGGGTCTGCCGCCTGCATTCTTTGAAGTCGTAAAATTCGAGGCTTGCCGCTCTTCATCGATTGAAGGCATGCCAAGTGCCTATTCTTCAGGCGACCGATGTAGCCAGCCATGGCTGGACATTCCCACTGTTGATCTAGTGATCAATTATGATATCCCTAGGTTACCCTTCTTTCTAGCAGTTTTAATCTATGACTATATACACGTGGTGTCGATCAGTTGAGAATTCATCTGTTGGCTTATAGATCACCAAAAGATTATGTACACCGTGCGGGACGTACTGCCAGAGCAAGCCGAGGTGGGATAGCTGTTACTCTCGTAACTCAGGTATTGTCACAGGGACGAAACACACCCAGAAATTTCTCGACCCTGGCGGCGTCGTAACTCCCCCAGAAGCACGACCAGCCCTCTCGTTCGGATTCCCCTTAGCCCCGCCCACACTCACTCAAGTGTTTGCTCACGTACTCTCGTGTATCGCTCACGCTCACACTCAAGGACGCTCGCAAGGACAAGGACTCGCTCAGCAAGGACAGAAGGAACACAAGGATATGGCCAAGGCACGAATTGTATTTCTCACTCAATCTTTACAATGTGTCATGCCCATGTCCCCTTACATCTCTTATTTATAGGGGCGATGGGGCATGCATGTATTCTACACGTGTACATCATGCAACCAACTAGAAGACATCAAAGGTTGCCCACTCTAGGCAGCCCAAGGATCGTCTGCTCCCACCTGATCCGTCAGAGGAAGCTGCAGGGTCGTGGCGTCAGAGGAAGGAAGCTCCAGGGTCGCCTGCCGTAGCGTCAGTGGAAGCTCTAGAGTCTCCTGCCGCACCCGTCTGGTCATGTCAGACCTGCCCCAGCATGTGTCTGACCCAAGTAAGCGACTATCTAGCTTCCCTTGTCGCCGATGACCAGTTTGCTCGTGCCTCCCTCACGAGCTATGCCCAAGGAACCGTCCTGGGCGTGTGCCTTGCCTAGCACCCGTCCATGGACGCTTACAAACTTCCCCCACCAGAGGAAGTCGACGCCTTGCTAAGGTACGCTTGCACTTCGTCCTCGAACTGCCACAACGTGTTGGCCTTCTCCCACGTAGCCTCTGCCGCCTCCTTGCCCCTCCATTGGACAAGGTACTCCATTCTACGATTCTTCTTGCTCTGCCCCAAGACGCGATGATCAAGTATGCGCTCCACCTGAAGCTCATGCTGTACCCGCACAGTAGGAGGCGCCCGTTTTGCTTAGACTCTCCCTTCGGTACGATCATCGTCATGGAATGGCTTCAAGAAGCTCACGTGGAACGTTGGATGAATCTTCGTCCTCTCAGGCAGCTTCAACCTATAGGCCACCGCACCCACACGTTTGACGACTTCAAAGGGACCGTCGTACCTTTGCACCAAACCACGATGAACCCGCTTGCTATTGATTTTCTTCCAAATCTGCGGGGTGAGCTTAAGCATGACCTTGTCGCCCACATTGAATTCAACCGCCCTTCGACGCTGATCAGCATACTTCTTCATGCGTCGTGCTACTTTCTCCAAGCTATCTCGCGCCTCGCTGAGCATCTCATGCTTGTCCCGGGCGAAGCGATAGGCAGCTGGACAAGGGCCACCGGACCGTTGTAGCGCTACATCTTGTGGCGTGAGCGGCTGGTACCCAATGGCAAGCTCGAATGGACTATAACCCGTCGCGGACGACCTGTGTAGGTTATCGCAAAACTGAGCGCTATCAAGTAAACTAACCCAGTTTCGTTGGCTTGCCGTCACAAAGTGTCGAAGAAATTCCTCCAACAAGGCGTTTGCTCGCTCCGTCTGGCCGTCGGTTTGTGGGTGATTGGCCGTGGAAAACTTCAGCTCCGATCCTAAGAAGCTGAAGAGTTGCGTCCAGAAACGGCCCGTGAACCGCGCATCACGATCACTCACAATGTCTGTCGGCAGCCCAAAATGCTTCACGATGTTCTTGTGGAACAGCTCGGCCGCAACTTCTGCCGTGCACACATGGGGAGCAGCAACAAAGATGCCATACTTGGATAAGCGATCGACCACCACCATGACTGAGGATAGCCCGTCCACCTTCGGGAATCCTGAAATAAAATCCATCGAAACTGACACCCAAGGCTTCTCTGGAATCGGCAACGGTTGGAGCAAGCCCGCCTCCCTCCGTCGCTCGGTCTTGTCTTGCTGGCACACCAGGCAAGACCGCACGTACGCTTCACAATCCTCTTCAAGTCGGGGCCACATGTAGCTTCTCTTCACCAGGGCAATCATTCGTTCCTGCCCCGGGTGGCCCGCCCACAACGAGTCATGGGATTCTCTAAGGATACGCTCTCGCAGTCCCCCGCCGATAGGGACGTAGAGACGCTGGTCCGCACCATACAACAAGTCGTCCTCTAGCCAGTACCTTCGCACGTTCCCGGCTTTGACCTGCTCTACCAACTTCACGTAAGTGGGGTCAGCTTTGACTAGGGCACGCACCTTGTCAAGGATATCGGTATGAAAGGAAGAGATGGCTGCGATCGTTTCCATTGGCTTCCGACTTAGTGCATCGGCCACCACATCGTACTTTCCCGGACGATGTTCCCACTCGAAATCGTACTCAGCTAGGAACTCTTGCCATCGAGCCTGCCGCGGAGACAACGTCTTCTGAGTTTTGAAGAATGTGTTCGCTACGTTGTCGGTCTTGATCACGAATGTGGTCCCTAACAGATAGACCCGCCAAACTCGTAAGCAATGGATAACAGCCAACATTTCCTTCTCATGGGCAGAGTACCGCTGCTCAGCGTCCTTAAGCTTCCAGCTTTCGAACGCAACGGGGTGCCCTTCCTGAACCAGAACGCCACCCACCGCCTGGTCAGACGCATCAGTATGTACTTCAAAAGGTAGATCGAACCTGGGGAGCTTGAGGACTGGTTCTGATGAAATGGCTTTCTTCACGTCCTCAAATGCCTCCTGACACCGCTCATTACAACACCAGGGTTGATCTTTCTTCAGCAAATCCGTCAACGGGGCCACACGTCGAGAGTAATTCCTTACAAAGCGACGATAGTAGTTAGCTAGTCCCAAGAAGCTCCTTAGTTCTGAGACTTTACCTGGTGCTGGCCATTCTCGAATGACTCGCACCTTCCCCGTATCCATCCGCACACTTCCTCGTCCAATCATATGGCCTAAGAAGTTGATCTCCTGCACACAAAACTCACATTTCTCCTTCTTAACATAGAGTGTGTGCTCTCTAAGTTTCGATAGGACAAGCCGTAGGTGCCTCAGGTGCTCTTCCAGGGTCTCCGAGTAAACCACGATATCATCCAGATACACCACCACAAACTCATCAATGTACTCATTGAATACTTCATTCATCAGGTTACAGAATGTGGCAGGGGCATTAGTTAAGCCGAAAGGCATCACCAAGAACTCAAACGACCCATACCTCATTGCCATTGTAGTTTTAGGCTCATCCCCCTCTGCAATGCGGACTTGCCAATATCCCGACCGTAGATCCAGCTTAGAGAAATAGGTAGCCTTCGACAACCGATCGAACAAATCAGCCACCAACGGAACATGATACTTTTTCTTCACGGTGACTTTGTTCAGCCCATGATAATCCACGCAAAGCCTCAACGTGCCGTCATGCTTCGTCTGGAACAGGACAGGAGCTCCAAATGGTGCCTTGGATGGCTGGATTTTTCCCGACTCGAGCAGCTCACCCAATTGAACTCTTAGCTCCACTAACTCTTTTGGTGCCATCCGGTAAGGAGCCTTAGCAGGGGGAACAGTGCCTGGGAGGAGATCGATCTTGTGGTCCACCGCCCGCCTAGGAGGAAGACCCTTTGGTAACTCAGCTGGCATAACATCCTTGAACTCATCGAGGATAGACTCAACAACCTGGGGGATCTCCGTGGACGTGGCCTCCTCCACTTCGAACACCGCCGCAAGGTAGATCGTCTCGCCCTTTTTCCAACCCTTAGCCAACTGCATAGCCGACACCATCTCCGATTTCCCATCACTGGCTTTCCCTTCTAAGTATTGTCCTTGAACAAAGCATGGGTTGGACGTGTCCCCAATGAACAGTCCACGCAAATGTGGTATCACCGCGACCTGGGCATCCACAAAGAAGTTGTTCCCCAAGATAATATCAAAATCGTCAAGAGGAACTACCATGAAATCGAGGGATCCTTCCCATAAGCCGAGGGTAACTTTCACGCTCTTCGCCATCCCGCCGACTGGCTGGCTCCGAGAGTTTACCGCCTTGATGCGGCACAGGTGCTCGTTGACCACCATCCCCAATCTCCCCACAACACGATCAGCTACGAAACTGTGGGTCGCACCACTATCCACCATTGCCATCACCTGATGCTCGTTGATAGATAGAGGAACGTACATTAGACCCTTCACGACACCTTCCTTTCGAGTCCGTAGGGCACTGAGTAGTTGAAGTGGCGCAACACGAGTAGGGGCAGCTTCCTCCTCGGAGAGCATGGCATTCAATCTCTCCTTCTTCGGGCAATCCCTCGCTCTATGGGGTCCGTTGCATATGAAACAGCCCTGATGGGTCTTAGGATCCTTCATCGCTCACCACCAGAACCGCTTGATGCTTCGGAGGTCTGCCCGCCCCTGCCCGACTTTTTACGCTTGGCTTTAGCACCCTTCTTTCCCTTCTTATTTTCCTGCGATGGGCCTTTCGCAGGACCAGCATTCTTTCCCTTCGAGTCGTTCCCACCACTTGCCCGGAAATCAACAAGCGCGTCGGCAGTAGCAACGGCCGTAGCAAGGTCACGAACGCCCTGCCGCCTCAGCTCAAGTTGTGCCCACAATTGAAGACCGGACATGAAGTTGAGCAGCTTGTCGGCCTCCGACATATCCGTGATCACCAACATAAGAGATGAGAACTGCTTCACGTACTCGCGCACCGAACCCGAGTGCTTGAGTTGTTTCAAGGCCTCCCTCGTAGCCCAGATTGTGTTCCTCGGAAGGAATTGATCCACCAACTCTTTCTTCAAGGCTTCCCACGTTTCTATCTTTGGACGATTAGCACTCGACTCGTCCCGTACCCGTGTCCGCCACCAGAGCTTAGCATCTCCAGTCAGGTACATTGCCGCAATAGACACCCTTTCCGCCTCGGGGACCTTCGCCGCAAGGAAGTACTGCTCCACGTCCCAGAGGAAGTTTTGCAGGACCTTCGCATCGCGACACCCATCGAAAGATTGAGGCTTTGGAACCCGTACCTTACTTCGCCCCTCACCACCAATTGACAACGCAGCCATAGCAGCCTTGAGGATGGCAATCTCATTGCCCAGCTCCTCCTGCCGATCATTCAGCTTCCCCACCATTTGGGTATATTCTGCCCGGACGCCCTCCAAGGTTTCCCCCGAAGGACCGATGATTGAGGACACCTTGTTAGCAAGCAACGTCAGCTCCTCATGGATCTGGCCAAGTTGTGACACCAGAGGTGGAAAATCACCAGCAGGAACATCTCCCACCAGTACTTCGAGGCGCTCTATCCTTTCAGTGTTCGTAGGCCTCGCCATAGTTGAACCAAGCTCGGATACCAACTGTCACAGGGACGAAACACACCTAGATTTTTCTCGACCCTGGCGGCGTCGTAACTCCCCCAGAAGCACGACCAGCCCTCTCGTTCGGATTCCCCTTAGTCCCGCCCACACTCACTCAAGTGTTTGCTCACGTACTCTCGTGTATCGCTCACGCTCCCACTCAAGGACGCTCGCAAGGACAAGGACTCGCTCAGCAAGGACAGAAGAAACACAAGGATATGGCCAAGGCACGAATTGTATTGCTCACTCAATCTTTACAATGTGTATTGCCCATGCCCCCTTACATCTCTTATTTATAGGGGCGATGGGGCATGCATGTATTCTACATGTGTACATCATGCAACCAACTAGAAGACATCAAGGGTCGCCCACTCTAGGCAGCCCAAGGGTCGTCTGCTCCCACCTGATCCGTCAGATGAAGCTGCAGGGTCGCGGCGTCAGAGGAAGCTCCAGGGTCGCCTGCCGTAGCGTCAGTGGAAGCTCCAGAGTCTCCTGCCGCACCCGTCTGGTCATGTCAGACCTGCCCCAGCATGCGTCTGACCCAAGTAAGCGACTATCTAGCTTCCCTTGTCGCCGATGACCAGCTTGCTCGTGCCTCCCTCACGAGCCATGCCTAAGGAACCTTCCTGGGCGTGTGCCTTGCCCAGCACCCGTCCATTGGCGCTTACAAACTTCCCCCACCAGAGGAAGTCGACGCCCTCGTCGACGCCTTGCTGAGGTACGCTTGCACTTCGTCCTCGAACTGCCACAACGTGTTGGCCATCTCCTAAGTAGCCTCTGCCGCCTCCTTGCCCCTCCATTGGACAAGGTACTCCGTTCTACGATTCTTCTTGCTCTGCCCCAAGACGCGATGATCAAGTATTCGCTCCACCTGAAGCTCATGCTCTATCCGCGCGTAGGAGGGGCCCGTTTTGCTTAGACTCTCCCTTCGGTACGATCATCGTCATGGAATGGCTTCAAGAAGCTCACGTGGAACGTTGGATGAATCTTCGTCCTCTCAGGCAGCTTCAACCTGTAGGCCACCGCACCCACACGTTTGACAACTTCAAAGGGACCGTCGTACCTTTGCACCAAACCACGATGGACCCGCTTGCTATTGATTTTCTTCCAAATCTGCGGGGTGAGCTTAAGCATGACCTTGTCGCCCACATTGAATTCAACCGCCCTTCGACGCTGATCAGCATACTTCTTCATGCGTCGTGTTGCTTTCTCCAAGCTATCTCGCGCCTCGCTGAGCATCTCATGCTTGTCCCGAGCGAAGCGATAGGCAGCTGGACAGGGGCCACCGGACCGTTGTAGCGCTACATCTTGTGGCGTGAGCGGCTGGTACCCAATGGCAAGCTCGAATGGACTATAACCCGTCGCGGACGACCTGTGTAGGTTATCGCAAAACTGAGCGCTATCAAGTAAACTAACCCAGTTTCGTTGACTTGCCATCACGAAGTGTCGAAGAAATTCCTCCAACAAGGTGTTTGCTCGCTCCGTCTGGCTGTCGGTTTGTGGGTGATTGGCCGTGGAAAACTTCAGCTCCGAACCCAAGAAACTGAAGAGTTGCGTCCAGAAACGGCCCGTGAACCGCGCATCACAATCACTCACAATGTCTGTCGGCAGCCCAAAATGCTTCACAACGTTCTTGTGGAACAGCTCGGCCGCAACTTCTGCCGTGCACGCATGGGGAGCAGCAACAAAGATGCCATACTTGGAGAAGCGATCGACCACCACCATGACTGAGGATAGCCCGTCCACCTTCGGGAATCCTGAAATAAAATCCATCGAAACCGACACCCAAGGCTTCTCTAGAATCGGCAACGGTTGGAGCAAGCCCGCCTCCCTCCGTCGCTCAGTCTTGTCTTGTTGGCACACCAGGCAAGACCGCACATAAGCTTCACAATCCTCTTCAAGTCGGGGCCACATGTAGCTTCTCTTCACCAGGGCAATCATTCGTTCCTGCCCCGGGTGGCCCGCCCACAACGAGTCATGGGATTCTCTGAGGATACGCTCTCGCAGTCCCCCGCCGATAGGGACGTAGAGACGCTGGCCTGCACCATACAGCAAGTCGTCCTCTAGCCAGTACCTTCGCAAGTTCCCAGCTTTGACCTGCTCGACCAACTTCACGTAAGTGGGGTTAGCTTTGACTAGGCTACGCACCTTGTCAAGGATATCGGTATGAAAGGAAGAGATGGCTGCGATCGTTTCCATTGGCTTCCGACTTAGTGCATCGGCCACCACATCGTACTTTCCCGGACGATGTTCCCACTCGAAATCGTACTCAGCTAGGAACTCTTGCCATCGAGCCTGCCGCGGAGACAACGTCTTCTGAGTTTTGAAGAATGTGTTCGCTACGTTGTCGGTCTTGATCACGAATGTGGTCCCTAACAGATAGACCCGCCAAACTCGTAAGCAATGGATAACAGCCAACATTTCCTTCTCATGGGCAGAGTACCGCTGCTCAGCGTCCTTAAGCTTCCAGCTTTCGAACGCAACGGGGTGCCCTTCCTGAACCAGAACGCCACCCACCGCCTGGTCAGAAGCATCAGTATGTACTTCGAAAGGTAGATCAAACCTGGGGAGCTTGAGGACTGGTTCTGAAGAGATGGCTTTCTTCACGTCATCAAATGCCTCCTGACACCGCTCATTCCAACACCAGGGTTGATCTTTCTTTAGCAAATCCGTCAACGGGGCCACATGTCGAGAGTAATTCCTTACAAAGCGACGATAGTAGTTAGCTAGTCCCAAGAAGCTCCTTAGTTCTGAGATTTTACCTGGTGCTGGCCATTCTCGAATGACTCGCACCTTCCCCATATCCATCCGCACACTTCCTCGTCCAATCACATGGCCTAAGAAGTTGATCTCCTGCACACAAAACTCACATTTCTCCTTCTTAACATAGAGTGTGTGCTCTCTAAGTTTGGATAGGACAAGCCGTAGGTGCCTCAGGTGCTCTTCCAGGGTCTCCGAGTAAACCACGATATCATCCAGATACACCACCACAAACTCATCAATGTACTCATTGAATACTTCATTCATCAGGTTACAGAATGTGGCAGGGGCATTAGTTAAGCCGAAAGGCATCACCAAGAACTCAAACGACCCATACCTCATTGCCATTGTAGTTTTGGGCTCATCCCCCTCTGCAATGCGGACTTGCCAATATCCCGACCGTAGATCCAGCTTAGAGAAATAGGTAGCCTTCGACAACCGATCGAACAAATCAGCCACCAACGGAACATGATACTTTTTCTTCACGGTGACTTTGTTCAGCCCACGATAATCCACGCAAAGCCTCAACGTGCCGTCATGCTTCGTCTGGAACAGGACAGGAGCTCCAAATGGTGCCTTGGATGGCTGGATTTTTCCCGACTCGAGCAGCTCACCCAATTGAACTCTTAGCTCCACTAACTCTTTTGGTGCCATCCGGTAAGGAGCCTTAGCAGGGGGAACAGTGCCTGGGAGGAGATCGATCTTGTGGTCCACCGCCCGCCTAGGAGGAAGACCCTTTGGTAACTCAGCTGGCATAACATCCTTGAACTCATCGAGGATAGACTCAACAACCTGGGGGATCTCCGTGGACGTGGCCTCCTCCACTTCGAACACCGCCGCAAGGTAGATCGTCTCGCCCTTTTTCCAACCCTTAGCCAACTGCATAGCCGACACCATCTCCGATTTCCCATCACTGGCTTTCCCTTCTAAGTATTGTCCTTGAACAAAGCATGGGTTGGACGTGTCCCCAATGAACAGTCCACGCAAATGTGGTATCACCGCGACCTGGGCATCCACAAAGAAGTTGTTCCCCAAGATAATATCAAAATCGTCAAGAGGAACTACCATGAAATCGAGGGATCCTTCCCATAAGCCGAGGGTAACTTTCACGCTCTTCGCCATCCCGCCGACTGGCTGGCTCCGAGAGTTTACCGCCTTGATGCGGCACAGGTGCTCGTTGACCACCATCCCCAATCTCCCCACAACACGATCAGCTACGAAACTGTGGGTCGCACCACTATCCACCATTGCCATCACCTGATGCTCGTTGATAGATAGAGGAACGTACATTAGACCCTTCACGACACCTTCCTTTCGAGTCCGTAGGGCACTGAGTAGTTGAAGTGGCGCAACACGAGTAGGGGCAGCTTCCTCCTCGGAGAGCATGGCATTCAATCTCTCCTTCTTCGGGCAATCCCTCGCTCTATGGGGTCCGTTGCATATGAAACAGCCCTGATGGGTCTTAGGATCCTTCATCGCTCACCACCAGAACCGCTTGATGCTTCGGAGGTCTGCCCGCCCCTGCCCGACTTTTTACGCTTGGCTTTAGCACCCTTCTTTCCCTTCTTATTTTCCTGCGATGGGCCTTTCGCAGGACCAGCATTCTTTCCCTTCGAGTCGTTCCCACCACTTGCCCGGAAATCAACAAGCGCGTCGGCAGTAGCAACGGCCGTAGCAAGGTCACGAACGCCCTGCCGCCTCAGCTCAAGTTGTGCCCACAATTGAAGACCGGACATGAAGTTGAGCAGCTTGTCGGCCTCCGACATATCCGTGATCACCAACATAAGAGATGAGAACTGCTTCACGTACTTGCGCACCGAACCCGAGTGCTTGAGTTGTTTCAAGGCCTCCCTCGCAGCCCATATTGTGTTCCCCGGAAGGAATTGATCCACCAACTCTTTCTTCAAGGCTTCCCACGTTTCTATCTTTGGACGATTAGCACTCGACTCGTCCCGTACCCGTGTCCGCCACCAGAGCTTAGCATCTCCAGTCAGGTACATTGCCGCAATAGACACCCTTTCCGCCTCGGGGACCTTCGCCGCAAGGAAGTACTGCTCCACGTCCCAGAGGAAGTTTTGCAGGACCTTCGCATCGCGACACCCATCGAAAGATTGAGGCTCTGGAACCCGTACCTTACTTCGCCCCTCACCACCAATTGACAACGCAGCCATAGCAGCCTTGAGGATGGCAATCTCATTGCCCAGCTCCTCCTGCCGATCATTCAGCTTCCCCACCATTTGGGTATATTCTGCCCGGACGCCCTCCAAGGTTTCCCCCGAAGGACCGATGATTGAGGACACCTTGTTAGCAAGCAACGTCAGCTCCTCATGGATCTGGCCAAGTTGTGACACCAGAGGTGGAAAATCACCAGCAGGAACATCTCCCACCAGTACTTCGAGGCGCTCTATCCTTTCAGTGTTCGTAGGCCTCGCCATAGTTGAACCAAGCTCGGATACCAACTGTCATAGGGACGAAACACACCCAGAAATTTCTCGACCCTGGCGGCGTCGTAACTCCCCCAGAAGCACGACCAGCCCTCTCGTTCGGATTCCCCTTAGCCCCGCCCACACTCACTCAAGTGTTTGCTCACGTACTCTCGTGTATCGCTCACGCTCACACTCAAGGACGCTCGCAAGGACAAGGACTCGCTCAGCAAGGACAGAAGGAACACAAGGATATAGCCAAGGCACGAATTGTATTTCTCACTCAATCTTTACAATGTGTCCTGCCCATGCCCCCTTACATCTCTTATTTATAGGGGCGATGGGGCATGCATGTATTCTACACGTATACATCACGCAACCAACTAGAAGACATCAAGGGTCGCCCAGTCTAAGCAGCCAAAGGATCGTCTGCTCCCACCTGATCCGTCAGAGGAAGCTGCAGGGTCGCCTGCCGTAGCGTCAGTGGAAGCTCTAGAGTCTCCTGCCGCACCCGTCTGGTCATGTCAGACCTGCCCCAACATGCGTCTGATCCAAGTAAGCGACTATCTAGCTTCCCTTGTCGCCGATGACCAGCTTGCTCGTGCCTCCCTCACGAGCCATGCCCAAGGAACCGTCCTGGGCGTGTGCCTTGCCTAGCACCCGTCCATGGACGCTTACAGGTGTCCTCAGTGGTGTTTGACTGTTAAATCTGTAATCCTTTCGATGATTGGTTAGGTTAATTTCTCACATTTTGTATATAATCTCGATGACTCGCTATGTTTTTGCAGATCGACATCTCTTCAATCCATGAAATTGAAGCTGTTATCGAGAAAAAGCTGGAAAATTTCGAACGCAAATAGAAAGGGGTTCTTTCAGATATTACAAAGATAACATCATCCTATCAGTTTCACAATGTAATTTTGCACTTAGCTTATGCGCTGCAATTTTACATAAATCAACGGACTTTCCTTGATTACTAAACAACCGTATTTCATTTGGCTGAAGCATTCATATAAGTCTGACGAGGCACAGTTCATCTCCAATTCATATTAGGACATGACAACCAAGGGATACGTGAGGTTCACTTCTTGCATCATCTGTGTATTTATCCTGGTTGTATCGATTGCTGAACAGGTATGCGAGGCGTGGGGCCACGATGAAGATGATGGACAATTCGGAGGAGAAGACGAGTCAGAAACGCAAAATGCTCGAGCAGAGAGGATTGCTGAAGAAAATAAAGGAAAAAAAAACAGAGGAAAAAACCGAGCCTCGCGTTGCCTCAGACGCCTGAACAGGACATCGCGGACGATCAGCCCTCCTCGGCCTCAGGCACGTGAGGGCTTTCATGAGGCGCTGAACGTGCCACTCATTTGTTGGTAGGCAAAGCCTTTTCGGAGAGTAATAAGCTGGCGCATATCATATGATATTAAATCATTCATTCAATTGCCTCGTGATATGTGTCGTTTGTGTAGAGACAAATTGTTTTGAGCCCTTCAAATTGGTGGGGGCCTGTCATTATTACCACCTCTGCTGCATAATCAAAGGTTTATTAGCTTAATTATAGATTTCTTCGGAGGCTGATTTTTAATTTGGTATGATCAAATATGGGGTTTGCGTTAGCCATGGGAAATACTTCAAAAAAAAAAAAGGAAGAGAAAGAATGTTCATCATTATGTCTTTTCTCTATTCAAATGAAGGTGGTGGAGAAAAGAAAAGAAACATCTGTCTGACTGGGTCATAGGAATGATGATTGCAAGTACTACAATAAACAAAATATGGGTGAATTACTTATGATGCTTTGATTATGAAATTACAAACTTAATCTTATTTCAATTTTGTAAAAGAAAACATAGGAGGAAGTGTGGATGTTAATAATAATAACCCAAAACAATTTAACCGACCATGTCTCTTAGGAGAGAAGGGATGTAACTGGAGGGGGATTATTACATGTAATTGGTTAGAGAATTGAAACTTAGAGAGAGAAGAATGCGGCTCTAAAAGGCTGCAGGCGGCGCTTGAGTCAATTATTTCTTTGATTAAGACTATTGACAAGAGAGAGATGACAAAAGGTTTTCCTTTTGGGGGTATCGTCGGAGCGGTCGTCCATGATTTTATGGAAGGCCGAGTTGCAGAAAGCGAGAGAATTATTATGCACCAACCAAATCTCTATTATCAAAACCCTCGGTTGCACCGTCGTCACGACGATCTTGTCGTTCGCAACCTGGGCAATACTTGTCGTGATTTCGTTTTGGGTCGATAAGAAGTCGAAGCTCTCGTTCATTTTCTAGCTCCGACGCGATAACATTACATACACAAAAAGGGACATATTTTGGATTGTTTTTTTTTTCTTCTTTTACATTTAGACGCACGGCCTATGCATGGGAATCGAATCCGGGGTGGTGGCCTGTGTTGGTGCATCTACGAAGTGTTGCAACAATGACAACAAGTAGATGCCAACTCAAAGGAGAAACCAACAACAAGAACGAGGATCGATTGGTCAAACCTCACTTTATAAGAAGACATAAAACCCACGTCCAGGCTTGGATCCAGTGGGAGCAAACACACTCTCATTAATACACGTATTTCAGTGCCTTTCAACTAATTGGTTGCTTAATTACGCTACGCCTCCCCCCATTTGCCATAATCGTGAATTTACTTGTACAACCCATCTCCCCCCCTACACCTAAACAAAACTAAAACTAAAACTAAACTCCCCCATAAAATCCAAATCCAAATCGAAAATCCCCCCATATTAATAAACCTAACCCAACCCTACTCTACTCTCTATCCCTATTTACTACCCTTCCCCCCTCTTAAACCAAAAATTTATGCAAGAACTTTCCAAGAAATTATTACGTTACATAATCATAAAACACATAAGCATGATGACATGACGTAAGAGTTCATTAATGTACTTTAAATTAAGTGATTTTATATTGAATATGGTTGATAAACAGTGTTTTTTTTTTTAATTTTAAAATTTCTTATATTAAATATAAATGGGGTTTCATTACAATGAAATATGGCCGTGTCAAGACCATTTATAGTTTGTCCAAAAATTAGGCGTATCTTCTCGAGCCCCGAAACTCCTCCCCTTTCAATATTTGTCTCATCAATTCCCTAAACCCGAAAAACATACCAAGTCAATCCTCGATCCTCCCCCCTCTACTTCTTCTTCTCATCGCCTCCACTAAGGAAAGGAAAGAAGAAAAGCATGGCATCGCCCTTCTTCTACCTATCATCCCCCAACGACAACAACAAGCAGGTGGACGCAGACGCCGACACCTCGGGGATCTACCCGGCTGCGAGCACCGAGGTCCTTGAGCTATGGCCCCAGCACGACCCCGCGTCCTTGCCCCAGGCCGCGGCTGTTCCTGCCCCCGGGGGAAGCTGTTACGACACGATAGGGTACCACTTCGGTGCGACGGCCTTGCTAGCTGGGCGGGCAGGAGCGGCGGGGCACGTCAGGGGGAGATCGGGGACGGGGGCGTCCAATGGAGGGATGAACTGCCTGGACTGCGGGAACCAGGCGAAGAAGCAGTGCGCACACATGAGGTGCAGGACTTGTTGCAAGAGCCGGGGTTTCGAGTGCGAGACCCACGTGAAGAGCACGTGGGTCCCCGCGGCCAAGCGGAGGGAGAAGCAGCAGATGCAGCTGCAGATTCAGCAACGCGGGAGGAGTTCGGGGTTTCATATGGATCTTGTTCCTCGGAGTAGTAGTTCGCCTTCCAAGAGGCATAGGGAAATTATCCCTAATTCCTTCACTCAAGGTAACATTAAATACCAAAAAAAAAAAAAACATAGCATCAGATCAATTCAACTGTTGATGATAACAATTCCCCAATTTCATTTCCGAAATTCTTTGATGAAAATGGAAGATCGAGCTTTTATTTTTTATTTTTATTTAAGGTTAAATGTGCTCAAAGCTCATTCATGGTGCAATTTAATTCGGCCAAATCCCTAGGGCTGATAAAAAAAAAGGTTCTTTTAAAAATCTAGAAATTAGTGCAAATTACTCGATCACCGGAATCTTTGTTAAGTTTTGGGATCCCCGTCTTTTCCTTGTTCTTCCCCAATTCTTCTTTCGTAAATTAATAATTAATTATTATTTCATTGTATGCCGCCCTATCTGTTCTGTCCTCGTTTCTTTCAACCTTTCCTTTTCCTTTCTTTTATGACCAGACCAGATTCCTCGTAATTTGCAGAGCTGTGTAAGACTGTCAGATGAAGGAATGATCGTTGATCAACCATCTGCTATGAAAGGATTCATGTTATATCGGACCCATTTCTTGGTTTGTGTCTATTGTGTCGTGATGATGGATGGTGCGTGTTATTTAGGGTTAGAAGTTGCCGGGACATTCCCAGAGGAAGTTAACACGACCGCGTTGCTAAGATGCGTGCGGCTCAGCGGCACGGCAGAGGTCCCCGGGGAAGACGAGGAATACGCGTACCAAGCCGCAGTGAGCATCGGGGGGCACGTCTTCAAGGGGCTCCTCTACGACCAGGGGGGAATCAATGGGGACACCATGGCCCAACGCTACAACAACTCTCCCCCAGGGGAGAGCTCCTCTGGAGGCAGCGCGGCTCACTCCTCGCTGAACCTCATTACTCCCATCGCACAAGGAGGGTCCGCGGACGTCGTCCCGGGAGGCCACCACGCATCCTCGACGGCCATGATAGACACGTCCCTGCTGTTCCCGGCTCCACTCAACACATTCATGACCAGTACGCAGTTCTTTCCGCCTCCGAGGTCGTGAATATCATCGCGGCGATAGGCCGGTTTCTCCCGCTTCGAAAGTAACGGGGAGTTGGGCAGAAGTTGTGCTTGGATGGCTCAAGTTTTGCTCTTCAATTATGATTAATAGATTTTCTGTTAAATTTCAATACCTAGTCAATAAACCTCGTAATTATCTTTAATAATTTTCATACATACAAAAACTGGTCCGAAATCGCTCGTCCCTTTATCTAATATTGATTTATTTTCTTTCATCAAATTCTGGGGTGGGAGGAATATAATGCTTCCAAGGGTTTGCATTGAATGACACGACGAGTCTTCGGTAGCCGCTTCTTCGTCCTTTGGTCCCCCTTTTTTTCTTTTCTTTCTTTCGCATCATTAATTGCTGTGACTATAGGGTTGGATTGCAACCGCGTGACGTAATGAACGATGATGGATGACGCGACGTTATGGTCCTAAATTTGGAGGTGTTTTCATAGGGATGATCTAAGGGCTCTTTCTTTCTTCTTTCCATGCTTGTGTGTGCGGCGTGGCATTATTGCCCCGTACGTTAAAACGTAAGGAGGTTGGACACTGGAAGAGGGAAACTTCATTTCCAATTTCCACGCACGATTGGATTGATGTCGCGACTACGTCGGATTTGTCAAACTCCCTACCATGCGTATAAACGAGTCGAGCCGAATCCGAATATTACTTATCTCAAGCTTGGGTTCGTCTAAGTTATTTCAGGTTCGAGTTCGGGATCGGACTCGATAATATTTAAGATAATAGAGCTCGAGCTCGAGTTCGTTTATTTACATGAAGCTCGAGTTTAAGTTCGAGCTCGGCTCGTCTGTGAACTCGGATCTAGCTCGAGTAGTAATTTTTTATAATTATTAATATTAAATTAAAAAATAAAAATAAAAAACTAAATAAAATGATATTAATTTTTAAAATAAAAATGTAATTTCATAAAATTCTTTTATACTCGCGAACTATTCTAGCCATTTATTTTCAAGTTCGAGATCGAACTCGTTTATTAAAAAAATAACGCGAGCTCGAGCTCCGCTAGTTTATAGAACATTTCACGAGCCACTCTCGTACGGTTCGTGAACGGTTTTATTCCTTTATGCCCCTGCCCCCAAACTCACCCCCTTTGTAATTTCAATTTCCGAAAGACCGACAACGACGTCGCATTCATTCCCCTTCGAATTTTGATGAGACCGTTAAATTTTTCTTTGTGGGCCTTATTGTGATCTTAGGGCCTCCTTAAATAGTTCCATAATAAAATTCTTACAACATTACAACACCCCCATCTTGACTACTACGCGCGCGCACAGACCCACCCAAAGGGTGTTTGGGCAACACGACTTACCCATGCGATTACTGATTAATCCCCAGGAATCATGGATTTCTTTTGTCTTTTCAGTGGACGTTGGAGTCGGTGTGGATTGCGGCCACGGTGGACACCATTGAGTCCACGCCGCAGATGTTGCGGCCGCGGCATATCTTGTAGTACCCGTTCTCCCCCCAGTTCTCCCCCCACGAGTTCTTTATGATCCAGTAAGGCTTCTCCTTGAGCCTTATCGGGGCGTAGCCTGCTGATCCGTAGCCCACCAGGAGCACCCCATGGTCCTGGTGCTTCGAGCATATGTAAGGGCACGAGACTCCTCCCACGTACGTTTGCATGTACACCGCGTTTATCCCCACTGCAACCACAGAAAGCCGACCGGTTTATTGGTTAGAGATATGTGATCGATGACTCGGGATGCTTTCTTTATGGGTGGTATAAATAGAGGTGTGAGTGAGTTCGGTTTTTCTCCAACCTGCAAGTGGTCCGTTCTTCACCAGATTCGCAGCAATCTGTTCCTCGTTGAGGGAGATGACGCTGAAATTGGCTACAGATGCTGCTATTTTGCTCTTGTCGAATTTGCACTTGCCACGGTCTGTGCCTGTGTAAGGATAGTCATCCTCCCGCATGAGTCCACCGGCCTTCAATGTGTACTCGAACGCGGTCGTCATCAGTCCTCCATTACAACCAGAATCACAGGCACCATATTCTTCGGGATCACACTATCAACAAGCCAAATTTGATGTCATAATCACAAGTTAAACGAGCATCAAGTCTTATGCAAGTGATTCTGTCCTGCGTTACGCCGCCCAGTTGTGATCTTATCTGACCTGTTTATGAATAACACGGTAATCAGATATCGAAGGTAAAACTGGTCAGAATCAGAGACCTCGTGATCGCAGTCCACGAGCTGCTGCTCGCTCAAGCTCACGAGCTCCCCTGTAGCTAAGTAGTGAGCCCCTTCCAAAGCTCCAGTCGTGCTGAACGACCAGCATGACCCGCACGCTCCCTGCGATCATCAATCCATCAACCAACCTTATACTTCACGAAGAATCGCCCCCAAAGAATTATGCGAAAGTACCTGATCCTTGACTCCGCTGACCGCGCCCTGCTCCCTCCAGTCGAAATCCTCAGGCAGGCCATCTGTCGGCAGGATCGGTGCCTTGCTCGCGTCAGCCGGAAGCTCGAGCTTCTTCAACCCTAGGAACTTCCTCCGGAACTCGGTTGGGGTAAGGTCGGAGAACTTGGTGACACCGTGGACGGCTGAGGGGTCAAGCCTCTGGTTGACCTCCGCTCGTAGCAGGTTCGACCTGAAAACACCGAACCTATGATCGTGCTCCTCCCTCGTGGCGTAAACCTTACCGAACCTGAGCTTGAAATCCTCAAAGTGGCGCTCGGCCGCTAGGAGGCTCGTGGAATCAGTCTCCTCATCGAAGCCGGAAACGACCTGGCGGATGAGAGGATCGGTGTTGTAAGAGGAAAGGGCCGGGGAGGGGAGGGACATGATGGCTGCGACGAGGAGGGAGACGGCTGGGAGGAGGAGGCGACGGCGTGCTTCTTCCATGGCGAAACAATGATTAAATTTTTTTCCCCTCTTCTTCCGGCTGCTCCAGAGAAGAAGAAGAAGAAGAAGAAAAGGAAAGGTTTTGTTATTTGAAAGACAGAGACGCCACGTGGCGACAACCCATTTGATGGAGACGAGAATGGAAGGTAATAAATTTGGTTCGTTATTACAAATTGGTCCTGGCGGGCGGACAAGGATGATGATTCTTACCAAAAGAAATATCTCCGAAATCGTGGCTGTCTCATAGGGAGGGAATAACGTCAGTGGCTGTCTTTGTCTCGGAGAAAAAAAAGCTCAGAAGGACACGACAAGGGATGCACCACTTTCATTTCATTTACGAACAAAACGTCAAAAAGGGGAGGAGGAAAGCTCCAAACTACCGTGGAAAAAATAAAATAATTCGCCCAATACTGTTGGAAGTATTAAAATTCCTGTGATACCTTTATAGTGCCTTTGTCATCTTCCAAGAAAAACCCAAAATTTTTGTAATCAGTGCAATTAAGTCCTTGAAATGGCTGTAGAAGGAAAATCTTCGGGAAATCCTTCTGGGACTCCATCACGATTGGAGTTCGTTCCAGAGGCTAGATTATCTCCTTTTGGAGTTAGCAAGAGTATAAAATGATATTTTAACTCAGCTAACTATTCAGGGGAGCAATGAAAGTCTAGAAAGCCAAACCAAATGGCAAATGAAGTAGGCTCCATTGTAAACACAATGTTAGACACTCTGGAAAAAGAAAGAGGTTTAAAAAGGCCTGAAGCCGAGGCGACTTCTGGACTGGAAAGTACAACATGAAAGCCAGTCGAAAGATTGAATCTGGGAGGAAGAAATTCCAAACAGAATCAAGGCAATAGTGTGGATGAGATGTACAAGGAGTCAGTGGCTCCTTACATTTTAGACTCACAAAGGCGAAGTGCAAACTTGAACTCCCAAAGTGGGGAGTTGGCAAAAGATCTAAGGAAAGCCTTAGGTCTGGCAGAAGACACTCTAGTTCATTTAGACAACAGAACGTTTAACGAACTGGTAATTGCGAAGAGGGAGATTTACAGGCCCGATTATCCTCATCGGACTAAACAAGAGTTTGTCCCAAGGGATAATATTTTAAAGCCAATAATAACCCCTGGTGCTTTTCTGGACATTGATTGTGAAAAGCACGTATCTAAAAAGATAGATGAGTGGTCATCACTTATTCGGATGACGGCGTCTGCAGGAGGAGTACCTCCTGGAGCAGTATACGAATTATGTGTGGCAGCCCTTATGGGTACAGCGCAGAAATATTGGAAAACCTTAGTGGCACACACAGACATTAAGGAAAAGATAGATCATGCGCTGACGGTTGATGGAGTATTGGCAATAATTGCTGATGCCCTGAAACGTGAGTTCTGTGGTTTCTCATTATCCACTGAGACTGTAGAGAAGGAGCAGTCATTGACCGCTCTAGTTAAACTACAGATCTGTGATATGTGCTGGTTTGATAGCTACGTGTGTGAATTCCAGAAGTATTACTACAATCTGGATGTAGTATCACAACAGTTCATATTAGGAACCTTTTTTGCAAAACTTCCAGAACATTGGCCGGAAGTGGCGCAAAAGGCCTATGAATTACTTCTGAGTGAAGAAAAGATTGTCTCTGGACTCGGATGAAAAATTCAGGCGGTAAAGTACGCAATGCGTAAAGCATGTACTGAGCTGCAGGTGAAATAGGCAGTTAAAAAGCTACCTTACCTAAACAAGAGCTGTTGTTCTCAAATTGAGTATGTGCCTGGGAGGTATGGATGCGATACTCGCAGTACTCCAGGAGACTCTTTGAAGAGAAGAAACTCTCCTCAAAAGAGGAAGTTTGTTGGGTACAACAAAAAGAAAGTTTGGCCCAAGAAGGACTTCCAGCGTAAGCAAAAAGGAGGTCCTGCTTACAAACCAAGAAGGTTTGTGAGGAGAAGAGATAACCTGAAGGATAAAGATAGAATCGATGCCTTCAAAAGAAAGCATGACAGATAGCCTAAATGTCCTAAAGGGAAACCTTTGAGTAGTTGTAATTGCTGCTGGTTTTGTGGTTCAAAAGACCACAAAGCGGATAGTTGTCCAAAGAAGAACCAAAGGAGAGAAAGACTCCGGATGGTCTTCCTGGATGACAGGAGTCATGAGAAAGAAGTCCTTGCTTATGAACCAATCGATGAGCAGGAGATTTTCGACTTAGACTCGGAAGTAGAGTCGATTTATGAGATAGTGTCAAATTATGATACAGACTCAGACGAGGACTCTGATCTCTGGAAAATGCATTTGTTCATGATGAGAGCAGAGCAAAACGGAGATGGTGATGAGATGGTTTCATTAGAAGCAACGAATCAGGTACTGGAGGAATCCCACGAGTACGAAGATCCATCCCAGTCGGTTCTGGAATGGAGGTTGCCTAATGTTAATGTGAGGGAAGTCTATAATATATCGAGATTCAATTTTAGATCGATAATAGACATTTCACAAACAGAAGCAACGGCTCAAGTTACAAATACGGAACTTGAGACATTGGATATCCCATTACTCAACGTACAACGCATTAGGGAAACTATGCAACGTGCGAGAGGCGTATATAATTATATACACATTGGGTTGATCCAAGTAGGACTAATCCCGCTATTCCATCTTCCGGCGGATAGTCCTGTGGTAGCAGCCGTGATCGACAAACGATGGCGAGAGTTTAGAGATCAGCTGATATCAGGTATACAGGCCAATCTGGCACACGGCCTGGTATGGTTCCAGGTCCATCCAAATTTCATGATGGCCTTGAACGTCGCTGTTTGGGAAATTCATTGACCTTAAGGATCAAATCAATTAATATGGATAGAATGAATTCCCAGGCCAAGTTTTTGGCGTATCACACTATAGTAATTTACCGATTGGTAAATACCACCAGTCCTGATGTGAGGAACATCTCAAGACTTACCGAGTTGTTCGAAGAAGGTCATAATAACTACTAACAGTTTCATAGGCGGGAGGTAAACCCATTAGAGTTAACCTGGCCAAGAAACTGGGTTATGACTGAACCTGGTAGTAGCTCTAGGCCGATTAGTGCGGCTAATATCCGACAAAGAGGTAACGAGATTACTTTAATGTTGGGTGAACCGTCTAGAGACAGTTTTAGAGCTGATAGGCATCTGCCTATGAGGATGCCACTCCTGAGAGAGCCAAGAGCGCATACGCTCTCTGATGTTTCTTCTAGAGCTAGTGATGTGGGAGAGGACATAATTGTGTCCCGACCAGCAGAAGCATCTGCTCCACCACTAATAGAAGAAATGTCTCGAAGGTCTGTTGATTCAAGAGCCCCGTCGCAACATATGGGTAGAATCGTAGGGTATAGACATGTATCATTACCAGTCTATGAAGACCCTGTAGATCAAACGAGAGAGGAATCCATAAGGATGTTAAGAGTTGCCAATATGGAAAACTCTTTATCCGAAATTCCTGAAGTTTGCAAGGTTATTGAGCAGATAGCCGAGCAAAGGTCTATACCAATAGACGATATCTGGAGGATGATAGAACCATCCCAGAAGGTACTTGAGAATATTGGGTTCAGTGTCAGGAAGAAAGACTTGAGCACATATGTTGCTCTAACTTTCAAATTTCCTGGATACTATGAGTATTCTCTGGATACTTTGATAGACACTGGGTGTAGCATAACTTGTGCTAGGCTCAATGCTCTACCAGATGAGTGGTGGGAACCACTGCAAAAACCCATCCACATGGCTAACGTCGATGGTATGGCCACAATTGTTGGCCATAAGGCAAGTAACGTGCCTGTCTTTATTGGTGGACAAAAGTTCATCATTAAAGAGATTCTTGCACATCCTTTACTAGAGGCCGACATCATTGTTGGTAACGCCTTTTTGAAGGGTCAAAAGGAAAACCTTCCTTTTGTGCAGAATGAAAACGATGTTTCCATCGGTGGTGTAAAGATAAGTATTCTACAAGAGCCTAGACTGCGGTTAAAATTTGGCTTTTGTCCGGTAAAATGGACGGAATACTGTGGAGATATCCCATGTGAAAAAGCTTTCAGAGTGCGAGCTCAACGTGGTGATATACGGTTGGATGAGAACGAGTCATGGGAACAGACCCTGTTTTCTCCAACGAACACCAGGAGTTATAACTGGTATGACGACTTGTTTCCAAAACAAGAAGTGTGCATGGCTGTTAAGTTAATAGGAACAAAATGGGATAAGTTCCTAATAAAACTAGCCGATAATTTTAGTGAAGATCCACTGAAGTTATGGACTTAAAATGGCCTAAAGGCTAGATTAGAGTTGAAAGATCCCGGAACCATTATAAGAGCCAGAAACATTACATATACGGCTGAGATGGTTGAGGAGTTTGACAAACAAATTCCTGAGTTGCTTGGAAAAGGCTTGATTAGGGACAGTTACAGTCCACATTCTAGTCCTGCCTTTATGGTTATTAATCATGCCGAGCAGGTGCGAGGTAAAGCACGAATGGTCATAGATTATCGTCAGCTTAACAAAGCTACAAAAGATGATGGCTATAAGATTCCCACTGCGGGAGATTTAATTGATAGGGTAAGTCTGAGCCAACCAAAGTTCTTCTTTAAATTTGACTTGAAAAGTGGATACTGGCAAGTCAAAATGGAGGAAGAGTCGGTTCCTCTAACTGCCTTCAATGCTCCGCAAGGAATGTTTGAATGGCTGGTTATGCCGTTCGGTCTGAAAAATGCTCCAGGCGTATTTCAGCGCAAAATGGATAATGCTTTCAAGCAAGTCCGAAAATTTTGTGCGGTCTACATTGACGATGTCCTAATCTACAGTCAAACTGAAGACGAACACATGAGACACCTTGATGAGGTGACTGATGTCTTCCGACGGGAGGGCATGATTCTATCAGAGAAAAAGATAGAATGGTTTAGGGAATCAGTGAATTTTCTAGGCATGGAGATTGAGCATGGAAAAATTAAACTGCAAAATCATATTGCTGAGAAAATAATTAATTTTCCTGACAGACTTGAGGATAGAAAGCAAGTCCAAAGATTTTGTGGATGCGCTAACTATGCAAGAAAGTTTGTGAAAGATCTTTCCCGAGATTTAGGTAGGATCGCGAAGAAAACCTCTTCTATAAATCCTTAGAAATGGGGAGATGAAGATACTCAATCCAATAGAAGGATTAAAGCAAATGTGAAAAATTTACCACAATTAGCTTTACCTTCTGACCAGGATGAGTTAGTCTTGGAAGTTGATGCTTCTGAAGAATTTTGGGGAGCAATCCTCAAAATTAGAGGACGAAAACCAGAACCGGTATGCAAATACTGGTCGGGAAACTTCAAGGGGCACGAATTACAGTACCCGATACATGAAAAGGAAAGTATTACCCTTAAAATACGGGATAAAGGCTTTTTACATCTTTTTGGCACCGAAAGAATTTTTAGTGCGCTCTGACTCGACCTATGTAAAAAGGTTTATGAGTCTGAACCTTAAGGAAGCTAGGCAAACTAGACTCTTAAGGCTGCAGGAATGGTTTAGCTATTATAAATACGAGGTCGAATACATTAAGTCCGACCACAACATAATAGCTGACTCTCTCTCTAGAGAACTTGAAAACACCTCTCTTTCTAAAAACTCTGCAGATGGATCCTGCTGCAAAGAGAAAAATATGCTGGGGATGCAAGAAGGAGGGACATTCCCGAAAGGTATGCCCTAACAAGGGAGATGGTGAGCATAGTGATGCTGGTTCAGTTTCAGGAACGAAGGCGGCAGTACTCTGCTGGCAGTGCAATCAACTAGGACATCGTTCTTATGAATGTCCCAAGAAGCTGAAAACTGCGGATTCCCAGAAGGGGAAGGCTGAACTTAAGGAGAAAGCAAAAGCTGACTCCAAGAGAGAGGCGAAACCAGATCTCCAGAAGGAGATGGCTAATCCCAAAGAAGCTGAGGCCAAATCTAAGGGAAAGGCGAAAGAATCCCAGAAGGGGATGGCTGGATCTAAGGGAAAGGTAATAACCAATAAGGAGAAAGCGAGAGTTTCCCAAGAGGGGAAGACAGATCTAAAGGAGAAGGGTAACACCAACTCTGGAAGAGACGTGAAGAAAGATCTTCAAGAGAAGATGACATATCCAAAGGAGGAAAGCTCCAGGAGAGATGTGAAAATGGCAGATCTGAAAGACAAAGCAAAAGCCGAGTCAGAGGAGAAAGCTAGAAAGAAGAGGAAAGCCAAGAGGCTTGGGTCTTCTGGTCCCAAGGGGGATGATTCTGCAAAGGATGGTCCTAAGAAGGACGGAAAGGTTGAAGAACCTTGGTGGTCTCCGTTGACCAGGGAGCAGTTTAATTACTGCCGAAACCACTTAGCCAAAGAGCAGAAAATTTCCATTAATCAAGCTGTGAAATCCTACAAGGCTTTGTTACAAAGCAAGGAGGAACAGAAAGAGAAGGTGGAAACACAGTATGCTGAGGAGGAGGCTAACTTTAAGGCCTTAATTGGCGAGCCAATTCAAGTGGTAGACCCTGAACCGAGGGGAGAACCAGAGGAAGCGGCTGCAATGGAGTGTGAGCAATACTTCGACTTTAGAAGTGCTCACGCAGCATTGGAAGGTAATCTTGAAAAGAAAGAAAGCCTTGAGGAAGCAATTCTTGTAAGAGACTCGGTCAAAGAGTCTGGTGAGACTGCTCACGGTGACAAAGGTCACGATGGCAAAGGCCATGTTGGGAAAACCCAAGAGGATCTTGAAGGATCCTGGTTTTTTGATCAAGACTCATTTGAGGATGAATCCCTAAGTTGGGATGCGTCTATGGTCTGTGGAGGACTCATGGGTGGCATCAAGCATGATGACAAACGCCAAATTGAGTTTTTCGCTAGAAAGACAGTTGAGTACATCAAAGACCTGGAGTATAAGCTATCGATTATGGCTTCAGGTGAGGAGGAGCTGTCCAGAGTTGAGAAAGAAAGACAGCAGATATTCTCCACAATGATGTCTATAATACCGGGGGAAGTCAAAGATTACAATGTCCCAAGGGTAACAGTAGACATGAGTGAATCCTCACTCGAGGAAAACACTGTACTTCGGCCATATCTACATTGGATATCGGGGAAGTGGCCGTCTCTGAGAATTCACTCAGATATGGTGGGAGTCGCAGCACCTTACGTATATGCTGGGTTCGTAGACATCCTGGAGATCGACAGATCAGAACCAGAGTGTATGGAACCACTGCCTACGTTGGTAAGGTTCGTACTCGGATGCCTAGGCTACGGACCAAAGTATGCCACGGCATTGATTACTAGCACAATAATGGAGGAGGAAGACCATCCGCAGTTTGGGAAGGTGATACTTCAAAATCTGCAAGTATGGGACATTCACCCCTGTGAAAGTAGACGCCTGGTGGAACCTCAACGACAGGACCTCGATCAGAGAGGTTTATGGCGAAAATACTACAAGGACAAAACAGTTTGGAAGGCCATAAAAGTTGAGTTCCTTAAGGATGTGTTGGAGCATGTGTTAGCCCGCAAGGACAAATACTACGTGCTCTGTGATGGTATAATTACCGTCACGATTCTTCGGTCAAATCTAAGCCTCATAGACGAACAAGCAAGAGACCGAGGATGACAGAGAATGCTCGAACTTCTAGATAGTTTCTAGAGGCGAGAGAACTCTGAGTTGCACCTCCGAACCGACACCTTCGAGGTTTGGAGCAAGATTGCTGATTTTACAGACAAAACCCTAAATCAGCAAATCGAGTATGATGAGAGAGCCCAACAAATTCTTAAAGCGGTGCAAGACCCACCGGGACTCTCAAAAATAGAAGGAGTTGACGAAACTTCAAACGCCAACAACAATGAAGGAGTCTCCCAGAACAGCGCACCAATGCAGACGGGAGAAGACAACTGCATAGAGTTAGACTAGGACATTTTTGTCGATCATTAGGACCCCACTAACTTTTGCAACAGTTTAGATTCCTTTTACTTTTGAGCTGGCAAACAGTGCATAGGCACCAGCTCCTTTGTGTATATATTCACAAGTCCTCTACCTCATTAGGGGGGGCGATCTAAATAAAGAATTTTCTCTCACATCTCTCTAAGTTAGAAATTCTTTGATCGACCTCCGGGAACATTAATAAATGATCCGAAAATACCTTAAGGAATCAAGAGTAAGGTGGTTAGAATTAACCAAAAACCGGTTAAGACTAACGAAAGGTCAGATCGTTATATCAGAACCTTGGAAAGATTGAAGCCTACGGGCCGAAACCTTTGGATGAGGAGTGTCTATATAAGACCCTCGAGGTAAGGGCATTTGGTGTGACACAGAAGAGCCTCTCCACTCAATTCCCCAAATTTGAGGAATTCTTCACTCTTGAAGTTCTACAGTGCGGAAGCTCGGTGAACCCTTTGAGCTACCCTATCGATTAAGGTATGATAAGCATCCTTTGAGTTGTTTATGCTTTTCTTTCTTGAAAAGAGAATCTGAGAGAAGTGCAAGTGCACGAGTCATTCGTATGACTGATTGTCCTAACCCAGAGTTGCTCCATTTGGATCACGGGGTTGGCAAGGATTCTGCTACAGGACTACTAAACACTGTAGTAGATCGACTAGCAAGTATTTCAGCACAAATAGAACAGCTGATTGAACTTGTGGATAGCTACTCTAAATTGGAAGAGCTGACTCTCTTGCAGAGTGAATTCAAGGAGTATTTCCTTGAAGGTAAATCCAATCTTGGGTTTGCGGCAAGTTCGAGATACTCAAACGAGTATTCGAGGTTGGCAGAACGCCGGCGACAAAGACAATTGGAAAAATCTTCTTAAGTACGATTCATGTCGGATTTATTGGTATCAGAGCCCGCTTAAGATTAGTTTCTAATTGTCTTTGGGGACTAAATTGAAAGTTGGGGGAAGAAAGAAGGAGACAAAAGAAGGGCAGAAGAGAATAGCGGTAGAATAGGAATATATTTCCTTCCGAAGGTATAAGACGAATTCTTTTTAGGGACCACTGTAAGGAGGAACAATCCTCCGACATTCACATCGATGAAAATAATGGGGAAAGCAGCCGAAAGCACGCTGGGACCGCTTCTTTATCTGGGTAGGGAAGAATTGGGCCTCTATAATGGGCCAGGCCCATTTAGGCCTGTTTCAGGCCTTTCTGCTTATTTTTTTTTTGGGGGGGGGGGGGTTTGTTTCCGAAGATTCCTCCACCGGTTGATGTCAGAACCCGGGGGGTTGTAAGGAAGTTGCGAGGGGATCGTATCAATCGAATCCCATCTGTTCGGTCGGCCACGAGACGATGATATTCTCAGGAAAGCCCGCATGTTACGACTACTCAGAAAAAACAAGGCTGTTCCCAATGTTTCCTTGCCTCCCCCACCCCACAACCCACTCATTTGTGTCCCGGCTTTATTGGGTTTTCTTTTTTTTCAAATAAGTCGGCATGCGATCTCCAACTCCCGTTCCCACGCCATTCACCCCTATTCATTGTTGCAGTGAAGTGCAGTGCAATCCCCCCCCCCACCTCCCATATTATTCTTTCTAGTACAATAAAGGTTGAAGTGACCGGTTATTTCAATAACCTTAACACGCCTTTAGACCCAAAGAATCATGCCGACAACATCATGAAGCATCGTGAGAAAACGACCAGACTTAGGAATCTCTCGCTCTTTTGGTCTTGAGTCAGGTTCACAGACGTAGGTAAGGTATCTTAGGACAGTTTGGTGAGGGGGATGTAGAAAGGGACAGCCTCATTTGATGGAGGAGTTCGAGTTAGACATTTGCTTTATATCTCCAATGGACGTGGAAGCAAACCCTTTATTTTTTTCATGGTAATGGGAACAAAGACATCTTTCTTCGGTGCGACAATGTATTCGGGCAAAGGCGGAAAGGCAAGTGAATGTTGATCGCGTAGGATCCCGTTGTCGGGGCGAAAGCTCGAAAAGAGCCGACCCGGGATATGCACGATCATGCTCCAAAGCATATGCGATGTATATGAAGCAATGATATCGATGGTTGACTCTGGAGTGATCGGATTATTTATCCGTGTCTTAGGAAGCAAAAAAGTGATGAAGAGCAATTAAACATGTCTAATTATCAGTGTTTTTCAAAGTGGGGTTGAGGTGAAAATAGCGATTGATGAAGATATGGGATTGTTGGTTAAAGTGAGAGTCAGAGATTCGGCGATTATTGTTATACGTGCGTGGGGTCACTGCAGGGATCCGAGTTTACCCTTTGCCAATCGTCCGATCGACTCCTCAGCTCGAGCGCTGAGGAACTACGGAGAACGGTGAAGTTGATCTCTTAGTTCTTTTCGATTGAGCCTACTCAGATCCTCACCCATGGACTTCAGCTTTCAAGGGGAGTTGAAGTCGACGTGTGGAAGAAGAGGAGGAGACATAGCTCGAACAAAGAAGAAACGAGACGAACCGGGTGAGGTCCGGTCCGCGCACACACTATCCAAAAGACGATATCCGTGTCGAAAACATGTTCATTTTACCTTAAAATACTTGAAGAAACGGAGTCAGCCACCGACTTATAAGGAATCTTACAATTATCCCCGTACGTAATTTGTTAATGATTAGCAAAGTTGTGATAACTGGAAGAAGAATTGCGCAGAATCAATCATGAAGTGGCAAATGCATGTGCAATGAATATGCTTAGAAATAAGGAAACAATCAAAGTCACGTCGAGATAATTTTACCTTCGATCCTTTCATTTCCCCCTTTTTGACAAAAAAAAAATTAAATTAAAGCGGGGCATGTTTTGATCTTGGTGAGTGTAGTCGGCTTTAGTTCATGGTGAACGAGAAAGGGAAAGAACGTCGATACAAAGGAGTTGCCCCTCGAGTGATTCTCATCACCCGTGCGCAATCCTAACACCGGGGACCAGACCAGACGAGACCGTGGTGATCTGTTCCAGGAGCTGGGTCCCGAACTCGATCTCGGCAACAACTTTGCCCGACCATGTGTTCGAGCAGGGGCCCCTCCCCTCCACAGGGAGGCTTCACTCATCTCAGCTTATCTCCGAGAGAGAGAGAGAGAGAGAGGGGAGGGTGCCCAGCCAGTCAGAAGATTTGGCGCGGCGTCTTCTTCGTCTTTGATTTGAAGAGAAGTTTTGGTGGTGGGAGGGGCCGACATGTCTAGTAAAGCATCGACATCCACTGATAATAATGGAACTCCCCCGCCCGGATCGCCATTGTCATGAATCTGATCCTTTCCCCCCGAATATCTAACATCATAAGTTTAGACCAGATACCGCAAACATACAAGGGATCAAACCACAGAATCTACACCGTAGTAATTCATGCTTCGTGTCTCACGTTAAACAAACTGACGGATTAAACGCTCTAGTCGAGGAGGAGGAGGAGGAGGGGGAGGGGGTCCCCCGCATCGACACCACCCACACCGCTCGTGCACTCGTCTTTCCATCAAAGGCGGCTCTCCCATTCACACACACACACATCCTTCATCAAATCACGACCCCATTTATTGGCATGCCTCCAAACCAGAAGAACTCCATCGGGTCAATCAGTTGGCATCAAAACTCGGGGTTGTGAGTTGTCCTTGTCGGATGAGGGAGGGGATATGTTGTTATGCAGATAGGGAATGAATGGATGAATGAATGAATGATTAGCAGAAACTAAAGTAATATCCTCCCCATCTTCCCTTCGTAAAACATTGACTACATGTGACCCTCCTCCTCCCTGCTGAAGATCTCGTGCACTGCCATGATTAGGCGGCATATACTCTCTTATCACCCCATTTCCCATGTGGAGGGGGATGTCTGAAAATTAATTACTGTCCCTAATTGTCACACCATGCTTAACCTTGATGAAATTATATGTATGTTGAATAAAAAATACGTATTAGACCAAACCCCTCTCATGAAATTATGGATTTACCCCTCCCTCTCCCTCCTGTCTATATATTCCGCCCCTCCCCCGACCTCACTTCCACACCCCCCCCCCCCATTCGCTCCACTTCACCTGTTTTTGTTTGCTCTGTTTCTGGTTTGATTTGGTTCCTTGCTGTGTCTTTTTCCATGGCGGACGCGGTCTCAGGCCAATCGGACAAGAGGATGCGGTGGTGTTCGGTCCCCGAGCGCCTCCAGCTTCACATGGCCATGCTGGCCTTGCAGTTCGGGTACGCTGGCTTCCATGTCGTCTCGAGGTTTGCCCTCAACATGGGCATCAGCAAGATCGTGTTCATAGTCTATAGGAACGTCATCGCCTTCCTCCTGCTCGTTCCCTTCGCCTACTTCCTCGAAAAGTAAGCACGCCGACAAGACGACCAGACTAGTTTTATCTTCTGTGTGACATGGTGTTGACAATCGTTGATGACATTTGCTTTTCACAGGAAAGATCGCCCGAAGATCACCATCAACTTCCTGATCCAATTCTTCTTCCTGGCACTTGTCGGGTATGAGACAGCTAGTGTCGGAAACTGTTGAGCATCTCGCGTATGAATGCTAGGGTGATTATTTTCTTCTGTTTGGTCAATGTCTAGGATTACTGCGAATCAATCTTTTTACATGCTGGGATTGGATCACACATCGCCAACCTTTGCGTCTGCGATTCAAAATTCTGTTCCTGCCATTACGTTCCTAATGGCCGCCATCCTCAGGCAAGAGCAAACATCACAAGAAGCAAATCTCGAAAAGGATTTTTTCTTTCTTCCAGTAAGCTCATTTTGTTTGGAAATTATGTTTTTCAGAATCGAGAAAGTTCGATTGGACCGTAAAGATGGCCTAGCGAAGGTGTTTGGGACGGTGTTCTGCGTGGCGGGAGCCTCCGTGATCACCCTCTTCAAAGGACCCCCCATTTACACCCCCCGACCGCAGCTTCAAGTCACTAACGTCAATCTTCTCGGTATCGTCGGACAGGCGTTGGGTTCGGCAGAGGGAAAGAGCTGGACACTGGGCTGCCTGTTCCTAATAGGTCATTGCCTGTCGTGGTCGGGGTGGCTCGTCCTGCAAGCCCCCATCCTTAAGAAGTACCCTGCACGTCTCTCCGTCACGTCCTACACATGCTTCTTTGGACTGATGCAGTTCCTGGTCATATCCGCTTTCGTCGAGAGAGACCCCAGTGCTTGGATTGTCAGTACCGGCGGCGAAGTCTTCAGCATCTTCTATGCGGTAAGCAACATACTCTCATCGCAAATATGCAACCATGTTTCTCAAATATGGTTGAGAAGGAGGGTGATTTGGGTGGCAGGGAGTCGTGGCATCTGGAATAGCTTTCGCCGTACAGATATGGTGCATCGACAGGGGCGGCCCAGTGTTCGTCGCGGTGTACCAGCCAGTTCAAACAATCGTGGTCGCAATCATGGCATCCGTCGCGCTCGGGGAGGAGTTCTACCTTGGAGGGTCAGTCATCGCCCCTCTACTGTCATCTCGACCCGTCTCTTTTATTACGTACCCTGTCATGGATCACGCATCATTCCTTGTCCGGTTATACAGGATCATCGGAGCCGCGCTGATTGTGGTGGGGCTATACCTCGTGCTGTGGGGAAAGAACGAGGAAAGGAAATACGGGATGGAGAAGGCTGCCATACTCTACAACTCGGACCGCGGGAGCGACGCAGAGCCGTCCCTGATAAAGCCATGCCTCACCCAGCCGCTCCTCCCTCCTTCGACGGCTGAGAACGTCCGAGCGACCGGCCAACGAAATTAAATCTCCGGCGTTGTCCCTGATAAAAAGCACGTGACAAGTTCTCTAATGTATAGCCAGGTGATTGCGGAATGTCCTGGTGGTCGCCTTTTTATCTGCGGGGGAGATTCTGATTTGTGATTGTATGGTCACTTTTTATTTGGATTGGCTGGAAGGAGTATGAGAGTTTGTGGATCATGGGCCAGTAAGCCCAATTTTCTCCCTCATCTTAATGGGCCCATTAGGCCCAATATCCCCTCATCACTTGAAATATCTCCCCCAACATTAAACTGTCGATGGTGACGACGCCCGCGCAGCTCCTCACTTCCTTCCTCCAACTTCCCGACTCCAACAAACTCGACTCCGCTCAGCTCGGGCGTCCCGCCCTCATCTCAACTCGCCGGAACTGCCGAAGTCTTTCCCTCAGTTGCAGGGTCAAACCTCCTGTCAACGCCTCGCCGATCCCGGACCTGGTGCCAGCCTCCATGATGCGCAGGCCTCACAAGTTCTTCGACCAAGCTGCCGTCATCACTGTCCGCGCCGGAGACGGCGACCTAGGTGCCGTGCTATCTGTTCCTGGTGGTGGTTAAGGCAGATGACAAGGAGAAAGGTGGGGGAAGGTTAGGAAGAAGGAAGCGTATATGAGGGATCTCGATGGTTCGGTAATCCCTTCTGTGGCCGGTGAGGGTGGCGACGTGATTCTGTTTGCAGATGAGGGCAAGGATATGCAGTTGGAGTTCTGACGCTGGACGGGGTGGGTGAATGGTTCAGCTCCTCTACCTCCTGCTCAAGGCGGGCCGAGCTTTTTCTATTTCGTCATCTTAACTTTGCACTCTGATACCAACTAACAGAATGCGGTTGACCGAAAACGAACCACGATGGCAAATTAGAGTAGGTGACACACTAAAAACAAATAGCAAACAAGGATAATGTCACGCTAACCCTGGATACAAGCTAGTCCACCGGAAAAACTGACCCAACTCGAAACATGTACGTATACAGCAACAACCCACTGTAGATGAACTCGAAGATGAACGATGCTACATCCAGATACAAGCTAGGCCACCACCAGGATAATGAATGCTCAAATAATCTCACCACACTCGCTTGGTTGCCTTTTGCTTGATAGCTCCTGTCAATAGCTCTGGTCAACTAACATTTCTCATCAATTGGATCTTTGTCGATGAATGTTGCTTCTCAAGACTGCTCTTGTCGCTGGAGTCAATCACTCTAGGCTCATTGTTAGAAATGTGATCCGAAGTTGAAATCTTGGAGAATCTGTCAGGTCATATCATATAAGATTTCGTGTGATATAATGGGATATCGAAAAGATATCATCCTAGATTTTATTGTCTATTATAAATAGACGGATTGTCCAGAGGTTCGAATATGAGAGTCGGATAGGTGAGATCCACGGGTTAGTGCGACCTAGACTCTGTAACTAGGGTAAGGGAGGCGACGGGTTGTCGCGCTCCGGGGTCTCTGGTGGAGTCGGATAGAGGGCTTTCTACGGGGACTCGGGGTAAAACTTTCTCGGAACTTGTAGTCGTGTAACTCATTTGTTATAGTGGAATCTCAAGGAGGACCTCCCCATGGACGTAGGCCGATTTGGGCCGAACCACGTAAATTTGTGCATTGGACATCGTCCCGTTATTTTTTGATTTCGTTATCGGCGCCAGCGGTTCCCGCCCAACAATTGGTATTAGAGCGAGGTCATGAAGATCGGTGAATTTCCTCGTCGGAAGTTCAGAGGGGGCGAGCCTTGATAAGGAGAAGGATGACGATGCAGTGGACGAGATGTCAACGAGAATGCAGATTATTGAAAAGAATGCTTGGAAGAGGCAAGGATGTATAGAGATATGCATGTGCTCATGGATTTTGAGCCAAGAAAGGACGTCGATGGGAGTTAGTGCACTGGGTTCGACGTGGATACTTGCGGTACCGACGGGCGCGTTGAGAGCAAGGGGGAACGATTCTTTAGTTCGAGGTGGAGAAGTTTGAGTATTGAACTTCTTACGGTGAGGTGGAGTTCACCGATTAATGATCGGGTGTGCGGAGCGCGGATAGTGAAAGCCACGTGGGTGCTAAGGCGCAAGTACAGGTTCATGCGAAATTTGGGGTCGGAGTCAAGGGGGTTAGCAAGGCTCTTAAGGGCATGATAATTTGATCAGATTATCTGAAGCGGATTTCTAGTTTCAGATGGAGCGTTATCTAACAACGCGGGTACACGGGCTGTGTGTACGGGCTTGAGAGTGTCAAGTAGGTACAGCCGATGAGGTAGTTCGGCTGTTATGCTCGCATTGACAGTGAAGTCAATAGTGAGCTGGAACGGATTAAAGTTTCAAGTGGAGAAGTCTGGCAACAATCGACAAGTGGGACTTCTCCGGGTACCAAGAAGGTACTGAGTGCTGACCGCAAGGGTGAGCTGGAGCCAGAGTGCATAGTAGTTGCTTGGAAGCGCAAGTGTTGCTATCGTGTGGAATGTAAAGTGATTGTCACATGTGGTGACGATACACTCAGGAAGACGCGACGGATGAAAGGGGAGACATTCGGAACCTGGGAGATCTAGGAAAAAGATCTCGAAGATTTTAGGGACTTCGGCTCAAGGTGGAGATTGTTAGGAATGTGATCCGAAGTTGAAATCTTGGAGAATCTGTTATGTAGTATAAGATTTCGTGTGATATAATGGGATATTAGATATCGTCCTAGATTTTATTGTCTATTATAACTAGACGAATTGTTCAGAGGTTCGAATAGGTGAAATCCATGAATTGGTGCGATGTAGACTCTGTAACTAGGGTAAGGGAGGCGACGGGCTGTCGCGCTCCGGGGTCTCTGGTGAGCCGTTGTACTAGGAACGAGTGATACATGGTGAGCGGTGAGAATGTTTGGAGAGTCGGGCAGAGGGCTTTCTACGGAGACTCGGGGTGAAACTTTCTCAGGGCTTGTAATCGTATAACTCGTTGGTTATAGTGGAATCTCAAGAAGGACCTCCCCGTGGACGTAGGCTGATTTGGGCCGAACCACGTAAATCTGTGCGTCGGACATCGTTTCCCGTTATTCTTTCCGCTTTCGTCATCGGCGTCGGCGGTTCCCGCCTCAACAGTCATGATTGCTTGTATGCGACACGTTCGAGTCGAACCGAAGTTCAAGAATTTCTCCGGGCATGTTTGCACTACTGACGTGCTGGTTTAGGCTATGCTTCGTGACTGTTGGAACCTATCAGGTACGGTTGTCAAACGCAAGAATTGGCAAGTTTTTCGCCGATTTAGCAAATCCAGGGGATGAAGTTCTTGTTGCGAGAGGAGGACAGGGAGGGGTGAGATATTTCTGTGAGGCTGCTCTAAGCTTCTTCAAGTAGTCATGTTATTCAAGTGAATCAATGGATAGACGCCGGACGGACAGCAGTCACAGCTACTAAATTCCATGGTTTCAAAGAGCTTCTTTATGGAATTTATCGACCACATATTGTTGTCTTAAATAAGATTGATCTTCCAAATGTTAGAGGTTAACCCCCCCCCCCCTCTAATAAACGTTTATTAGAGGCCACGGAAAGGATTACTTGACACAAAAGATTCAAGAGATCGGTAAACAGAGGCGCGTTATGGGGCCAGAGAAGACTTCTAATGATGTTGCTGAATATGATGATGGATACGTCGATGTTACTTTCACAAGTCATTCAGCGAGATAAAGATATCGAGGACTATCCCGGCCCTCTGGCCGTGGTAGCTGTCACCGTGCTGTAAGACCGTTTCTCTCGCAACACTTATGTTTGTATTGCAATAGCCTGTTTCTTCTTCGAATATGGAAAAGGTTGTACATTCTACGACGGCAACATTTGCAGTAGATGCTCTTGTTTTCAGGCTAATGGGAGCATGTACTGGCTTGTTGGTGCAGGAATGGGGCATTCGAGTAGGGGAGATGCTGCGAGCAATAAGAAGGCCGCTTTAAGAACATATCCAGAGTTTACCCGACAGTGAAGCCTCTGGGTGTATTTCTCCAAACATCCTGCAATATAAAGGCTTTACTTCTGAACCTTGCAGTAGCAGCGATTGAGGAAGTGTCTGTCGGAAAGCTTCAATTCCTCCGTCGAACAGTCAGTGCAATCACTGACATCACGTCCACGCAATCACTCTCCATGCTGGGAAAATGTCATGATTGTTCGAATAATTACGGTGACTGCCAGTCGACCGTATATGCCTCTCTGTTTGATGCTCTCTCGACTCAGTCCGAGGTTTCTTCCTGGGTTGTAATAAGGTAAGCAGGGAGAAAAGGACACGACTGATAAGGGGCGGTTCTCCAATTTCCCGGCTGGTTGCATTGAATCTACTTCTCCTCAACACTTGTCCGAACTGAATTACAATCCAGGGACTGTGGTGGGCCCCTAAACCTCCCTGCTACCTTGTTCTTACATACTTCCCCCCTGTTCAGTGTTCACATTATCCTCGGGTTTGTCAGAATCATTGGAAATCCCGCATGTGCTTATCTTTTCTTTCAATCACGTTGTCGCCATCTTCCCGTCTATCCACTTATCCAATCAAAGAAACAGCGAAATCCCAGCTCGATCCCCCCCCCCCCTCCCCCCCGCCTCCCCTTTCGTCAGTTAAACTGCCCTTTCCTTTTCCCACCTGCCCGAGCCTTGTTTTTCTTTTGTCTCCACTAAGTTAACTCCCTCGGCCAAGTGTGTGCCCAGAACGGGGGATTAGATCAGCACTACAGAGCCCTTCCCTGCTGACACGATCATGCCCATCTTCTTGCCAGGTATGCCTCCCATGAATCCCTTGCACAGACACGTTATTCATCCCATGCTTACTATAGGCCTCCTCCTCTTTGTCATGGCCTTATCCCTCCCCCCTTAGTATCCCTTTCCCACCCATCCCCCACTTATATAATCACTTCCCGGCCGTTTTGACCTCGAAATCTTCTTGCAAAGGAATTGTTTTTTGGTGCTTCTTCCTGGGTTTTATGCTTTGTTGGGTGTTCTGGAAATAAAAAAGCAGAGAGTAGAGAGGGTAGGATGTTGCAGGGGGAGAAGAAACAGGGGAGGAGGCCTGCCCAGGCCAGTTCCAGGAAAGGTTGTATGAGAGGGAAGGGGGGCCCCGAGAACGCCCTCTGTACCTACAAGGGCGTCCGGCAGCGTACCTGGGGGAAGTGGGTCGCGGAGATCAGGGAGCCCAACCGCGGCGCCAGGCTCTGGCTTGGAACCTTCGGTACCTCCCACGAGGCCGCCATTGCCTACGATGCGGCGGCGAGGAAGCTCTACGGTCCAGAAGCGAAGCTCAACCTCCCTGAGCTTTACGCCAGCAAAAATTCATCCTCCCAGAGCCCCCGTCGGCCACCTTTCCCGGACACTGGTTCTGCGGATGCACGATTCATGAGCACCGACAGTATCCCACCCGATGCCCTCCGTAACTCCTTTCCTTACCTGTCGGATTGCCAGGGGTACCAGAGCAGCAGCTCCCCGGACATGGTGTCGGACGAGAGCGTGGGGTCGCGGAGCAGGGCTAGCGATGAGGGCATGGAGTTCGTGACGGGGAAGGATAACGACGAGTTCTGGGGAAACATGAATGTGGACCTGCCGATATCAGACGAGTCGATGTGGGCAGAAGCGGCGATATCGGTGGATTTCCCGGTGGGGGGGATGGACAATCGCGGGCACTTCGGAGAAGTATTCTTGGATGGGAGTAGCTGGGAGGGGGCAAGCTTAGAGTCCACATGGGGCATGTAAATAAGAACATAGCGAAATCCAGCAGACAGACCTTTTGTGCATAATATAATAATATTATACGTGTAGATGTTACTCCTGCTGTTACTACTCCTAGTACTGCAAAATTTCATGCAAGAAATACATGTTAAGACAACGAGGGGTGGGAATCTTTCGATGAAATTAAGGTTTGGTTTTCCCTTTACATGTTATTAGCACGTGGCTTTTGTTGGTCGGGAAATAATTCCCCATGCAGTCTGTCCAGTTATGGAAGAACAACTTTTGTCCCAGATTCATGAATCTTGTTTCTTCCATCGTAATCTAGGAAAAAGAAGGCAACAGCCCAGATATGACTAGGGATTCTTTGGCAGAGTTCATTATCAACTTTTGCTCGTTATCCTCTTGGAAGATCTTGATGACAATCACTTCCGGCTCGGCGGCCGGAGAAGCGGTAAGGTCACAGACGGCTCAATTACGGGTGGCGCCGCGATGCTCTCATGGTCTGTTTCAACGAGGAACGAGGCGTTCTCGGCGTTGTAGTTTCTCTCCTTGTTCATTCCCCACAGCACGAGGTACAGCCCCACGATGGTCAGCACTGCTCCGATGACCCTGTCAGATGATGGTGAAAGTGATTTGTCGATCAAGGGACAATGAAATGGGAGGATCCAGGTCCGGGACGTACCCTCCGAGGTAGAACTCCTCGTGGAGGGCGAGGGGGGCAAGGATCGCGGCAATGAGGGTCTGGACGGGCTGGTAAATGGCGACGAACACAGGACCGCCCTTGTCTATGCACCAAATCTGAAGCGCGGATGCTCCAGACGCTGCCACTCCCTAGGAATGAATTCACTCGTCAGGCAGCTGCGATTATGTTTGATTGGCGTTGGGCGAAACGCTTACAGTGTAGAAGATGACGAAGAGTTCTCCCCTGGAATGGACATGCCAGGCGCCGGGGTTGCGCTCAAGGAATACGGATATGACAAGGAACTGCATCATGCCGAAGAAACTGGCGTATGTCATGATGGAGAGCTGAGCCGGGTACTTCCTTACTAGGGGGACCTGCATCACGAACCAACTAGAGCACGCCAGGCATTGCACTATCAAGTAAATGCAACCCAATGTCCAGTTCTTCCCTTCTGTCGAGCCGGTCCACTGCATATCCGTGTCGTACAGATCAATGTTCGTTGTCCGGAAAGGCAATGTTGGGGAGTATACTACAGGTCCTTTGTATAGGGTGATGATGGAAGTGCCTGCGACGCAGACCGCAGTCCCGAACGCCTTCGCCAGACCATCTTTTCTGTCCAGTCGCACTTCCTCGATTCTGCAAAAGAAAAATGGTGTTCAAGAAATCAGCTCTACGGACGGATTTTACAGACTAGTTTTGGAAAATCAAGCACTTGAGGAAGTCGGATTTCGCCTTAAGATGGCGGCCATCAGGAAAGTAATGGCCGGGATGGAGTTCTGGATGGCTGAAGCCAGCGTCGGCGAGGTGTTGTCCAAACCCAACAAGAAGAAAGCTTGATTTGCGGTAATCCTGAACACTCCCCAAACAGAGCAAACAATTAAAATTTCAAAGGAACAAAACATCTCCGTCCATTAAACGAAGGTCGTAACGGCGACGGTAACCATACCCCACGAGCGCGAGGAGGAAGAATTCAATCAGAAAACCGACGGTGATCCTCGGCCTGACGTCCCTGGAAGACAGAAGGCAAGAACAAAAAACGTATCATACCAAAATGGGAGTCAAATATCGGGCTCATGTTCGGGCCACGAAGTAAGGCGTCTTCTTTTACTTCTCGAGGAAGTAAGCGAAGGGACGGAGCAGGAGGAAGGCGACGGCATTATTGTAAACCGTCAGCACGATCTTGCTGGTGCCCGCGTTGAGGACGGCATACAAGACGACATTGAACAAGGCCGATCCGAACTTCAATGCTAGCATGGCAGCATGAAGCCGCGCACGCTCGGGCACCGAGCACCGCATACTCGCAGTCTCCGTCTTCGTCAGGGGCATGGTCTGGAAGTAAGGAAACGAAGAAGGGCGACACTGATGGGGATGATTGGTGCATGAAGCAAAATGAAAGAAATACTCCCTTCCCTTATTTATTAACATAAAGTTTTTTTTTAAAGAAAAAATCGACTCACTAAATTATCAAATCCTTTTTATATTCTGTAATTAATGTTATGGTAAAACATACTTTATATGAAGTCCAAGTATTTATGGACACACTCTGATTATAATTCGTAGGATTCTGCCACGAAGGCTTTTTATGGTTAGAAATCTGGTGAAGCAAAGTATAAAGCTGTGTAAAGGATGGCGGAGGGGCGTTTTGGGTATTTCAAGCTGTCGGGTGGGAGTAGAGGTGGCAAACGGGCGGGCTGTCTCGGCAGCTCGCCCGCTCGGCTCACGGGCTGGCTCGGCTCGGGCAATCGTCGACGAGCCGAGCCGAGCCAGCTAGATGGGCTCGCGAGCCCCGGGTTGGGGAGCCAGGTGTACCGGGCTAGCGAGCCGGCTCGCGAGCCGGATTAAAAAATTATTATTTTTTTTTAATTTTTTTTCCAACGGTCAAATGACCGTTTGTAACATTTTTTTCTTTTTAATTTAAAAAAAAAATTCCGCTATAAATACCACCAAACTCATAAAATTTTTTACAAACAAACTCTTCCTCTCTTATTCTCTTCTTCTCTTGCTCTCTATCAATTAATCGTGATCTAGTGCTCTCCTCTCGATATCGGCAAGCGGCAACAAGCTATTGTTCATTAATTGGAGTTTCGGTGACGGTATCATTTATTTATTTGGAATTTATTTATAAGATTTTGTTATTGTTTGTTATGGATCCACATAATTATAATATTAATGATGATGTTGACGAACTTAGGGAAATAAATGCTTCATTTTCAATAGGACAATCTTGTACACAAGCATCCGCATCCACCTCATCGCCTCAAAGAAAAAGAAATAAAACGTCAGAAGTATAGAAAAATTTTAAAACGATAGAAATTAAAATTGGTGGAAAGATAGAATCTAGGGCTCAATGCAATTATTGTATTAAAAATTATTCTTATACTTCAGGTAGTTCAACGAGCACACTTGGTAGGCATTATGAAAAATGTCACTTAAACGAACAAAGTAAAGATCCTAGACAAAAAGTATTAGATGCTAGTGGTAGTGGCATATTTTCTTATTCACAAGATAAAATGAGAGAAGGAATAGCTAAACTTGTAGCACAATGCGAGTTGCCTTTAGCCTTTATGGATAGTGTTGAATTTGAAAATTTTATGAAAGAATATGTCACTCCTAATTTTAAGCGTGTTTCTAGAAGTACAATTAGAAACGATATTATTAAAATGTTTAATAATATGAAGAATGAAGTAATTTCATTTTTTGCAAGTGCTCCTGCAATGTGTATTTGTATCACCTCTGATTTGTGGAGTGCACGCAATTCTATAGGTTATGTCGTAGTAACTTCTCATTTTATTAATGACTCTTGGCAATTAAATAAAAGAATTTTAGGATTTCGTAATTGTGAATATCCTCACACTGGTATTACTATTTATAAATATATTGTAACGATTTTATAAGAATATAATATTCAAGATAGAATATTTAGCATAACACTTGATAATGCTAGTGCTAACGATGTTGTTGTTTCACATTTTAAAAACTATTTTCAATTAAATACTACATACGATTCTCGTTTTCATATGCGATGTGTTTGTCATATTTTAAATTTAGTTGTTAAAGATGGTATGACATTTGTTGCACCTCACATTGAATCAATTAGGACAGCAATTTCTTATATAATTGGGTCTAATTCCAGGCAACAAGAATATAGAGATTATTGTAAAGCTGCTCAACTAAAACCACGAAAATTAAAAACCGATGTAGAAAACAGATGGAATTCGACTTATTTAATGTTAGAAAATGCCCGACCATATTGGCAGATTATTTGTGCTTATATTAATGAGAAAACATCAAATATTAACCTTGATAAATCTATTTGCGATGTAGCTAATATATTTCTTGACTTTTTAAAACCGTTTTATGTTGCTACAAATGAATGTTCGGGAGTTTATTATCCAACTTCTCATCTTGTTCTCCCAATTTTTATAAACTTAACTAGTAATTTTGCAAGATATCGACAAATAGAAGAATTTAGAGAAATACTTAATAAAATGGAAACAAAATTTAAAAAATATTGGCTTGATATTCCTTCTATTTTTTGTTATGCATGCATTATGGATCCTAGATATAAATTAAGAGGAGTATGTCTTATGGTTAATAAAATTTCTCACAATTTACAAACTACTCCTAAAGTTTCTGATGATCAAATAACTAATGGTATTGCCAGTTTATTTTCTTCTTATGAATCTAAATATTCTGATGTTTCTCGTTTACATGTTGGTGTTTCATCACATGCTAGTTCAAGCAGTGGAGGTGGAAATATTGTGCATTCACAATTTGGTATTGAAGATATTTGGAGTCAACTAGAAACAGATGTTCACTCTAGTTCTATGAGAAATGAACTAGACATTTATTTTGACACTCGATATCACTTTTCACGCGAACAAAACTTTGATATTTTAGATTGGTGGAAAACATTTTCCACCACGTATCCTATTCTTTCTATAATGGCACGTGATCTACTAACACCTCCGGTCTCTACCGTAGCATCGGAGTCTGCTTTTAGTGCAGGTGGACGTGTGTACGATGAACGCCGAGGACGACTAGCACCCGATCTCGTGGAAGCTCTCATTTGCATGAAAGATTGGAACAACGCCATTACGAGAAACCAACAACGAGAGGACGAAATACTTGAAGTATTTAAAAATTTGGATGTTGAAGATTAACATTGTAACTTTTTTGACATTTTGTACATGATTGACAATTACATGGGTGCCAACCTAGTTGGGATGTATGTAATTTGTAGTGATGCAAATGTCAAATTATTAGTTGTATACTTAAATTTTTTTTCAACTAAAAATTTGTATGTAATATACAATTTATAAAATTAATTTCATAATTATTATTTTTATATAAAATAATTTTATTTGTGTCGGTTGAGCTCGTTAGGCTCGGCTCGACTCGACTCGGCTCGACTCGGCTCGACTCGGCTCGTTCTGCTCGTGGCTCGCGAGCCTTCTCGGGTTAAAAAAAATTTCGGATTGGCTCGTTAGGCTCGACTTGTTAGGCTCGTTGAGCTCGGCTCGCTAAGCTCGACAGGCTCGATGAGCCAGGCCTTGATAGGCTCGGCTCGGCTCGGCTCGCTCGTTTGCCACCTCTAGGTGGGAGGGGCGTTTTGGGTATTTCAGGCTGTCGGGTGGGAGGGGCGTTTTGGGTATTTCAAGCTGTCGGGTGGACGGGACAAAAGGAGTGGGCTGGCCGGAGCGACGTCCGAAGGAAGAGGAAGAGAAAGAGGAAGAGGAAGAAGATGGCGGAGGAGGGGCAGGTGATCGGATGCCACTCAGTGGAGTCGTGGAAGGAACAAATCCAGAAGGGAACTGATCTTAAGAAGCTGGTACGCGCTCACTCCCCGCCCCCGATTTTGAGTCTTTGGTTGTGATGGTGGGTCTGCTGTTTGGTTGCGAGACTTTTTGGAGTTTGTAACAGCTTCAAAGATTTTGGGACCTCCAACCCCAATATCCCGACTTCCATGATCGGAAGCAGGTTGTTCGAACTCTGATGGAAAGAATGTTGTCATTTCGTGTAATCGAGCCCCGGCTCGAGTGGCTTTGTCACTGCATTTCTGCGTGCCCCGGGGATTTTGATCTCTCTGAATGTTGCGGCTTTATGCGCAATCCAAGCCCCGGCTTTCATACTCTGTGTGATTGAGTTAGGTTTGTTCACTTTTCTTCATTGGGTTCTCGTGATGCTTAAACAACTTGAAAGATTTGGGCGAATGACAATGCCCCGTGGTCGTCTCTGTTCAAGAATAGAAGTCGAGTAAGATGCATTCCGGAGGGGAAGCCGAGAGATGGAGCTGTTTCTCTGCTCTTTTGCATGCTAGAAATGCCGGATGCTGGGGATGAAAGGATGATTGTTCGTGTGTTTCTGATCTGTTTGGTATCATTATACTGAAGGTTCTCTTATTTAGGTTGTGGTCGATTTCACTGCATCATGGTGTGGTCCGTGCCGTGTGATGTCCCCGATTCTGGCAGATATTGCCAAGAAGATGCCTCATGTCATGTTCCTGAAGGTGGATGTCGATGAACTGGGAGTAAGTATTGTAGGAAAAACTTTATGCACGATTTCTCTCTGTAGTTTTATTGTTATTGGAACTGCGGGTAACATGTGTTATTGAAACTGGAGAACGCCTGTACCCATCTCATCGTAGCTACTAAACTTTCCGTTTTGGTTAATGTAACTGCAAAGTATATATTCTCGGCATAGTGACGCAGCTGCCAGTTCTGTTGTTGCTTATTTTCTAAGAAGTACGGTCTTTTAAGATGACGTTGTTCGCAGACTGTTGCCGAGGAATGGGAGGTTGAAGCGATGCCAACTTTTATATTCCTCAAAGAAGGGAAGCTTGTCGAAAAGATTGTGGGTGCCAAGAAAGAAGAGCTGCATGCCAAGGTAGTCGAGCATGCTGCTGCACTCCCTGCTTCTGCTTGAAACCTGGGATGATCCCTCGTACCTGTCTTCTGTGCGAATAAAAACCCCCCGGGGTCACTTATCTACCAAATCTTTGTATTTATGCTGAATTTCGACAAAATTGTGATTCCTTGGGAACCCCAGCGAAATGTTTAGTCATAAGGTAATGAATGTCAAATATTATGATAAATGGAACATTTGGTCGAATCGAAGAGGAGAGACTGTAGTGGCTAGTGCAGGTGCTGTAAGGGACCAGAACAGGTAAAAGCTTCGTGCGGAGGGGAATCCTTTGTTGGTTGGACAAGAGAGCGGCCGTTCTTTGTTAGCATGTGTTACGTTAGAAGGAATGGGGATCAAAGAAGAAAAGGACTGTCAAATCTTGTTGTGGGCATCTGATGCTATTCCTTTGCCATCCTGTGAATTGTCCCTCGTTAGTGGCAAGAGAATGAGCTTCGTCTATGTGATTCGAAGAAAGCAACTCATCGCCCTTGTTAATTACGACCACCATAAATCTCCATAGAGTCCACCCATACTACAACTAAACCTGACCAATCCATAATTCTTGCCATTGGAAAAGTTGTTCACCTGCACAAGAAATGGTAAGGGTGGTGTGCCTCCTATTACTTAATTGAACAACTCAATGGCCTAACCGTTTGATTTGTCAATAGAGTTCAGATGTCGGCGAGAGCAAAGTGGAAATCATCGGGCCATGGGGAGGCAGGGAAGGCTTCCGCTGGGACGATGGGGTGTACTCATCTGTCCGGCAGCTGGTGATTACTCATGGTGCAGGCATTGATTCTATCCAGATTGAATATGACCTTATGGGGTCTTCAGTTTGGTCTGAGTTGCACGGTGAAAGTAAAGGGACCAAACTTGACAAGGTCTGCTCTATCTTACACCAAAGTAAAACCTGTTTGTCGCATCCGAGATATGCCTTTATCAAAGTTTCACAGAAGTACCATGATCTTCATCCCTGGACCTCTTACCCTGCAGGTAAAGCTAGATTACCCGGATGAGTATTTAACTTCCATACATGGACATTACGGGAGTCTACTTGAAAGAGGATCGATCATTGTCCGGTCACTTACTTTAGAGAGCAATCGGAAGACTTATGGTCCATTTGGGGAAGAAAAGGGAAACCATTTCTCCTTTCCTGTAACTGGAGGGAAGATTCTGGGTTTCCACGGTAGATCTGGCTGGTACTTGGATGCCATTGGAGTTTACCTGAAGCCCTGCAAGAACAAAAAGGAACCAGAAGCTCTTACTAGAAGGCCAAGTAATCTAGCTAATGTAGCAGACCAGCACAGCTATTCCATCATGCAAGGTAGCCTTGGGCAGACCTTTGATGTTGTTCTAGCAGTGAGACGAAAAGGAGATAGAAGCAGTTCCTCCGTGAGCAGACACTCTAGAGAAAGTGACGGGAACTTCATCGAAGTTGAATCAAATGAGGAGGTTAGTGAACACCCTGTGATCCAGAGAGACAACAGTGTTTCATTAAATGTTTCTGGCTTTGGAGTTGAAATTTTGAAACTACACAAATTTTCAGAGGATGGATACAGCAAAAGCTCCGCAAAGAGTTGATGGCTTGGTGACCTACGGACCATGGGGAGGCATGGGAGGGATTGCATTTGATGACGGAATCTATACAGGCGTGAGAGAAATCCATCTATGTCGAAACGTTGGAATTGGAATTGTCTCAATAAAGGTGCTATATGATTTGGAGGGCAAACCAATCTGGGGAAGCAAACACGGCGGCACTGGAGCTTTCAAATATGACAAGGTGAGGCTAAATCATATGTCCAACCTATTCTATTATGTGCTGAGACAACTTACAGTTGATTTTAGAAGCAATCACTGATGTTGTTGCTTGTCATCCCTGCAGATAACTCTTGAGTATCCAAATGAGATCCTCGTGCACATTAGTGTAACAGTTGGACCTATGATGTACATGGGACCGAATATCGTAAGATCCATCACTTTCTACACCAACAAGAGGAAGCATGGACCATTTGGAGAGGAACATGGGACTTCATTTACATCGAGAGTAAAAGGTAAAATTGTGGGATTTCATGGTAGAAATGGTTTGTTTCTGGATTCCATTGGGGTACACATAGTCGAAAGGAAGGTGCCTGCAATGAAACATCATCCCTCTTCCAACCTAACAAACAAGGGTGAAGCGGAAGCTGTAGGATTTGAGTATCCTCAATGGTCGAGCAAGCTGGTCCTAGCAAGACAACCACCAGCTGAAGAGGTACGACAACGAGTAACTCTTCCGGAAAATGTCAAAGAGATTAACTGTTAAACTGACAAGACATAGCAATGGGATTTATGCGAGTGATTACTAATCATCGACCTAGTGAAAGAATCCGAAAAAACAGTCAATATAAGTATAGATGATATATAATTTTTACCTACCAGGTGGCTCCAGGGCTGGTAAAAGAGCCAGCTCCATGCGGACCAGGTCCATGGGGAGGAGACGGAGGGCAACCATGGGATGATGGAGTCTTTTCTGGAATCAGTCAGATATATCTCACCAGAACTGAAGTCATTTGCTCGATACAGATTGAGTATGATAGAAATGGACAACCTGTGTGGTCTGTCAAACATGGATGCAGCGGAGGAGCTCTCCAAGATCGGGTAATTTATAATGAACCTGAACCTTATGTCTAGAACAATTCCTGAAGATATATCCTACCAGTCATCTCACTTTCTTAATTAAGCAGATCAAGTTCGATTATCCCAATGAGGTACTGCTATGCATATCGGGCTACTATGGTCCCATCAGCAGAGATGACCAGTGTAACGTTATCAAGTCGATGTCATTTCACACAAGCCGGGGAAAATATGGTCCATTTGGAGAGGAAGCAGGCACCTTTTTCACTTCAACAACTGCAGAAGGCAAAGTGGTGGGATTCCACGGGAGGAGTACCCAATACTTGGATGCCATTGGTGTACATATGCAGTACTGGTTGGGAAACAATAGATCACCGAAGCAATCCTTCTTCAAAAGGTTCAGTTAAGGGAGCTGAGTCAAAACAAAGCAGTAGATCATCGTTCAAAAAGCATGAAACCTGTATATATGAGCATCCATAGACATTGATGCATAAGTTACAATGTGCTTGTATTAACTTTATGAACACTATGGAGACAGCTTAATAATGAAGCCACAGAATATCGATCCATAAGAACATTGGCATGTAGGGAACGATTACTTGTCACGGTCATGGACAATAACAAGGAAGGCTGATTTCAGAGGATTACCTCAAGTAGAAGAAAAAAGATCTCTTTTGACAGTGTATCGGGTAACACCTCAAGTTTCATTTCTATGAAGTCATCCAAACTGCTTCAGATTGTAAGACCCACTAAACCTACTGGCACTGCAACTGCAGCCAAAATTTTAAACAAGGAGGCTGTTCGCGTTGAAATGGATCACGTCGGAAATATTTGGCAAACGGACTCACAGGGAATTGTATGTGGTCGCCAGAAAGATGAATTTCAATGATAAAAGATACGGCTGTTACAAATTCAAAGACTTACAAAAGTAAACGAACGCTTACAGCCATATAAATGAAGGGAAATGGTGGTACGGATGATGGAGGCGCTGTAGACTCGCTGCTGTCGTCGTAGACTTGCTACAGTGCGTTGTAGACTCGCTGCTGACATCATAGACTTACTACAGTGCGTTGTAGACCTGAATACTCGTGGAACGGAATCTGGCTGTTGGCGCTTGGTATGACTGCGACGGGCGGAGGTATCGTTGGATGTGGATGTCGAGGCTTCAAACGAACACTTTGCTGGCGGAGATGCGGGCAAAGGAAGATAGCCGGAACTACGGTTGTTCGTCCCAACGGTGGAGGTAATGGTGGAGGATTGTCGTCTCGGTTACGGTTGCTCGCCGAAACGAAGGGAGTGCTAGTGGAAGGTTGATCTCCGGAGCTACGGTTGCTCACTCCGAAGTTGGAAGGATGACCTGAAACCCAGGCCGAGGTATCTACTAAACTAAGAGTGACGAGCAATGCAAGGCTTGTGTTTGGCTGATTGATCGTGTCCATTTCCCAAGTGTAAACTGCCCCTTTTATATTAGTTTTCACAAAACTCCACACGTCCTACACGATCTTGAAAATCCCTTAAAACACGGCTCAACATTAACCTCCCTCCAGGGATCTCGGGAGTTGTTTTAAAAGATTTTCTTAACTGTCATTTAATGAGTTAAGACGTGCTCAGACGAGTCGTAGACTCATCTCGCACTTTGCGCCTCTAAAGGAACTGTAGACCTAGGCTGTTGTAGACCGAGATTTCCACAAGTCGACGGGCTGTTCACTTAGGCCTGCACTCGATATGGGCCGTAGACTTAGTACGGGCCCAGAATATTTTATTGTGTCAACAGAGGCCCAAACAAAACGTCCTAGAGTCCTTATCGTGTGGGGAGTTTTCACAACCTAACAAGGTAGTACTACTACCCAGTAACTTCCATGAGTGTCTTGTGTCCTCGCAGAGAATCACATCAGCAGACAGCAGCACCCGGAAGACACTGCAGTAATCACAGGTATTTTCTAAAATAAGGTCAGTACAAAAAATAATTTTACGAAACAGTAATAACTTTCTAAATTCGTTAATTAATATCTTTTAAAGAACTCGATACTAAGTTCGTCTAGTTAATAAACCCGATGTTTCAAACTCCGAATTTCTCGTAAGAGTATTATTTAACGAATTTTTAAAATTATTACTCTATTTCACAAATTATTTTTAGGACATGTATTATTTTAAAACAAAGCTGAAACCGAGAATTTTGAATTCCAATTCCTTTTTACGAACAGGAAACTTCCCAGAATCTACCAGTACCGTAACGTGATGTCTTCAAGACTCCCAATTGGCGCTCCCACCAGGTACAAACCGGGCTTCACCCAATAGTTCGCACACGCACACATCAGTCAGAAGCAGTTTTCGCTATTCCCGCTCAATATATCGAACAATTTGCGAAACAACTACGCAGCCGGCCAGAAAGCAGCACTTTACTCGTTTAGGTTCTTCCGGCAGAGCTCGAGCAATGAAAGCGGTAGCAAAGAGCTGCGACCGATCGCGTGGCGAGGATCGCCTCTTCTGGTTCAGCAAAGGCGGCGGCAGCGCTAGCCGCAGCAGCATCCTCGTCTTGCGGCGCCGTCAGCCACCGGAATAATAAGCAAGTCTGTAAATGACAGTATAGGTCCTGTATTTATGGATTTTATTCAATTTGACTATATCATTTTCAGTAGACCAAATTGAAAGAGTTTCAAATATTTACACCAAAACTGTAAATTTATAATAAGTTTCTTCCGGAGCAGATCGGTAGCGACTCCACGAAGAAGAAGAAGAAGAAGAAGAATCGGAAGGCATTCGCCCGATGAGGAAGCAATCATGGAGCGCTTGGCTGACGTTGCAGAGGAAGAACTGGCCGCTAGTGATGGTCACGTTACTTTCCCTCTTGACGGCCATTGTGCTGGTCGCAAAGTCCTCGTCCTCATCGCCGGTCACTTGCTCCTGCGACCGCGCATCCGACGGCGAAGCCGGAGAAGTTCCCCTGGTTCGGGAGTCGGTTCCCTCCAGAGGCGAGTCTCGCGGCCGCTCGAGTCCCCTGGGTTTCATGAAGTCCAAGCTTGTTTTACTCGTCTCTCATGAGCTCTCGCTCTCCGGTAGCGATTTCGACGCACATTCTTGGTTTCGGTTATTGTTGAGTTGATAGGTATGAAGCAGTAGTGTTGTGATATGACTTTTTTCGCGTTCAATTGTGCGCTGCTGCAGGCGGGCCGTTGCTGTTGATGGAACTGGCTTTTCTATTAAGAGGTGTTGGAACGGAAGTTGTGTGGATAACTAACCAAACACCGGCCGATCCAGATGAGGTCGTTTATAGTTTGGAGCATAAGATGTTAGATCGTGGTGTTCAGGTTGGTTCACTGTCTTCCTTGTGGTGAATTTGGACTGGTTTTGACATCTGCAGTTGGATATTGGTCTAATAATTTAGGTTGTGTGATGAGTGTCGATAGAATACCTTGATTTAAATCCAGTTTGCAGTGCTATAGTCTTGTTTGTTCCTCGGGTATTATGTTGAAATGGCGACTTTTGCTTTGTGCATTTCATTACTCGTATCTCCCTGGAAACTATTCAAGTGAACTGATGGTAGTTGAAAAGGAGTCCTCCTGGGCTTATTGGAGAGGATTGGAGAATTTAAGACCTGTAAGTTAAAACTTGGCATCGAAAGAACACTTGGTGGATGATCAAGTCCAATAGGCTAGTGAGTTATCAAATGGAAGGGAAAAAACTGCATTATCCAACCAAATATTATTTTTTTTCTCCAATTTTTTACTTCCTGTTGTGTTGGGTTTTAATATTTTGTTGTGTGAACTATCCTTGTCCTCGAGTGCTTTCTGAGTCTCTTTTTCTGTACTATTTAGGTTTTCTCTGCAAAAAGTCAGAAAGCTATCGACACAGCTCTTGCAGCCAATTTGATTGTATTAAACACTGCTGTTGCTGGGAAGTGGCTAGATGCTGTTCTCAAGGATGATGTGCATCGTGTTCTTCCGAAGATACTATGGTGGATTCATGAAATGCGAGGGCATTACTTCAAATTGGAGTATGTGAAACACCTACCTTCTGTTGCTGGTGCTATGATTGATTCTTACACAACTGCCGAATACTGGAAGAACAGAACACACGAGCGACTTGGGTACTTCTCAGACATTGCTATTTATTTTAATCTTTATGAACCTTCCACGGAGTGTTGACAAATATATTGTTCAGTTCCTGCTTCTGTCTTATGTACATCAAATTGACTCGTCCTTCTTATTGCTTCTCTATTTTCTGGTGTTAAAGCATTTCTCGTAATGCATCACGGGGTCATCACACCTGTGTTTAAGTGCGAATGAATCCTATGGGATTTACACCATCCTGGTTGTGGCATGAATACTTTGATCTATATCAAAATGCCATGTACATGGCTTTACCTCAGTAGTTGTGTCAAAAACAGAAAATATGCATCTGATTCTAGTTGGCATGGAACCTCCTTTTTTCTCCTATTCGAGTATTCTTCTCATTGCAAGCTTTGAGTTAGAATAGGGAGGCTTTGATACATTCCTCATAGATATCTCTCAGATGAGTCCTGTTTTCAAGAAAGAGGAAAGAATACGTGATAATGTAAATTGCATATTTCAGAGTACATTGAACCCTCATAACAAATTCTAGTGTTGCAGTATTAAGATGCCAAAAACATATGTTGTACATCTTGGAAATAGCAAAGACCTGATGGAAGTAGCTGAAAACAGCGTGGCAAAGAGGGTACTTCGTGAGCACGTTCGGGAGTCCCTTGGTTTGAGAAATGACGACCTGCTTTTTGCTATCATAAACAGTAAGTTTCAGACATATGGTCAGTTTTTCTTGTTGGTTATTCTTTGCCAGGAGAGGTTGGTGGGGCTGTAGTTGTTTAAATTGGGATATTATTTTGGGTATTAAGAATAAAAATCTTGGAACATCTTTCAACTGCTTCAGAAATTTGTAATTGCTGCTTGAACTTATTTGTAGGTGTTTCACGTGGAAAAGGACAGGATCTTTTTCTTAGGTCCTTCCATGAAAGTCTACAAATGATCCAGGAGAAAAAGCTGCAGGTTCCATCGATGCATGCTGTGGTTGTGGGCAGCGATATGAGTGCTCAAACAAAGTTTGAGTTAGAACTACGAAATTTTGTTGTGGATCAAAAGATAAAAGACAGAGTGCACTTTGTGAACAAGACTTTGGCAGTTGCTCCTTATTTGGCTTCCATAGATGTTCTTGTTCAGAATTCCCAGGTGCTTTTTTCATTCACTATCTTAATATTTTGCTTTTGCTTCTTCTTGTTTGATGGAAGGACTTTACCTTGAGCTAGTGAATCTGATATGGGCTCATGAAATCTAATTAACATTATTATTCACTTTGGGATATTTAGTTGAAAATGTTCATGGAAATGCTTGGTGTCATGTAGGCACGTGGAGAATGCTTTGGGAGAATAACCATTGAAGCAATGGCTTTTCAGCTTCCAGTGTTGGTAATTTGATCTCTACAGCCTTGCTCTTTTCGCCAGTCTCACTTCAGAGTTCACTTCACTTGTTAGCATTAGGGCAGATTCTGTGCATCGTCATAAACTGAGGAAGCTGCTTGTTTTGGGATTTCCTGGACACCTAGTCTTCCTATTTTTCCTGGATGCCTGTTTTTACTTGAAAAGATACACTACTACGTTCTGCCTCTTCTTTTGCAACCGCAACATAGAATCCGATAATCATCTGACCTCAATTTATCTCTGGTTCCTGCACGGGCATAAGTTCTCATCAGTAAATCTACTAATAATGTACGAGGTTTCTTCCTGGCTTCTCACTCGAGAGAGTTCTGGATCAGGGCACAGCTGCAGGAGGAACGACGGAAATAGTAGTAGTGAACGGTTTGACAGGTCTGTTGCATCCTGCTGGCAAGGAAGGGGTAACGCTGCTGGCGGAAAATATAGTGAAGCTGGCAACGCAGGTGGAGAGAAGATTTACGATGGGTAAGAAAGGATATGAGAGGGTGAAGGAGATGTTTCTGGAGCATCACATGGCGGAGAGGATCGCGTTGGTACTGAGGGAAGTGCTGCAGAGTGCGCAAAGCCGGACGAGATCGTGATGTCTCAGAATCACCGGCTCAGAGATTCTTGTGCATCGTGCAGTTGTGACAGCAGACAGTAATTAAATCTGTACATATATGGGGATCGAAGGGTTGAGGGGTTAGGAATTTTGCCTGTGTCAAGTCAGGGTGGAAGTTTTGACGCTGTAATTTTTTAGCTAAGTCCTCGGTGTTGGTATCATTCATGCATACGTAATTTAATTTCAATGACGTGATGTTATTAAATAAAATCTACTTTGATAAAAAATTTTAAAGTTATATTTTGTAAAATATTTTATGAAATGATATTAATAGGAGATAAACTCGAATTTTATAGTACTTGGGATTTCGGGAGTTTTATATCATTATATGAGTGCAAAATATACGTTTATGTTCTTAATTTATTGATGAACTTTCTTTGCTATCAACATCTTTTTTTCATATACAAAAATGTCACTAATTATGTCATCAACCTTTTTTTGGTCAATCTTAGACGACGTTAGGCAAATTATCGACGTGGATATGACGAAGGTCTACGTGGCAATACCGTGAGCCGGCAGAAAAAGAACATAGACGTCCTGTGTGGAGAGAGGTCCACTTGAGTTTCCCTTTCCAAACAATTCACGACTTGAAGTACAGCACGCAACGCAAGAAGTCGGCCAAGACCCTTGAGGAATGGCTCCCAAGCCACGTCTGCCCGCTGTTACCCTTACACTTGACACCGGCGGGGTGAAGAGCCGCTTCCGCAGCGTTAGGAAGCGACCCTGGGGCCGCTACGCCGCCGAGATCCGCAACCCCATCAAGAAGACCAGGGTCTGGCTCGGCACTTTCGACACTGCCGAGGATGCCGCCCGAGCCTACGATGCTGCCGCTAGGGAGTTCCGTGGGTCTAAGGCCAAGACGAACTTCCCCACCCCCGGGGAGATCGTCCTCGCGTCCGCGGGCGACAGCCGCCCCCATTTGCATTGGGGGCGATTATTGGTCCTCTCCATGATACGTTTTTCTTGGTTCGATTATTGCAGCTGGACTTTAGATCGCAAGCGGATTTTAACTGAACTTTTTACTTTTCTAAAACAAAACCAAAATCTAAATCCCGATTTCGATCCGAGGAGGGATGACCCTGGAAAACAAAACTGGGAGGAGGAGGAAATCAAAATGCCAGATCAATCCGAGTCTGACGGGAGGAGGTTGAGATCTTTCATGAAAAACCTCCGCAGCTGGGGGTCGCGTCGCAGTTCAGGACGCTCGAGGAGTCCGACTCGCTCTAGGAATCCTCTCGAAGAACGACGACGAAGGTCGAGGAGCCGGGACGTGGAACCCCACTGTAAGTGGAATAGGAGGGAGAGGGAACGCGTCATCGACGGTGCTGCTCTGGCTGGAGCTGCCGCCAGCAGATGCGAGGACGTGCTCCTCATGGATTATTTGGAAAGGGAAAGCCACGTGGACCCTTCTCCACACGGGACGTCTATGCTTTTGTTTGCGCACAGGGGCGTTCTAAGATTAGTCGGAACAAATATTGATGATATAGTTAGTAATATTTTTATATACGAAAAAAAAAGACGTTAAAAGAAAAGAAAATTATTCGATAGTTAGGCTAAACGTACGTTTTATGATAACATAAAAGAGGCAAACATGTCTTGCGCCTCAAGACAGCTTCCCTCGGAGACTTGGGTGAAAGAAAGCAAGCAAGCAAGATCCTCCAGGAAGCTCTCTCTTCTCTCCTCGGTCCCTCCCGATACTTTGATCCTCCTCAGCGGAGATGAGCGACGGAGATGAAGCCGTGCGCCGCCGGAACGCCGCCCTGTCCGAATACCGGAAGAAGTTAATGCATCACAAGGAGCTCGAAGGCCGCGTCCGCACTGGTCGGGAACTAAACCCTAGGCCTTGTGCGATTCGTTTGATTGGGTAGGCTTGTTTCCGATTTAGGGTTTGTTTTGTTTGTTGTTTGGGCAGTGAGGGAGAGCTTGAGGGGGGCGAAGAAGGAGTTCAACAAGACGGAGGACGACCTCAAGTCCCTCCAGAGCGTTGGTCAGATCATTGGGGAAGTCCTCCGCCCTCTCGACAACGAACGATGTAATCCCGTTTCTTGTCTTCTTTTTTCTTTTTCCATTTGGGCATTGTCTGTTTACTCCCGGCCGTCTGGACTTGCAAGGCATTGGAAGTTCGTTTTCTTCTCGTCTTACTAGTCATTGAGGGTTAATAGTATTATGGAAGTGTTTCTTGGGAAATTCGTTATTGATGAAAATGGTTGAAAGATGGCAGTTTTAGCACCCGATTACATAGTATACTAGGGATCCATGTTGAAGTGAGGCATTTGTCGATTCTGGTGAATTCACATTATTCCCATTTTTATTTCAATGTATAATTGGGATTGAATGATTTTATTCAACTTTCAGTTCAATTAGTAATGTAGCTGTAGTTTGTTTTCTCTTGTCGTCCTAGGGGCATCAGTTTGGTTAGTGGTGCAGCTAAATATCCGAAGGAAACTCAGGAATCAATTGTAGTATTTTCACAACACGATCACATTTTTTAGTGAGGGGCTTATGTCGAACTCGTGCATTTCTTTTTTATGATTGTAGAGAATAGCCAAATGGAGTTCTTAGTTGACAAGGTTGTATATGTCCATCCTGATCTGATATGCTGTAATTTTAATGCATAATCAGTGATTGTAAAAGCGAGTAGTGGTCCACGATATGTCGTTGGCTGCCGGAGTAAGGTGGATAAGGATAAACTTACAGCTGGAACAAGGGTTGTTCTTGATATGACAACTCTCACAATCATGCGAGCTCTCCCTCGAGAAGTAAGTCATGTCGATTGCATCTGGAGGAATCTACTCAGTTTGTTTCTGCAGGCCAGGGGGTTGTTTATTCTTGACAACATGAGTTAGTTAACTGCTTTAATTGATCACAGGTTGATCCAGTTGTTTACAACATGCTCCACGAAGATCCGGGAAACGTTAGTTATTCAGCCGTTGGTGGATTGTCTGATCAAATCAGGGAATTGAGAGAATCTATAGAACTGCCCCTGATGAATCCTGAGCTCTTCCTCCGTGTTGGAATTAAACCTCCCAAGGTGATGATGAACTATAGTTCCAGGTCTTTGTTCATTCATTGGCAAGTTTCTCCTGTTTCTCCAGGAAACTTCAATTTCTATTTGATTTTCCCTTCTGGATTTAACTCTTGTAGGGTGTTCTTCTGTATGGCCCTCCCGGAACTGGCAAGACATTGTTAGCTAGAGCTATTGCTAGCAATATAGATGCAAACTTTCTGAAGGTTACAACTGATTTCTTATTCTTAGCTTTAACAGCACTGTGCTGCGAAAAGAATGTTTCTGGGGTTCATATTTGAAACCCCACTTTGTTTGGATGTAGGTTGTCTCCAGTGCCATTATTGACAAATATATTGGAGAGAGTGCCAGGTTAATAAGAGAGATGTTTGGTTATGCACGGGATCATCAAGTAAGATATTGCATCTATGGATGCCTTTTGTTGTTGTTGCATCAAGATCAATATTAATTACTTTATATTTTCAGCCATGTATCATCTTTATGGATGAGATTGATGCAATTGGAGGTCGCCGTTTTAGTGAGGGAACGAGTGCTGATCGTGAAATTCAAAGAACATTGATGGAGCTGCTAAACCAGCTCGATGGATTTGATCAACTCGGAAAGGTATCAGAATCTTAAACCAGTGATTTCCAATTAGTTGGTTTGGGTGAGTAATTTGGGCAAGTTGCTTGATAGTTTATCTGGTGACTTATGATTTGGTGAGTGTTGAAATATGTCTACAGAATGGTAGGCATTTTCTGCTCCACCTGAGGTCTCTTACCCATACCTGAGTCTATATAATGTCCTGTCAACTCAACTCAAGAGCTTCCTTATCCATTTCCTCCTGTTCCGTAGGTGAAAATGATAATGGCAACAAACAGACCCGATGTTCTAGACCCCGCGCTCCTCCGTCCTGGCCGATTGGATAGAAAAATAGAAATTCCTTTGCCAAATGAGCAATCCAGAATGGAGATTCTAAAGATTCATGCTGCCGGGATCGCCAAGCATGGAGAAATAGATTATGAGGCAGTTGTGAAACTTGCTGAGGTCTCTGGTTTCTGCAGCTTCTACACTAGGTAATTAAAAGGGGTTTAAGTATTTGAAATGGTCTAAAAAATTTTCTTTACTATTCTAGGGATTCAATGGAGCCGATCTCCGAAATGTTTGTACCGAGGCTGGAATGGCAGCAATCCGAGCAGAACGTGATTATGTTATTCATGAGGATTTCATGAAGGTAACAACTTCATCTTGTTTGCCGGAATTGTAGTGAAATGCACTTTTTCTCTATTCAATTATTGTCGATCGTGGATGATCCCATTTGGTTTCGTAGGCCGTGCGAAAGTTGAGTGAAGCAAAGAAACTGGAGTCGAGCGCACACTATAATGCTGACTTTGGGAAAGACTAAGGAAAGACATGGGTCAGTCTCCTCTGTTATCGCAAATGCTTATGCGCCATTCTTTGAACATTTTGCCAGCGGGATTATAAGATTCACCCCGGGCTCTTCGCAGAACAGAGGTGCATACCTTAGTTCATGCTATTACTGGCGTGGCGCTGATGCGAAGGTGGCAGTGATGTTTTAACTTTTGTCATGTTTACATGCTCACTTCTCTTGCACTTGGTGGAATCAAATTAGTTGGAGGTCACTACAGCCCTTGCTCAAACCTTTTAAGGCTTTTGTTGTTTTTTCTGGATAATGTTAGACTTCATGGGAACCTAACTCTTACTTTCTTTGGTTCAATCTGTGGCAGCAAGAACAACTTCCTCTCCTCTCATTACAAAATATCATACTCCACCACCAGCCTATGATCATTACATTTGTTTAGGTTGCACAAACAGGGTATTCTTGTACAGTATCGATGAAGACAACCTATGTTAGTGTCATGCTGTAGTTTAGAGGCTTGTTAAACCATGATTAATTTAAGGTTAAATATAAAGCAGGATTACTTAGTAGATAAACAAAGATTTGATTAGATAAAAAGAGGTGGTTTTGGATATCATCCTATCCATCCATTCTATCAAGAGGAACATAATTGCATGCCATGAGAGAGTCCTTTTCCATGAGATTTCATCCATCAGTTGACCAATTAGGTTACAAATTTGCACCCAGATCTCTCTCATTTTATATATTTGATGGGAAGATTTATCACAATGACGGTGTCGTAATGAATGACGCATGTTTACCAAGTTGCTCAAGAATAAAAAATGCATAGGACAATCCACCTTTTGATCTAAATGCAAAAGGGAGGTTGTGTTTGATGCTTTATTTTCTACCTAATTTTGCTCTCGTTGGGAATAACCAAATCATAATTGGGTTCTCCTCATTTTGACAATATTTGGCTACTTTTATTAGGGTGTGAGATTAGTCTTGTGGGTCAAATGGTTTATCTCAATATCAGTCTACATACAGAAAAAAAAATCATACTAGATTACATTTCTCTTTTTGTTTTCTATTGAGAAATGACATCAGATTTTACCCATGAGGGGTTGGCAAAATTTTCTTTTGCCTCATATTCAGAGCTTTGTATCTTCTTTTTGTGTGTGTGCCTTTTTCATTGAATGGCAAATTAATGATTGGTGAGAAATGTAGCAGATACCATCTGAAATTGAGATGACCAAAGAAAATGTTGTACACCACCAAAAGAATTGCGAATAAAGAAAATGATAAGATTAACGACATCTCTAGTGAGAAATCGAGTCTCCCAAGCTCCAAATGGACCATACAATCAGTACGGAAGCATGTCATGAGAGGCTGCCGCTGCAGCGATTGGCTGATTGAGGTACGTCGAATTCCAATCTCTGTGGTTCGGGAACCAATCTGGCGAGGTGTAAACATGACCTTGGGACTGTCCTGGCCTGAACCAGGAGAGGATGTCGTTGAGCGAGTCCAGTCGGCGGCTCAACTCCACGAACTGGGCCCTGAGGATGGAGTTCTCTGCATCAATGGCAGCAAGCTGCCCGGACGCAACGGCAATCCCCGAGGCAAGACAGGCGTTCTTGGAGGTAAGCTGTGCCTTGGTCGCAGCCAGCTCGTTTAGATGCATCTGCTTCCTCATCCTAGACCGCCTCGCTGACTCCCGGTTGGACTCCATCCTCTTCCTCTTCCTCTGGTTCATCAACAGCGTGAAGTCGCCGTCCTCCGAGCCCAAGGTCAGAAACACCGTCGTGGTCGTTGTAGTGGCCCCGGAAGAATTCCCGCTAGAAGTCGTCATCAGAACCCCAGGAAACAACGGAAACAAGGAATGACTCTTAGAAAAGAACACGATGATGCTATCGGGGTCACCCGTGCTCAGCAGTAGGCTTTTTGGGAGGTCACGGCAGGAAAATAGGGGGGGGGCTGTTCATGAAAAAACGTAGAACCAGTACAGGAAGACGACGGAGAAGGACTGAACAAGGTGAGTTCGGAGACGGATGGATGAACTTATCATATAACCGGAGCGAAGGATCTCGCTCACGACCGGAGACATCAATAGCCCGGGGAGGTTGGTTATTTCCTCACTGGACGACCATTTAAGACAACCTTAAAACAACAACAACAACTAGGAAAAGTATTGATCCAAAGGAGGAGGAGGAGGAGGAAGAGGAAGAGGGGTTTTGGGAAGGGGGGAGTGTTGTCCATTTTATAGCAGAAACTCGTCACTATTCAATGTAAATTATTTGTCAATACTTGTCTAAACCTTGTATACAGCTGGATGGTCCATTCAAGACAATACAGTGAATTGCAAAAGAATGAAGAATATTCCATTTCTATTCACTAATATTACTGTCAAAAGCAAATAGAACTATCTGGACTCGCATTCGTTTCGTGCTTAATTTGGTTAAATTATTAATCGCAAAGACTGGCGTGGATCAAATTAATGGAATCCTCGTCCTCACTGTGACAAGAAAAATTGTATCACTAATTAAATCCAAACCCATGATATCAAAATCAACTCATGGTTTGTACATAAATTGAGTCTATACAAAAATATATATACATAACAGAAGCGGTCGTGTCTTTTATGTGATCCCGATCCTCGAGGCGTCGAATATTTTATGCATGGCTGGGGAGTAAATAGTTGTGATTCAGATGACACGATTTTGGCCATACGTACACATGGCGTCTTTCTTTCTTTCTTTTTAATTTACAGCAAATGGATGGCTCAAGAGAAAAGGTTTCATTTCAACCTCGACTTTCGCACGTGGTCTTTTATCTCTATATCTGTTTGGGTCTCGATTCCTTACTAGAGAAGATAAATATTGCGAGTCTTTCATCTTAAATGGACCGCACTGTTTCCCCTTACCATCACACACACAAGATTTGGATACAACATGGCTGTGCTTTTTTCTTTTTTCCCTTAGGAAGATATCGATCTCTCTTTTGCTCTCCTTTCCTAACCCCCAACACCCGTTTCCTTTCTCGAATCTGCCATTTTCACCACCCCGACGCCATGATCACAAACTTCCCGATTCATCGCATGACGTTACCACTGAACTATTACTGTTAAATCATATAATATAAACCAACCATTCACCTTACAGCTTAATCATTAGATCTCACGTGGCACAATTCAGCGCAGCCAAAACATTCCAAAAACCCATTACTCCTCCTTTCGGTGACCTCGTGGTCGTCATAGTCATCACGATAGTAATCGATTCTAGGCACCGAATCGATCGTATCATGCTTATGAGCAGTTCGAAAGTGGAAGGGGGGGTTCGTACAACTACAAGGTGAAAGGCATCCTTTCTAGGGTTAGGGTTAGGCCACTTACATGCATGTGTCTGCTTTTTTATTCACGTCCGAAGCTTTAAATAAAGAAAGCAAAGCAAAAAAAGTCGACTATAATCCTCTTAAGCTTAGCTAGCACCCCTTTTTTGAAATTTTCCCCCCACCATTTGTCCAATCTCATTTTATCTTCGGATAAGATGTCATGTGATTTATCTTTTTCTCCTTTGCTTTTGGTGGGTGTTGGAATCTTGAAATAAATAATTGGGCCGATTATTGCAATATGGGGAGTGAGTTATAGTGGAGATATGATATGTGCACCCACTTTTCAACAGGACATAAAGTATATGATAATAATGAGAAGAAGAAAAAGATTGAAGTAGGGAGAGGCCTAACCTTAATCGCCATTGGTAAATGCGGGCTGTGAAAGAAAGAAAGAAAGGAAAAAAGATGGAAATATTTTTGAGATTCCCCAAAAAAGAAAAGGCTGCTCCCCATTACAATCCTCCCCTTTAGTAAAAGCATACAGAACAACAACCGCGGTAGTGCTCAGCCGAACTGATGTAGCTTTTTAATACATTGTTTTTGTTCAGTACGAGATGGTGTGTTAGAAGAAGAATGCAAAGGGAAAAGAAAAGGTTTGGCTCGTCAGTGTTGGTGTATTACACTTTTATCAAACTGATTCCCCATCTCACACCTGGGAAGCCTCCCCTCCAGGTCATGAATCAAGGGATGTGTCATCATGAACAGAAGCGTGCTGGGTTTTGTTGCGATGCTTGTTGAAGCAGGCAATTTAAGGAAATCGAGAGTGTTTTTGGGTTTAGAGTTGCCTGCAGATGATGTCAGAAGCGGATGGTTTCGATGCTTTCGATTCAAATCCCGCATTGTCTGAGCGGCGAAGAAGTCTCAGATGATCAGCAGAACATAATCTATACAATTAGGACATTGGCCGTAGATAATCAACCAATATCACCACATGTCCCCACAATTCCCCAACTTAAACCAGATATGAACAAACAGCTCAAGAAAACAACCAGAATACCAAAACGTGGGGGATTAAAGAGAGATTACAGATCTGATCTTGGGATCCGATTCAATCTCTCTTTCTTATTGCAGGTGATCTTTAAATTGTGGATGTGTGTAAGAAGATGCAGGCTTTTCGCCTTGAGCCATCCATTTTCGCCTTAACCGAATATATATATATATATTTTTTAACGTATCTCCAGCTCCACGAACGTTTTCCAATCCCACGCCAGGGCACAACATGACAGCAAAAGCCCACGAAATCGGCCCATTAGTTCTGTACTAACCTCGTGGAGAATCTTCTGGTAATAACGAGAGGGGAGTCTTGGGGGGAATGCCAAGAAAGAATATCTATCGGGGGGATATTTTTCATTTGGGGAATGGAATGGGAAGGTGGGGAGGCCTCTTATCCATTCCAGTTAATGACAGGACACCACCGACACGTGGCACGTTCTGGGGGACCCAAGGGGGTTTACCTTTTCCCGCCGGCGGCGAATTCCCTTCTGGTTTGGTTCCTTCCCTGGCATGACGATGAAATGTCGATACTACCCTTACGATTCCCCTCCGATCCCCGGACCCGGTCCCGAAAAGGTAAGGACAGTTCCGTGATTTCCAGACCGAAGGGATCAATACTTTGGACAGTGCCTTGACTCCATCGTGCCTGTGATTAAATCCTACGACATTAAGAGAAAAACGCGATTTCAGCGAACCATAGGAGAGGAAGAATCTCTTATCCTTTTTCCCTTCCCCCTTCCTTAAACCTCTTTTTAGCATCTATCCGTTTCTGTTCCTCCTTTCTTCCTCCAGTCGGTTATCGAATTCCCCATTCCCAATCGAATCATAAAGTTTCTATCTTTCCTCGGTTTAAGTACGAACCGAAGGGAATTTTCTTAGCTTACAAGCAAAAAGCCCGCGACTTTACGACTTGGGATTTGCCCGGTTTTTTTGAGAGGGAAAGCAGGGGAACGACGATCCGGGGTGATTTGGGTAAGTTCTGCTGTGGGTGGTTGAGGCAAAGTGTGTTTGGTTGGTCCGGTGGCTTTAGTTTTGTGATGTTGGTTTTGGAGATGATGGTGTTTTGTGGGTTTGTGTGGTATTTTGCTGTGGTAGATTGTGGTGTGTCCGTTGATTTGGTCCTAACCGGACAGAGGGCGTATTGGTGAATGATCGTGTTATGGGTTTTTTGTTGAGATCAAGCTTCTTGAAATGAAATGCTTCAGTTGCTGGATATCTTCCGATTTAATGTTGATTTAGCAATTTCTCGGTTGCTGTAGCTGTGCCTTTTCTTTAATAACCTCATCTGATGAATTTTCTCGCCGATGGTGGATTTTTGCTTCCTGATGTGTGTTCAGTTTGGAAATCAAAGAGTGGCACTATGGCTTCCCTCCGAGGACCAGTGATCTGTCCAACTGTTCGTGCGGAGCAGGCTGGCTTGTATCCAGCTCCTTTGGCTGGTCGGTCGACTAAGCCAAGGATGCTACGAAGTGAATTCTGGGGTTTCAAGGGAGCTACAAAAGTTAAGACCAGGATAAGCCTCGTTTCTCTTCAGACATTCTCTCGAAGATCCCGAACAGCTCATTGTAGCTTCAGTTCATCTGCTGACGGTAACGGGAGCATGGCTGAGAACTTCAATGAAAATGATGAAGATTACATCGATTCAAGTATTGTCGAGGCTGGTACTGTGTTAGCAGTTATATTCCTCATTTTTGTTCCTCAAAAATTGTTTGTGACATTCAACATTTTACCCATTATGCTTTGATTACCCTTTGACTTTCTAACGCTGCACTTTGGTCTTCTTATGGAAGACATTGAAAATATTAATGATTCAAAACCATCTGACTGCTTGCAGTTGAGGTCAAAAGTGGAGCAGATGGTTTCATGATCAAAATGAGGGACGGTAGGCACTTGAGATGTGCTCACAACAATCCTCAGGGGGGATATCTTCCGGATTATGCTCCACATCCTGCTATTGTTTTAAAGATGGAAGATGGAACTGGTCTTTTACTCCCAATCATCGTGTGTATGTATATCCAACTTTCCTTGATTATGTGTTGGCTGATCTAGTTCTGTTAGTTCGTTGCGACTTCCACTTCTGTGCCTTGGCATAATCTTCGTTGAAGTCGATAATTTGTCTGAATGCAGTGGAGATGCCAAGTGTTCTGCTCATGGCCGCTGTACGCAATGTTCAGATAGTACGATAAGGGCCCTTTCTTCATCGAGTCTTGTAACTTTTACTTTTGAAGTATATAATTCGTTTTCTTCATATCGTCTGCAGGCTAGGCCAACTTTGTACCAAGTTGTTAAAGAGATGATTGACAAGATGGGATACGAAGTAACTTCCATTTTCAATACGTGTGATCAGTTACCCAGATGATTGCTCGGTGCACAAGCAGTGACTGTTGCATATTTATTCTCCCACAGGTCAAACTTGTTAGAGTCACTAAGAGAGTTCATGAGGCATATTTTGCCCAATTGTATCTTACGAAGGTATGGCATTCAGCATTTTGCATGAGGAGTCGATCATAGAGGGCTTTAGCTGTTTCTTATTTGCTGGTGATAGGTGGGAAACAAGACGGAATTTGTCAGCTTTGATCTTCGACCTTCGGATGCCATCAACATTGCTGTTAGATGCAAGGTATTTGTGCATATCCTCTATAGTCGGCTCCTTTTTAACCGAACTTTGATTCTGGCATACACTTGAATCTGAATGATGCGGCACGCAGGTGCCAATTCAAGTAAACAAGCACCTGGCCTACAATGATGGGATGAGAGTTCTTGAGAGTGGCAAGAATGCAGCTCAGACTCCAGGATCGGATGGCTTGTTATTCACTGAACTTGATAGGTACTTGTTCATGCTATCGGTGGTGATCATTTAAACGGTTGCTTTTCGGGAATTTTGCTTCAACTCCTTTTGCCATTGCTATTCTTCTTTTTTCCGTTGAGTTGCCCATCTTTCCAAATCGAAGGAGGGATTAATTGACGTGTGTGAATGATTGCAGGCCAAATGGTCAGCCATGCATTGAGACCAAGGAATTCAACCTTGTGCGCAACATGCTTATAGCTGCTGTCGAGGAACGTTACAGAGATGCCGGTAGGTTCCATGCCTCCCCTGGCACCATTAGAATTATGATATACTTTTTAGAACTCCCGTGGTGTGAATGATAATGTAACTGATTCAGAGCGTCTCTTTTCTTCAGCTCAATGGAGGGACAAACTGAGCCAACTCCGAGCGAAGAGAAACTTCACATGACCTTTACAAGGTAACGGACGCGTCACCCATGATTCTCCACTCCCTATTGTGTTTACTGCAACCTGCTCATCGGTTTACATCAGGTGATCCAGCAACCGCGTTGGGCTGTAAATAAACTTTCACCGGGTACGACACGGCAGGACACTTTTGGTCTTTTACCCCCCCTTCTCCCTTGTATGTACACGCATATGTGAATGTTGTTAATTATATTATATAGAACCGTGGCAAGTGTTGTCTGGATCGTCTTTATGAGTTGTGTTTGGTATTCTTCCCTACTCGATTCGATAATGGAAGAAGATGATCTCACCTACCCTTCTCCAGACCCAGATGAATGCTTCTTGTTAGTCTTGTCGCTGATGTTTTGGTCAAATGGAACAAGATTCAATTGCTCCTGCCTGTCCTGAAGTAGACAGAAGGTACAAATCACTCAGGAGCAAGTCCCAAATTAATGATGCTTGCAATTATTTTAAGGTTTCATTTGCCTTGTCAATGTGTAAACGTGCAGACTGATGATGATGATGATTCCTTTCCACCAAAAACCAAATAATTTAGGAATTCCCACATTGGTTTGTGGCTGGAATGTCGTTCAACTAGGGTTGAAAAAGCGTACCAATTATAAAAATTAGTTTTTTTAACAGGTACTCTTTCGCTTTCTCCTCGTTGTGTTTCACCGCTCGGTTTTTTTTTTCCAAAGATGAAATTCTTATTGATGGTTGTATTTGTCGATTTTTTTAATTCTAACTTATTTTACGACAGGAAAAACCGTATTTTATATGTTTCGAATTTATTTACCAATATCTAATCGCAAAAACAGGGAATACGAACATACGAACTTATAGTACTAGTGACATTTCTTAAGAAACACGGTGTTTCTCGAATCGAACTCAATATTTTGAATACCGAACGTCTATTTATCGAATTTTAAAGTTTATTTAAAAAATAATTTTTAGACTAACATTACTTATTTACCTATAAAAAGAATTACATAGTTAAACCTGCAAAATATTTGGCCTCCATTATTGACCCTTTTTACCGTGCCAGTACATATAACCTTTGAGGCAATTGGCATCGGGTCATCTCTTTTTTTTTTTCTTCTTCTTCTTTTCAATATATATCTAAGCAAAAAAATAAAAAAAGAAAGAAAATTAATTTTCTTACCAATGACTAAAAAAAAGTGTGGCAGCAATCTGCCGACTTGTTGACCAGAGTAAAAACAAGCTGACAGCCCCCAACCAACCATATACTCTGATGTGCTTGCTGCATCACACCAGGACCAAATAATATATGTACCTACTAATTTATTAATTAAATAAGTTGGTCATCCTTTCATAAAAATCAACATCACTCTTACATAACTAATAACCAAATACTACTACTACTACTACTAGTAGTATTAGTAAGTGGGTTTATTTGACCATTTGAAACTACTACAAACCCCCAATCTGATTAATTCCCCCCCTTGCTTAATCCCTGGTGTTGTTATTCACAAATCTATCACTAATCACAACCCGACTCGATCCCTCGCTCGCCGACCCGCCTCAGATTTGCTCGGCCACCATCTCCTCCCACAGCAGCAACTTCTTTCCGGCTATGTACCTCTCAACCTTCAGGTTGAACTCCACGTCGCTCAGATCATCGACTGATGACTGCTGGCAGGGGATCGGGCTGTGCCCTTGGTCGCCTCCTGTGGCGGGTACTCGGCCGTTTTCTGATGCCCACCTACCCAGCGCTGTTTTGGTTGCTCGTTTGCCCGACGATGTCACCTCAGAGTTGCTCCTCCCTAGCACGCCCCTGTTGTTGGATGACGATCCCTCCACGGGAATAATGGGACTGTCCGTTTCGATTTTGCCGTCGCAGCCAGTTGGCGAACCAGTCTCATCCTCCCGAGGCTGGGTGTCTCTCTCCGCGGCCATCTCTTTGACGGCCGTGGGTATCTCGTCGACATCCCCGGGAACAACGGTTACTTCCTCGACTTCCTCAGTCAGCAAAGAGAAAATTATCATTTCCTCCGACCCTGTCACCTCCGGTGAATCCTTCGTCCCCGTCCTTAGAGGGCAGCTCTCCCCGGGACTGCTCTTCTCGAGAGACTCAAGCTCCTTGCATACGTGACGGAAAACTGCAATGCCTTCATCATCTTGGTCATCCATCTCGCCACAGACTTTTCTCCCACCGGAAAGAACAAACACGACCAGGACGATGGCGTTGCCCAACAGAAAGGCGGAAAGGGGAGTTATCAGGGCCTTCAGCTGCCTAAGGAGGAACCCATGACCGACGTCGATCACAAGAGACACGTCGGACAAGTAGTATCCGAATAGAAACAGAACGCAGAGGGACTCGGCGACGCGGATCAGGGTCCCGAGCTTCCGCGACACGATGTATCTGCGTAAGGCCTTGGACTTCTCATACTTGACGAAGTCGAATTCCCCGGAATCCATTTCGGTGGCAACTCTACGGAGAAAACCGTGACCCGGGAACGAACTGGGGAGGAAGAAAGATTAAGTCTTTGGCAGAAAGGTTGATGTTGGGTGGTGGTGGTGGAGGATATGATTTTCATGTAAAGGGAAACGGCGACTCTGCCCATCATCTTTTATTTATAGAACAACGAGGTTGTCTTATCTTATTAGTAGTATTTGCAATGATTTCGGACAAGTTGGATCAACTTTGCTCTCCTTACTGTAATTATGATGAGAATGATGGTTTGATCCAAAAAGGGCGATCAGATACTTCTTCAATTAGACTGCATTCAGGCCATGGACGATTGAAAAACAAAGAAACAAATAAAAATGCAATCGATTCATTTCGGGTATACGAAAATAGTGCCAAATTTTTGTAGGGAAAGCAGAGGAAGTTTGGGATTAGGGAGGGAATTATTTATCTTTTTTTCTTTCATATAATTAAGATCAGCGGAAATTCAGACAAGAGAGGATTTTGTGAGACCGACCAACTCTGATTAGTCATGTGATCGTCTCATTTCATAATTGGAGGAGGAAGAAGGGAAAGTGTGTTGTGATGATGATGGTTTGAACTTAGTCAAACGAAATACGAATCAAAAAGAAAATTCAATGCAATGACATTTTGTTTTTATTACAAGGACTTTGTTTTTATGTAATGTAGAACAGAAGTAGTAGTAGCAGTGGTTTGGTTTGGACCGAATCCCAGGCAGGTGGAGGCAGGCAGGCAGGCAGACAGAGGGACAGAAACAATACAACCGTGATAAATATGAATGATCAAATACAGCTTTCCTTTTTTTCGCAACCCTCAGCTACTCAACCCTTCTTTTGACTCGGGCAAACACACGAGCCCGCCCGCGGTATGGTTCCGCGCCGAGCCAATAGGCACGACAGGGGAAGGTCCCTGGGGCTGGCCGCTCTATCTTGTATATGTGTAGGCGGGTCGACATCGGCGAAGCCGGATCGTTCATTGCGGAATCAAAACGCACACCGAGGAGGAGGCGGAGGAATGGGGAGTTGGAAATTTAGAGCATATTCCGGGCATACAACATGTGATATTAGTATCAGTATCACACTAGTCATTCATTATTCCTACGCAGGGGAAGCATAGGATTTCGTTAGGACAATCAACACCAGAAAGAAAGAACAAAGGAGGAGGAGAACAAGAAGGAGAAGATGTGGTGTAGAAAAACAAATGTGAGGGACATAAATTCTTCCAATCTTGGGGATGCCATGGGAAGCTCATGACCATCGGGAAAGAAACAAAAAAGGGACGACCCCCCCCCCCCCCCCCCATGAAACCCATGAGAAAAAGACAGTCCTTTTGTCCTCCCCCCAATTTAGATTGACTAGATTTACTTTTAATTCTTGATAAATATTAAATATATTAAATTTAAAGTACATTAATTAACAAAATTTATTATTATTTAGTTGTAGCAGTGGAATTGTGACGCAATCGGGCACGTGATTTGTCCCCTCACTTGTTGACAGAGGATTAAGTAATAAAGTTACAAGGGGTCAATGGGTTTATTGCGGCAACTTTGGTCCAGTGAGAATAACACCAGGACAAAGTCAAGAAATCCAGAATGTCGGAAAGTTATGAAAGAAAGAAAAGTTTCTATCTACTACCCTACTTTGTACATTCCACCACACCAGTAGGGGAGGTTTCGCTCCTCCCCAAACACATTAGCTTTGGCTAGACAATCATTCAATGGTTGGTTGCTTCGCCCCCAGCAACACTCAATTATATATCCCCATAGAGATGAAAAATCCACTGGTAGCACCACTGTTCAGAGTTGAATAGTAGTAGTAGTAGTATTTCATTTCGAATCATCCCCCTCACGCGTGGAAACATATTTTTCAGCACTGATCTTTCATAGCATGCTGTGCATTATTGGCCACACGACATGTCATTTTCAATCATATATATGAATGTATTACCATGATCTACCGTGATCAGTGATTGGGTGCGCGGCGGGGTGGGAGGCCGTCCAGCGAGGAGTACCTTGATGCGTATGTGCGCCTTGGGAGCCACTCGAGATCCATTCCTCACCGTTCCTCTAAGCTGGACTTATTCCACGCATCCTGAAATTGTAACTGCAGTTGATGTGTCTGCAGGTACTGGTAAATTGTGTTGTAGGAGGGGTAAGACATGGCGCGCACCTTTAGGAGATCGAAGACTTTCTCACAGATGTACTTCTGCTGCAGGCTGGCTCCTCTTTGTTGGAGTTTGTCCGGATGGACGTAGAGCGTGGCTTTCTTGTAAGCTTTCCTCACTGCGGCGTTCGTCACGATCTCAGTCAGGGTAACCGGCTGCCATCTGCTATCGGGCTCCAGTATCTGTGTTCATCCGTGCAATTCAGGCTGGACCTACCAAAACAGTTATATGTAGAAAACTGGACATTGGGCTGGTAAATGAACACGGTTCTTACATATTGCAGCGTCGATAAGAGAGCCCGCAAATTGCCCTGCTTCCCACTAGACCACCTCTTGATTTCGGGGTCTAGTGTTTCTGCGAGCCGCTGCCAGAAGAAACAATAATCAGAACGATCTTAGTTGGCCACTTTGTGCAAGGTCTCGATTGTTAAAGCAGCCATGATAAGAAGTTACATTTCGCTCTGCTTGCTCTCGCTGAGCAAGAAGATCGCGCTTGTTCTTCTCTGCAAGAGTTTTCGCCTGGAAAAGAAAGAGCCCCGTCATTAAAATTTGATAGCATTTTGTGAAATCATAATCCACAAACTCAAAAGGAGATAAGAGTCCTACCGCCCGTTCTGCCGTTCTTTGATGCCTCTCCAACCGAGCCTTTCTTCTCTCAGCTGATTCGCCATCATTTCCCTCGGATCTCCCTGCTTTAGGATAAGAAACAAAATAGTCAGAATTAGGAAACGGGTATAAGGTAAGAGTTAACCTAATTGCTTTCTAATAGGCCGAGCTCATGGATCTAGGATCTAGCAATGCTAGTGGGTAACATGAATGCTTATCTCGGTGTCACCGAGGATCGCTAAGTTTTGAATTTTCCCTTAGTCTTCTGTTCAGGGCAATATTCAAATGTCATATTTTGAGGCCTTTATCTGCACAATTAACATCATACCACAGGGGTCCGAAGTGCTCGGATGTCTTGAATTGCCAGACGAGCCAGTACTCCTGTGCTGTTGATCCTACAGCACCACCATAAGTCAGTGATTTCCAAGATAAATGCATCTACAATACATGAATTCCCACAATATCAATAAGAAAAACTCACATGTGATTTCTTGCCCTGTTTGCTATCTCTGTCGCCGGCAGTCCGCTTCTCCGCTAATGCTTTTTCTAAGGCCCGTTCACGTGCTTCAGCAGTAGCCCTTTCTACGGCAGCACGTTCAGCCTTAATTTTAGCCTTAACTGTTCTATGGTCATCTGCTTTATTGCTCGGCTTCGCAGAATAAGAATTGCCTACTTTTTCACGGGCTTGTGCTATTCCTCTTTGCCGAGCTTCCGCATTCGCTTTCTCCACAGCAGCCCGTTCTGCCCTTTGTTTGGCCTCTGCATAAGCCCTTTGGCGAGCCTCATTAATTACCCTTTCGACAGCTTGCCTTTCCTTTTCACGTTCTTTTTCCTTTGCCTTTTCTTCGGCATTCTCACGACCTGATTTTTTTACCTGCATTTCGCCGTCTGGTCCCTCTGCTGTCGTTGCCTCAGCTGTCTGTGTCGCCTGATGTTTTTCCTTGTCCTCAGTGTCGTCAATGCCCACTTCTACAGCGTGAGTTTCTTGTTTTTCAGTGGAGACACCATCCAGTTGATGCACTTCCATGACCATTTCGTCAAACCGACATAAATCATCATCAGAAAGTTCCACACCAGTCTCTAAGTTTGCTTCTTTGACAGACTCTTCTGATTCTGGTCCACTGCAGTCAGAAATTCCACTCTCATTCACCTGAGCATCTTCCATTTCGCATGAGGGTCCTTGCGCAGGTGAATCATTGTTGTCATATCTATCCGACGCTTCATCATCTGTTGGCTGAAAATCCATGTAGGCTTCTTCTATATGTGGAGTATTCTCCCTTGAATTATAAGCCTCAGTGACATCATTCCCCAGGTTGAGCTCCTCATCTCCGAAAGCACTACCGATCGATTCGACTGGTTCATTTGTGATTTCCCCCTCTATTATGCTATCACTGGCAACCTCGGCTGGAGAACATTCACTATCTCTTGACTTGGGAGAGACATTCTCTAAAAATATCTTATCATCATCTTCTTCCTTTTTGGCATCATCTGTAATTTCATCAGCAGTTTGGTCCTCACAGCGTTTATAGCCTCCTGGGGTGCCAGTCAGTTGCTCAAGAACATTTGGTTCACCAGCATTTGCTGCAAGCACGTTTATCAGCCGCCTTACATCTTGAGCCTCTACCATCCAGTGCCTTCTTCTGGTTTTTATTGCAGGCACTTCCACAGTTTCTGTAATATTACAGATCTCGGCCCATACCTTGAGATCTTCCATGTGACTACCATCTGAAACTGTTTCACCTGATTTATCCTCTTGACAGTGAGAACATTCGTCAATCTCACCTGCCTCTTGGCAATCACCATAGTTTTTCATGGCTAATTGATCACTCCTTTCTCTTGGTATGACATTATCATAAATTTCACCCGCCCCATTTTCATGCTTTCCCTTGAGGGATGCAGCAGGGTGTTCCAGACTGTTTTCCTCCACGGTACATGGTTCCTCCGTTTGCATCTCCCTGTTAAAGATGTCACAATATTGTTCCGGTTGCTCTTCAACTTCACTATTCTCTAATTTCATCCCAAGATCCTCTTTTATCTCTTTAATGCCTTCATCACTCAAATTGGCTCCACATTTCCTATCATCTTCATCATTAGCACACAACTCCAAATTATGCTCTATCATTTGCTGAGATTCACGGTATACATTAGGCTTGGATATTTTCAATTCAGGTATATTCTCAAACGGAATTGAGAGGAAGTGGAAAACACATTTCTTGACACTTGCAATATCATCTGACAAGGCAAAGATATCTGGTGCATTCTCTTTCTCTCTGGTTAGTTCTTCTGATAGTTCAAAAGGTATCATCTGTTCCTTATTCTCTTTTGCCCCTATAGATGCCAGCAGCTGTGAATTTGCTTTCTCGTGACAGAGTGCCTCATCCAAGGCTGCTTCTGCATTTTCCCCCACCGCAGAATCTATACTAGGTGATTTACCACAATTACTTTCCAGCACATCGGATTCATTTTCAATCTTCGCACCAATAACCTCCCTGAGCTCATCCCTCACTGGATGGTACGGTTCCGCCCTGGCATCTTCAAAAAGATCCTCCTCCTCTTCTTCTTCTTTCCTATTTCCCACATCTCCTTTCCAACAATCCACTCCATTTCTATCACAGTTCTCCCCAAGCATTACCACATTAGATTCCTCTGATATGGATTTTTTCAACTTTTCATCCGCTTCTCCACTTACCAACTCCGCTTCAGCAAGATTTGGCTTTGGAATTTCGCTAACTGAATGACCCCGTGTATCTAAATCTTGCTGATGAAGCATTTTTGAACTTTGGCATTCTTTCTTGACCTTCTTCTTATCACCCTTTTTGTCCTCGCTGTCGAATTTCTTCTTAACTCTCACCTCAAAGTCAAAAACCTTCTTTCCTTCCTTTATTTCCTTTGCTACTTGGATTCGCGCTTGAGCTTTCTCAATTGCTATCTTTAAAGCAGCAACAGAGGCTGCTGCAGCAGAATTAGCATCCAACTGACTTCCATGGTCAGGCAGTGAATAGGAATGATCGATTCCCTCAGATATGCTCCTCGATGAAAGCCTGCCATTTATCTCTCTTTTTTTGTCGAATGATGCCGAAGAGAAGTTGTACAGGGGGCCTTCTTTGTATGAGTCTTTTCCTACTTTGAATCCACATCTGTCAAATAGCATTTCACCAGAGAAAGATCCTTCTTTACTAAATCTCCTTTGGGAGAAGTCTTTTCCGCTGGCTTTTTCTGCAGGGATCTTCACATACACATCAGAAGGCACACTCCGGCAATCAACATCCTTCACCATTCCTTCACTAGCATCACTAACGACGTTACATTTAAGAACCTCCTCTGTATTAACTTTTCCCCGCTTAAAGAGGCAATTTTCTTCAACTATAACAGAATACCCAGGAATATCAGCCAACTGTGCAACATGAACAGTTCCATTCGATTTTCCAATACTTCCCACATTGGATTTGCTATAGGACACGTTGAATATCTTTGGTTCATTTCTTGAAAGAACAGGGGTTTCCTGAACAGAAGCCTCATCTAAGTGATTGTTTGATGCAAGTGGAAGAGCGGGCTTCTTAGTCTTAACCCTGCACAAGAAAAAGGCAGGCATCAGATTACTTCCACATACGCAATTGTAGATGCAGAAAATATCCCTCTGCTTCTGTTCAAGCAATAGCTGACAACTTTCTAATGAATTTCGCAGAACAAGGAGGCTGGTTGTAGGAAAACATCCTATCACCTGATCCATTAATCTTGTACCTTAAGCATAAAACTCGTAAATACTCCAGCTACTCAACCTCTAGTGAACAAACTTTTTTATTTGTCACTGGCTGTTAAATTACTTAAGACATGACAAAGAAAGGTTAAAATCCTTCTCCCTTGGCCATTTATTTCCAAAGGGTTGTGTTGAAAACCGGGGTTGAAAAAGGAGCCAACCGTAGACTACCCATTGCAAAAGGAGGGTCCACAAATCATTCTCACACATAAGTCAACCAAGAATGACCTTTCTATGAAATAGGATATGGTAGCCAACATCAGTTTCAGGCCAGAGCAACCAACAAAAATCTATCCGATAAAGCTACTCTAAGACATTTCAAAGCTCCACACAGTGGGCTAAATGGTACCATTGATCTCTACTACAAGAGAAATAGCAAAAACTACACGTGCAACTCTCCCTTCTGCTCTATAAGTAGCGGTCAGCGATCCCGACACCCCTCAGTTCACTGCCACAAGTACAACAATTGAACCTGAAACATCCGATGAACAGGGCTTCCCGACACAAAGACAATTCTACTCATGCCTCCGCTCAATTACAGCCCAAGCCAACAGTCCCAATTTCATCTTTCAACCACAACATCCGAATCCAACAGCTTATCTGCATTTTCATTTCCCCTCGTGAAAAAATAAGATCACAAACACCTCTTTGCTCAACCTCCCAAACAAAGCTCCAATTTTTCCGACTTAACTAAAATATTAACCCCCACTTCCTATTCCTTTCACCCATAAAAGACACATTCAACGAGTACCACTTCCAAAAACACCGGAAAACAGAGACCAATCTCACCTCCCTACTCCCACCTCCGTCCCTTCGCCGCGTCCGACCACCTCCTCGTACGACGCAACGAACCCACCCGCGGCTCCCCCGCCGAATATCTTCAGATAGTCCAGGGAAGACCGCCGGGCGTCCACCCTGAGCCTGCCCTCCTGGAAGCAGGGGAGGTCAAGCACCGGAATCGCAGCCCTCCGGCACTCGTTTTCCCCTCGTCCTCCGCCGGCGAACACCTCCGCGTAATCTTCCGCCCTTGAGGAGACGCGACCCTCGCGGACGCTGGTACCGCCGAACACGCCGTCGTAAATGGAAGTGCTGCCGGGGAGCTTCCTCAGAGGAGCGGCAGAGCTGACGTGGCAGTCCATTTCTCGGGTTTTTTAGTTAGGGGAGGGGCGGTCGCCGGCTCAACGCCGAGACGACGACGGGAGGTTGACTGAGACGAGGGGAGGGCGAAGAAAAACTCTAGTCGGGATCTTCTAATTTGTTTGTGTTGATAATGACCGCCGTCGGGTCGTCATCATCAATTATCAATCAGACCCAAAAGATTTAGAATCTCGTAATTCCTTTAATCAAGATTATTTACAGATTACCAAGTTTAGATTCACGCAGTCACGTCGTTGGAAATGTAAGAACGTCGTGATGAGCAAGGATCAATTCATGCTGCGTGCTTTTGCTTGTCGTCGTCATGCAACGAACGTCGTTGGTGGTGAAGCCCCAAGCGACGTCGGATTAAATTGGAACTTACTCTTACGGACATAAAATAAAATAAAAAACAACATTAAAGTTGTTAAACAAAGAAACAAAGCAAAAGTAAAAGTAAAGAGATGCAAAGGGGTGGGGAGTTTCCTTTTTCTTAATGCTTCTTTTTCTCCTTTGCCCGTTTGCTTAATCGACAGGGTTTTAGTTAACCAAAAAAAAAAAAAAATCGACAGGGTTTTCTTAAATTATAAAATCAGGGCCTGATTCGGCCCAGACCATACCAATCCGTCTGGCCCAATAACCCAAATAATCGGGTCGACCCGGGAAGTCGTCCTCCCTTCGGCCTTCTGTCTTGCCCGGAAAGAAAACCACGGGAACACCCCGGGAAATTCCATCCACGGTTCCAAACCCTAACTTCGTTCACCCGGATCCCCTCTCTTGGAGATGTTTAGGAACCAGTACGACACCGACGTCACCACTTGGAGCCCAGCTGGAAGGCTTTTCCAGGTGGAGTATGCCATGGAGGCCGTCAAGCAGGGGTCGGCGGCCATCGGCCTCCGATCCAAGTCGCACGTCGTCCTTGCCTGCGTCAACAAGGCCAACAACGAGCTTTCATCCCACCAGAAGAAGATCTTCAAGGTCGACGACCACATCGGGGTCGCCATCGCCGGCCTCACCGCCGACGGGAGGGTCCTATCGAGGTACCTGCGTTCCGAATGCATCAATTACTCGTTCACTTATGAGTCCCCTCTCCCCGTCGGGCGCCTCGTCGTCCAGCTCGCCGATAAGGCTCAGGTAATGTGCTGTCTGATTTGGTGGTGGAATTAGAGTGTGCGCCTTGTGATGTTGTCCGTGGTTTGTGTGAGTTTAGTTGGTTGCTGCGGTCGTTTGTGATTCGTTCAACTCGCATTCGATTTTGTAGCTTTAGAGAGAGAAAGGATCAAATTGCCTAGTGAAAGCTAGTGAGTCATAAAATCCTGTAACTAATCATGGAGAAAGGCGGGATAGATATTTCATCTAGAGAAGTTTTAGTGAGCGAGTGAACAATTGATGGTTGAATCTGAGTTGAGGTTGCTGTGCTCGTGAATAGATGGATGGATAGACTCAGGAGTTTGTGATGTGTGTGTGTGTATGGGATTGCCTGTATGCGCTAGTTATATTCTTGGAACTCGGTGTTGTTATCATGCCTGCAAGAATTGATTCTATTTCTAGTTCCTTTCTGCAGTTACACCTCCTGAGCTTCTAGAAATTGGTGCTTATTTTTCCCGTTTTAGAACGTAATGTTTTTGGTCAGGAAAGTGGTGGGCTTAAAGATGCTAGTTCAGTCCCTTGGTAGATGTGCTTTAATTAACTTGCTCACTTACACACAGACCATGACTGTAAGCTAGCTTGTGATGTCTATATTACCAGTGCACTTATGACACTTGACTTGAGGATTTGTCTAGTTTGGCTATTCAAACAGCTTTTGTGACGTTGTCACCGTGTGATATTACTGGCGTGGTTTGTCCTAGGTACTAAGGAACAAGATTTTATTCTTACAAAGTGGGAAATGAATTCTGGGAAAATCAAATCAAATGTAGATGTTTTAACTAGGATTACCTTTTTCATCAATGGCAGGTCTGTACTCAGCGCTCATGGAAGCGGCCATATGGTGTAGGCCTGTTGGTCGCTGGACTTGACGAATCAGGCGCTCATCTCTATTACAACTGTCCAAGTGGGAACTACTTTGAGTATCAGGCTTTTGCAATAGGATCTCGTTCTCAAGCTGCCAAAACATACCTCGAACGGAAATTTGAGACCTTCTTGGACTCCTCACGAGACGATCTGGTAAAGCATGCTCTCATTGCTATAAGGGAGACCCTTCAAGGAGAGATGCTCAAGAGTTCCATCTGCACAATCGCCGTGGTGGGAGTGGGAGAGGCATTCCATATATTGGATCAGGAGACGGTGCAACAGATGATCAATGCCTTTGAAATCGTTGTTGAGGATGAACCTCCAGCTGCAGACCCAGGGACCTCTGCCGGGGAAGGAGGGGCTGCTGCTGAAGGAGTTTCTCCGCCAGAAGAGGGCGCTGCTCCGATGGAGATATGAGCAAGTGTTTAGGGTTTAGGGTTTAGGGTTTAGGGTTTAATCGTGTCTGTGTGTTATCTTTCATTTGTTTGCCCAGGGGAAACAGGAGGCGGATTAGTGCCATGATCTTGCTTCGGTACGAACTCCTGTAGATCATTATATTTGCTATAACTTTGGGGCAAACATAGTTAAATGTGGGGTAACCTGGTCGGGACACGCCAATATTTGATGTTCAGATGAGGTACGGGTGCTGATGGCATATGCCCTACCTGGAAAGCAATTTGTTTGCGCCTTTACTGAGATTTCTTCTTATGCTCTTGGTGCGAGAATTTTTCGTTTGGGCCTCTTTGCCAAAAAAATCTGCCGACGCCGATGATATGCTGGAAAACAATAACAGGGCTCGGGAGGTGTCGTGGAGCGAGCAACTGCCGATGGAGCCAAAGCTGTGGCACGATTAGCCAAGGAAAGGTGCGAATTCTCAAGCATTTTTCCGTACTATCTGGATCGAGGTAACCATTTCCCGGGCAGAAAATCAATCTCACAAACCAGAGTCGCTGTAACCTCAAAACACAGCCTGACCAGACTGTGTCCAACAATTACTATAACTCAAAACGCTTCTGATGAATGACCCAGCGGTAAGAGTATGCTCATCGCCGGAGGTTAGCCGTTACTGTCGGCTTCGGCCCGACTGCAGGCCAAATGGAAACGAATGCCAAACGTCTGACTTTGTATTTTCCTCAACCGGCTTCGAAATGAATGTTTTGTGTTTGACTAAGTGTGAGTTGATGAAGACAATGATGGGGATATGAAAGGTTGTGTTGATTAGTTCTGGAATCAGACAGAACAAAGACCCAAAAGAAACTTATGTCCTAACAACTCTCCAACTACCCAATTGAACGAAAACGTAATAGCATCATCACTTCACGACCTTTTTACCACAAAAAGAAAAATAATGGAATGATGTTGATTGACTTTGTTCATACTTTGGAGAGCCATGAGAGAATAAACAAATCCCAACGTGACACCCTTCACTTTTACTGCCCTAAACATGGCCAGCTAAGTATGGTTTTGTTTAGGCATTCTGTTGGGGTCTTCTTATTCCTCCTCCTCCTCATCCTCCTCTTCCCGACATCAAGTTGAGTTCTTACAGTTTTTTTGGATTTTCCGGGGACAGTCATCGTAGTCAGATGAGTGCAAGGACAATGGTCGTGGTATTCTTCTTCTGGGCGCTCCTCACCTTCATCACCCCGATGCTGGTCCAACTGTCCGAGTCACACAAAATCAAGTCCAAACTCGATGGTAATTGGATAACCGAACCTCGCCCGCCTTCTGCTTTCGTAACTTTTCGACTCCCCACGTGATCACCAGATTCGCATTGTTGTTGTTGTTGTTCTCTAGGGGAAAGAAAGATGATAGAAGCAATGAGGCCTAGGAAGGTGTTGGATTACGTCCGCCGCGTGCAAAGAGCTCCAACCCAGTCAGAGAAATCTCCGGCCAAGTCAATCGCTTCACCCCCGGCGCCCGCTCCGGCTCCTGAGCAGATGATTCGGCCAATCCGGAAAACAGGAAGCGTAAAACAACCGTCTTGATAGGATTCCTGCAGAGCGCTGACCTCACACCAGTTTTATACCTTGTACATAAACAACGTTACGAAAGAGAAGAACGATTGGATTTTTCCAGGAGATCGGAACTCCCCTAGTCGAGTTTTTCTTTATATTAAGACAGCTGAGGTGGGTGTGTTGATATGCTGAGAAGGAAGAAGAAAAAAAAAACAAGGAGCAACTCTTATTAAACTTGTGAAGAAAGGTGAGTTAAACATACTGAGAAGCTTTTGTGTGATCTGTCCTTCAATAGAAACAAAGTAAACTTCTTGATTGCTTAACTTAAATAGCAAAACCAACTTAACCAGTGATCAATGCTTGTTATTTCGATTAGTGAAACATCAGAATTCGAGTTGGGCAAAGTCAAAATCCAGCCCCATTACACGTGTTAGGGGACCATGTTTTGATTGATGAGCAGTAGCACTTCTTCCCATTCATTTAGTTAGTGGGTTTTAATATTGAGACTTGAGGTTGAAGGGATTGTATGGTCACAAGAAAATGAAGCAGAGTAAGTCAATGTTATGATGCACCAGCTAGAACTTGTCATAGTGTATGCGATGAACATGCCTGATTTCGACCAGGATGACGGTCCTTTGCTTATATAGGCTCTGATGCCAAGCCCTCCCATTTAAGCAGCCGATATGTGATGCTTCTGTGGGGATACCCCACGGCCATAACAACGTCCGTCCACCTCGTTCTTACAACAAGAGTATGAACAACCCAAACATTTGACATGATCACGCTTACTCACAACACAACCCCCCTACATTTGACATGATCACGCTTACTCACAACACAACCCCCTCTCTTTACATGAGAAGACGACTTTCTGCGTCTCTTCTTTGCTCAGCTGGGGATACTGGAGACGTGGTACTGAGACACGTAGGTGTTGTTGCTGCTCCCCCCTTCAAGGACAGGCGGCTCGTTGAGGAACGCCAAGTTGCTCCTCCTCCACCACCCGTCAACGACCTTCCCCCATGCCGCCTCCGCTTCTATCTCCAACACGGCTTCTTCCTTCACACTTCCATACGGTGGCACGGAGCTGGACCTCCTATACTTGTCCTGTTGTTTTATTTCAACATAATTCAAACCAAAGGAAAGCAAGGTCAGTCACTCATCGTGGAATTTGTCAGCAAGTTATCTGGAGGAATATTGGTCTGATTCCTCACTTTATCCGATTCGGATCTCTCCTTTCGCCTCCGGTAGGCATCGACTGCCTCTTTCGTGAACGACCTGTTCCTCTGATATGCCACTGAAGAGTAACCAAAGGAGTAAACAAAACAAAAACCCAGGCAAAACAGGAGAAGGGATCATGATGATGATGATGATAAAGAATTCAGCTTTGAACCATGTTTAGGATCTTGGAATGGAGAATCCCATCCTGCCATTAGGGAACCCATCTTTTTCTCCTCCGCTCTGAACTCAGAATTGGCTGTTCTGTTCTTCTTGCCCAATTCGATCTATTGAACAGTTGGAGCACACCACCTTATAGGCAAATATCACATCATATTGGTGGTGGTGGGTCCCTTATCCATTTACCTTTGTTCTTATCTTGTCATGAAAAGTAAGTTTTTTATTCATTCCACCAACTTGTAGCAGTCCCTTTTGCCGCCCCCTGATTTCTTCAGCTTAAAAACAGGGAGTTTGGATTGTGATGGCAGAACCTTTTAAGTCTTCTGGGTCATGTTCTTATCCTTACCATGAGGGAAACTCACGGACTGGGTCTGTAGCAGAGGAGCTTTTATCACAGAGGTTTAAGATTGATGTCGTGTAGGAAAGAATCAAGGGTCACTGTTTCAACTCAACTGTGATATAATAATGAAAACTCATTGGCTTATTGGAATATAAGGAAGATCAGACTTCCTGATTTATGTTGTTCGTTGGATTTTATTGTACTTATATTTCATTGCGAAGCGGATTGCGAGGTATTATTACAAGGCGTAGCGTGGTAGGATTAAGGGTGTTCATTCGACGTCGACGTGTTTCTCTTCGTTCTTCTATTCGTAGCCGAAGCGGCAACCGTGACGCCGAGGCTTGGTGGGTTTATCCTTGTCGTCATTAGAGGATTCGTCACTCGAGTCCAGGAAAAGCCCTCTGAGGCATCTCCTCCTTATAGTCGGCTTGTACACATGCTTCTCGGCGGGTGTAATGCCAACCTCATTCTTGAATGCTTCACTCCTCAATACGGATTGTGGTTCGGTGTTCAGAGCCCACTCCAAGTGAACACCAGGGCTTCCCTCTGAAACTGAACTGTCCAGCACAAGCGAGTTGTTCACACCTTGCACATTGCAGTTGAGGAACGCGCTGTTGTCTGATTCTTCATCTTCTGCACCATTGACTTCCCATTCTTCTTCTTCAACGTCGGTCGTGCCTTCTATGCTCTCATCCGGGTTGCTTCTGTAATTCCTGCGGATATGAATGCGCTCTTCCCTCTCTGCCAATCCTGAAGTCAGATGCATTGTAGCTCCCGTGTTTTCACCAGCCAGAGTGATCACGTCCACCGATTCCTGGATTGTCGACATGTTTGCCTTCCCAGATGTGATTGAATGGACAAACTTTGACATATCATCCTTGATCTCCTGCTGCAAGGACGACGACGGAGGACCACTTCCTCTCGCTGCCCCAGGTCTTGGATGGGACTCAAGATGGTTAGTATTTGAATGGTTGAAACTTGGCAAGGCTACACGTTTCTTTGGAACGAACTTCATCCTCTTTTGTTCGTTCGACGAGGAAGCCAATGGCAATGGGCCTTTCGACTGCTTCTTGGGCAATGGAGGAATGGGGCGAGTTGATTCCTTCTCTTTTGCTTTTCCCGAGCTTGCGACAGAATCTGCTGCTTCCCTTGGAGTTTCTGCCTTGTCAGTGGCTTCAATACCCTTATCTTCCTGCAGCTTCGAGATAGTTCCGTGGAAGGGTCCCTGAGACTCACCTGTTGGCCGAGAGATAGAACGGAAGGACGAACTCACCAGTGAAGCCAGTGGCACTACCGGTGGTACCAGAGGAGCTGGTTCTTGATGATTGGCTGTGACAGATTTCGGTACTGAAGCAGAATCTATGGATTTCACAGGCTTTTCATCCGCAACTTTTAGGACAAACGGTTGAAGAGATGAGTTTTCTTTCGTTTGTGACTCGAGCAACGGTTGAGGAACAGCTGTCGGAGAGGAATCCTTCAATGAAGGTTGGGACGACACCTTTACCTCCAAAGATGATGGCCCCAGAGGATCTGCTTTGGCCATATTGGGGACCGGAGCAGAAAGTAATGGCTCCGTTGGCTTTTTGTCTGCTGCAAGTCGCTGGGCTGGTACAAGCGCCAAGGTCTCTCTGGACTGTAAATCAGGCGGAGGTTGATCGTCAGAGGTCAACAAGGAAGTTCCAGATGGAGTTGACGGCGATGCCTTTGGTGGGTCTGCCTTGACCAGATCAGAAAGTGAATCAGAAGCCACAGGCTTTGCCGGCTTCACGTTCGATGACTCTGGCTCCAAAAGGGAAGGCAATGGGGTCTCTTTGGGTTGAGCTGTTCCAGAGATCGACTCTGCCGCTTCAGATTTGAGGTTACCTTCAGGGGATGCACCTATGGAGGACTGTGATTGTGACATAACCACAGGCAGAATTTCTGGTTGAGATGGAACTGGAGGTGGGGTGGCAGCATCCCGCCGAATAACTTCCTCAGGTTGGCTAGTCAGCTGCAGAGGAAGACTAGATTCAGGAGCCGCACGAGGCGGTGATGGGGGTTGTGGGGCCTTTCTTGGCGGGGAAGGAACTTTCGGGGGAGGAGGTGGAGGAGATACCTGGGCTATACCAGCAGGTCTAAATGGCGGCCTAGCTATAGGCTGGAACGGGACACGCTCAGCAGCAGCTAGAGGTTCCACCACTGGACGTTGCGTCGGCTCAGATGGGGAACGGGCAGAGGCAGAGGCACCGGGCAGCCAGGGGATCCGGAACCTAAACGGCTGCCTCTGCTCCGCCATAGGATCAGGATGTAATCAACGTTGAGTACAAAGGCAGGGGAAATGGCTGAGCTGTAATGATATCAACATCAATTGTGGGTGTTAAATAAGGGATTGTTTTGCCCAGATACTTCAGAAACATTCTGGGGCTTCCTCAATGAGGAGCACCTCACTTTGCCTCTCCAAGTTAGCAAAAGATTTAGGGATGCTTTTCCTTGTATTTTAACTTGTCTATTAGGTCAAGCATATCCCTACGAGATTGAAAAGAACTTTCTACAGCCACCAAGTGTAGCCCACAAGTATTTCTACAAACAACATGAAGTGCAGCAACTGCGAAAATTCATCCAGCATTGTCCTGTTGGTCCCGCTTAGCCTGAGTTCTGCAATAATCAGGAACAAAAGAACGTACCACGAACAAAAGTCGGTGAAATCATGATGAGGCGTTCAGGATGGAACACTGAGTTGTGGTAAATTCTAATATGGCTCGGGCATTGCCGCTAAATCTTGGTACTTGAGCTCTGCCACACTTACAGATAAACGGATCGAAGAGCTGGCACAGCCGTGTAAACTGCGGCAAAACGAGCACGACTGCATTATTATCTTGCTTTGGTTGAAATGACTTGATATGCTGGAGTTTCATCTCATTGAAGGTCTTCTAGGAATCCTCAGACTGAATTTATTAGGTGCACTTGGAGGAGATGGAGGAGCTTCGGGTAAGGTAAAACCACGAGATTCCATAATGTTGCGCAGCCGGTTAGCTTGCTGGATGAAGCCGCCGGCTTCAAGTCCATTGATGGCTGTTTGGAAATCATCTAGGTCCATTTCATCTTTCTTAGACTCCAGAATGCCAAGGGCTTGAAGAGCCCTCTTCTCCATTCTGGCCCTCGCGTACATATTACAAAGGCTAACCTGTAGTCTGAAAGGAGGAGACTCGCCCTGTTGAGATATCTTGTCCAGCAGTTTCTCAGCCTCATCAAGCAACTGGAGCTTAGCAAACCAGTCAACTAGGACAGAATTGGTATGAACTCCAGGTTCAAATCCATTCCTTTCCAATTCCAGAAGAAGATCCAACGCTTGATCCAACAAGTTTGATTTTTCATAAGCTGCAATCATGCTGGCAGTGATCTTGTCATCGAGTTTATGCCCCATTTTCCTCAAGTAATTGAAATGACTCCTAGCCTGTTCAGGATTTTTGGCCTTTCCACAGGCATCAATAAGCAATGTATATTCTTCCAGGCTCGGCTCTAACCCTGAATATTGCATGGAAGTAATGACACTAGCGGCCCCAGTTATATCATCACACAGGACAAATGAATGGAGCAATGCCATGTAAATCTCTCTTGTCGGTTTGATGTCTTTCATCTCCATCACCCTCACCAAATCTTCACCCAATTTCGGCTGACCTGCTTTGACATATCCCATGATCATAGACTTGTAGATCTTGAAATCTGGCCGGAAACCCTGGTTCCTCAAGTTATCAAACACTTCTTTCGCACGGACGACATTTCCAGCTTCATTGTACATATGAATCAGGACAGTGGCAGTCAAGATATCTGGTGGGAAGCCATTGTCATTCATCTTTTTAAATATTCTCTCTGCATCCTCAAAACGCATTTCTTTAGCGTGGGCAGCAATGAGTTTGGAAAAGTCAAGGGCATCAGCCTGGAAAGATGCCTCGTCCAGCAGAAGTTCTGCCACCTAAATAACAAGGAAAGTGCAGAATTTCAGGACACTTGTCATGACATAAAAAGCTTAGTCAAAAGACCATGTCAAAGTGAAACAAATTAAAATTAAAGATCACATAACGACAAAATGAAAGCTCCTAACATAATCATGGGAAGAAATTTGCACCTTGTAGTATAAGTCAATATGCTTTTCTTGTATCTTATCTAACAAAGAAATCCAATCAACTCGGCTAGGTTGCAAAAGCTCCACCCATTCAGTCAAAAGTGGAGATGGGTCATCCTCCACACCCATGGACAGGATTTTCTCTGTGACAAGCTTACATTTGCCAGTTATTGGCTTAGGTTCTTGAGGAAATGCGACTTCCTCAGCTTCATGAATCTTGTCAACAACTTGAGACCACCTAGGGTCAGAGAGATCGAGGCCGTATATCTTGTATTTGAACTTCCCTTTTCTCTTCGGAAGAGAAAGTATCTTAGATCTTCCTGCCACAGCAGGAGCCTCTTCACCAGAAGCTTCATCTCTGTTACTATCTGCTTCAACATCCTTCCCTTGCTTCACCTCTTTTTTCCTAAACTTCTCCAAACTCTCGGAGAACTCACTTTCCTCCATTTTCTCCCTTGCCCACTTAAATCTAAACTCCCTCAACATATCTCCCCTTATCCCAACCTCACCAGCAAACCTACACATCTCCTTAACTTCAGCATCCTGCAAGAAGCCCTTCATCTTCTCTTTCTTCCTCTCTTTCTCCATGTCCTCCACAACCTTATTACTCACCTCCCAAACCGTCCTCCACAAATCCTCGCTCAAATCATGCGAAACCGAATCCCCTCCTGTCCCTAACCTATCCTGGAGGCTGCCCTTCTCCATCTCATCCACCACTTTCTCCACAATCAATAATAACATACCGTCTACAGCTTGCTTGTCACAATCTGGGTAAGCCTCATTCAACTTGCCTCGCATTATCCACACAAAACGTGATAAGAACTCGTTCGTAGTCCCATCGTCTTCATCCTCATCGTCGCCCCAACCCTCTCCATCACGCACTTCTGATCCAGCCTCCCGCGCAGAGTGCAGGCTTCTGTTGTCCCCAAACCTCAAACGATCACGCCCCATCTCCTCACAGAAACCAACATTTCCATTGCTCCCGTAATGAAAACGCCCGGAAACCGGAACGGCGGCACTTAAGGTGGAAATACTCCGACTGAGGCATGACGTCCTGGATATGAATCCATGGTTAAGTCTCGATAATTTCTCGGTCGCATTCCTCGACACCAGATGCCTCAAATACATATCTCCAACAGGGCAAAGGCGAAAACTTTGTCTCCGTTTCTGATTCAGAAGGCAGAAGCAAAATCCGGGATTCAAAAAAGGAAACCTACGCAGGAAAACCCAACAGCAAAAACTTTAAGAACGAATGGGAAGGTAAAATGCCACTACTTCGAAGTCAGCACGACGCCAAAAGGACAAGCCAAGAGAGAAAGAGACAAAGGAGAGAAGTAGAGAGAGAGCTGCAAACCCAGAAAACGCGGATGGCTTCCCACTGCTGAGGACGTGCCGGAGAGGTCGAGCCGGCGGCGGCGGAGAGGGTTAGGGTTTTGGGGGTCCGAGATATGGCATAAGGAAGCAGGGCATAAACGGTTGAATAATTCTTCTTATTACCAGAATGTAAAAATATTATTTTTCTAATTAAAACAGAATTTGTTTTAATTTAATCTTGATTTAACAAATATATTTCTTAATGTAAAATTTTAGTCCAAGAAACTGGAAAATCGAACATGTTATTAGTTTTGTATGATCAATTGATCAAATACAAATAGGATGAATGATATAATCATAGTATTCTATTTCTTGGAAAAAAATTTATGAAATACTTATAAGTTTTTGAAATAATAATTTTTAGTTTTGATTGCTGATAATTTTCAAAACATAAATCATATTTCGTAAATTATTTCCGGATTGTGCGAGTATAGGTATTTTTCGTACAATTTTCTAGTAATTGCGTATATCATGTAATGAACCGCCGACACCCCCACCACAGGCATGGACAAGAATATTTCTTACCATTGCAAGTTTCTTCGTATGATAAGGATTCTAAATGTCCCCTCTCCTCATAGGACTTTTTAACCTATAAGATTCCGATTTTCATTTACCTCATCGTTAAAGAATTTACTTATCATTCAGAATTTTCCTCCTTTCCCATCTCAAGAATCAAATCAAACATCATGGAGTCCCCTAAAGATTTCAGATTGCGCATATTTTGTCGGGGACACAAGTTGCTCGAGCACCGAGAATGTCCGTAGCAAACAAGTATATAAGCAACTCCCCCTTGTGCAATACACTCACCGCCGGCTTGTGTTCGAGTCAGATTATGGCACCCACTTCTTCGCACAACACGCACTGGACTCCTGTGGAGAACAAGCGGTTCGAGAGGGCATTGGCCGTGCACCATGAGGACACCCCGGATCGGTGGCAGAAAGTCGCCAGGGACGTTGGCACTGGGAAGTCCGCCGAGGAAGTCAGGAGGCACTACGAGGTACTTGTCAGGGATGTAGCGTGCATCGAATCGGGACAGGTCCCGTTTCCCAGGTACAATTGCTCGGCCACGTCTGCAGGAGACGCTGGTGCTGGAGATCGGAGCAGATTGAGAAACCTCAAGCTCTAGAGAGGTTAAAAAAGGATTAAGAAATAAAATGGAGATGCGGGGTATCGATCCCCGTACCTCTCGCATGCTAAGCGAGCGCTCTACCATCTGAGCTACATCCCCGATGTAAATTAATATTTAATAAGATCCTTAAAATAATTTACTATTTCTCTTGCTACCACCACAAGCCAAATTTCATTGTCCGCAAATTGATGCCTCCGCTAATTCGGCTCCATCACCCAAAACCCATATCAGTCTCTAAATAGACCGACCCCCCAGCCTTCCCTTACAAATTCACCCACCCAAAAACTTTCAGTTCCCTAAAGGAAACAACTACTCTGAGCTCAAATCAATCTCTCCTGTTGTTTTACACAATCTCTGGTCAGGAAGGAAGAAAAGAACCAATATGGCACTGCCCAAAGCATCGCCAGCCATTCTCGTTTCCGCCACCCTTCTTTTCCTCTTGAATTTGTCTGAGGTGGGCGCCGATGGGTCCGCCTCGGTTCCCGTATCCGACAATATAGTCCGGACCTTCACCGCCACCAAGGACATGGCGCATGATGCCGTGAATTCTGCCGCCCCGAAGGCAGGCGAAGTGGGCCATGCGGTTAAGGACACCGCAAAGAGCGGGGCCAAAGCAGCTGCGCCCATGGCGGATAAAGTAGGCCAGGCCATAAAGGGAGCAGCGAAGAGCGCTGCAGATACCGTCTCACCAGAAGTGGAAAAGGCAGGGGATGTCGCCGAGGAGACTACCCACTCCCTAAGGTCCTGGTTCCGAGATAGGCTAGCGTAGGTTACCACATCCATTGCTCCACATTATGTTTTAATCTTCAACGTTCCTGATATCGAATGCTTTGGTAATAACTCTCAGGAACCTTGGCATAATCCATCGCGGCCCTGCACAACCGGTGAAGCCACCCGCGTCGGGCACGGCCGAATCAGATCCAGCCAAATTTCCTCGGACTCCATAGGGAGAGCCTCGAGACTACGTCAAAATATTTAAGTATCGAAAAACAGCAGTGTAGTCTTCTAAATATTGTTGCCATTGCCAGGCCATCATCAGAATGGTCCTGAGGGACTTTGTCTGTCTATAAAGAAGGACATCCTGGCTAGAATCTCTTGATAACAGTAACTGTTTGTTGAAATGAGTTCATATATTTTATTTTCCCAGACAATCAAAAGAATACACGTTGAACACAGGAGATGATGGGCTTGGGCTTGGTCTTTGGGCCTGAGTTAATGGGCTTCTGATGGTTTAGGACAGACAGAACAAAATCTTCATTACAAGATTCTGTACTACAGGGGCAGGTGACTTATTGAGGAAAGGAATCATCATCATCATCCTCATCGTTCAGTACAAAGATTCCATGATGCTAAAAGCTTTTTTTATAGGAGTGGTAAGGTAAAGGAGGGTTGGGAATCCCATTTCTTTTCCTCAGCTTTTTCCTCGGCTAAAAGGCCCGGAATTTCCCTCCCCCTTTTTAAGATCAATAGGAACTTAGAGACATGCATAAAGGTGGGCCTGATCTAACAAGTCCAATACCAGGCCCACAGAACATTCCTCGGGCCCATTAAACCCATCCACAGCTTAATACAAAGGGGAGTAAATATAATAATTCCATATATGAGTTATATTTAGTCATAAATGCAATTAGATGACCCACTAAAGAAAACGACAGCTTGTCGAGAGAGGAAATATATTTATAGTGGCCAGAACTCGCCAGAAGATCCAAAGCACTTGGGATTCAGACAGAACGATCATGCAATGTCATTAGGGGGGAAGTGAGTTTAGTTCCCAACACCCAAACCATGCACCCAACAATGTCCTAATCCCAAACTCATCATCATTAGCATCATCATCTGATCTTAACTTGAACTGAACTCAATCCTCACATCAAAACAAACTAACAAATAAACAAAATTAAGGTTTTAGGGTGTTCCAAGGAAAAGACAAAACAAGGGCATAAAGGGAAGACAGTAAGGAAGTAGCAGCAACAGCAGCAGCAGCAGCAGTAGGCATTAAACAAAACGTTCCAATCATGAAAACAAAGGCCTAACAAAAGGGTCATATAATTTAAGCATACATCTGGGCAATCAATGAAGCCTACTGATTGATACTTTGAAGTTACTCCCCACCCTACGACGCGAGGTTGTGACCGGCACCGGGCGACGCGGCTTCCCCAGCATTGTGGCCCGCGAGGTGGTCCGGCTCGGGATCCGTACCCGGCATCTGTTGGATCCTTGCCGCGAGTTCGTAGCCGATCATCTTGTTGCTGTTGTTGGCGCTGCTGCTGTTGCTGTTGTTCTTGTTGTTGTGCATCCATACCTTAAAGACCTGCCTCCTTACCCCGATCGACTCGCAGAAGCTATCGACCTCCTCATCGTAGGGCCGCTGTATCCTCCACCCCAACTTCTCCGCGAACTCCCACATCCTCTCCTTCTGCTCCTTGGTGAACTTTGTCCGGTTCCTCTTTTTCGTCATGAACCCCGGCACCGTAGGCGACAACCCTACATGTTCCGGCTTTGGAACAACCGGGGTCGCACCGTCCACATCCTCGCTAGAAGACTGGTCAGTTCCACCGCCTCCGTAGGCCATGTTGACTGGTGTAGGGGACACCACGGTAAACCGGGCATGAGGCGGAGGGAGGAGCAGCCGGGGAGTGTGGGTGCGGCTTCCGTGTCCGTCCTCGTACTCCTTGCGGTGGAAATTCCTGTGACATTCGCAGGCCGCACACTTGAGGGCTTCTAGGGTTCCGGCATCCCCAGACGGCATGAACTCACAGCAGCCGTCTGTGACGTTCCCCCCGACAGAGGCGGCATGGTTCCTGAGGCACTCCCTATACTTGGCAGCACCGGACAGCGGCGGAGTGGGCGTGGAGGACGCTGGGGAGAAGGCAAAGGAAAGAGGGTCAGGGTTCGAGTCCTTCTCGATCTCGGGCTGGTAAGGACGTATAATAAGGTTCTCTGGGCGCTGGAGGCCGGGGAGCTGGTGGATATTGTCGCTGTGGTTGTGGTCTAGGGTTTGGGGAGCCGCGGTGGAACCCCCGAACGACGGGAAACTAACCGGGGTGCCGTTGTGGAAGTGCAATTGGCGTCTCCTTGAATCAGCTGCTTCCTCCATCTTCAAAATCTTTCTCCCCTTTTAAACAACCATCAAGGAAGGAAGAAGCTGCAGGATAATTCTATCTTTTTTCGGGGGAGGTCAGATTAAGGGTGGGACTAAAACCGAAATGGGTACTCCGATCAACCCAAAAGATTTGTTTTTTTTTTTTTTGGATGGGGTGGGTTGGGGAGAGAAAATCAAAGATGGGGGGTTTTGAGAGAGTAAGAGGATAAGTTAAAAGGCTAAAGAACACACCATAAATGAGAAAAGGTGCAGTGAGTGCGTGTGAGAGGAGGGGGGGGGGGGGGGGCGGGAGATCTGATCTAAAGATCCAAAGGAGAGACAAAGATAGGGTTTTTATGGGGGAGGGGATGATGGGGCCAAAAGTTTGGAAGCAGCAAAGAGGGGGGGAGCTCACTCAGACTTCAGACTTCAGACAGACACAGACACAGATAGTGCTGCTGATGGGTGGTGGCGGTGGTGGCTGGTGGGCGGGGTGGTGAAGTGGAGGAGGAGGAGGAGGAGAAAGATGGAGCAGCATCTCTGTGTATTATTCATCACCATCATCATAGGATACTACTGTCCAAACTGTGGGGTGTGGGTGTGGGTGCAGAAAGGTAGGTGTAGTAGTAGGGTGGGGAGTCTAATTCTAGTATTGCTGACTTTGAGAGAGAGAGAGAGATAGAGAGAGAGAGAGATAGAGAGAGAGAGAGAGGTGGGTTGGGAGGTTTGGAAAATGGGGGAAGTGTTTCGGTGCTGCCAGCAAGGGGGGAAGTGTGGTTTAAGAGGAGCATATGTTTGTGCGGGAGAGAGGGGGGCTGGGATGGTGAGGTGACTATGCTACTTGTTGTATGGGCAGGCCTGTGAAACAAGAGACAAGTTGTTCCTTGTTCCTTTCCTTTGTGAAGGTGGGGGGAGGGGAGATGGTTTGTCTTGTCTCCATTTCCTTTCTGATTTGAGTCGTTCCTCTTTTTCTTTTGGGCGTTCCGGGGAGTGGTTTGAGAGGATTGAGTTGTTCTTCCAGTGTATGGTAAAGGGGATAAGAGTTGGGAACTGTTTGTAATAAATGGTTTTGGTTTGTGGGGCATGTTAGTAGGAAGCAAAAAAATTTTGAATTACTCCCGACAGATGCAAATGGATTCTTCCTCCCTTTCTTTCTTAGGAGGAATTGGGTTTTGGAGCAATTATTTTCTTATATATATATATATAGTTTTTGAAATTATCATTGAAATTCAGAAGCAATTCAAATTACAAAAGGAAATAAAAAAGGTAAGGAAAACAACCGACAGGGTCATGTTCATCCCCCTCCCCAACCCCACGCCCTGCAAGAAAAGAAGAAGAAGGAGAAAAGTGTGACCCCACCATAATTTGTGAAAAATAATTAATAAAAAAAATCTTCCTCCTGTAATAATGTCCCCTTTACCCTCCCCTATCCTTTATGTTTTTCCACGCCCCAATTATGGGGATTAGCTTTATTCCCCCCTAGTACAAAACAACAACTTGTTTTGTACCTTCTTCCTAAGCTCAATGCAATTAATTAATCCAGATGGGTCAACCAAAATCATCCTCTATATCAGTCAGATAAGCCCTAAGCACTAGGGCATGTTTCTCAGTCAGTGTGTCCGGGTACAGCCACTATGTCTTAAAAAGCTGCTACCCTATTAGCTTATTATTTATTGCCTTACACACTGTCGAAAATTTACCCCCATGAAATATTAAACAGTGTTGGAGGGGGGTAAAAATGGGTGGTTTCTGTTTCTCCTTTAGGTTGTCTGAATTTGTGTAACTTCATTTCTACCTTGGACACCACATACGATTCTTTGCTAAGATGGAGAGAAAGAAATCGATTTGGGTGATGTGTTTTGTTTGTGTGTTCTGTCTATTGTCTGTCTGTAAGCATGTATGTCTCTGTCTCTGTCTCTCTCTCTTTTCTTTGGTTATTATGAGTATGGCTTTTCCGGCATTTCTCCTCTTCTTCTCCCCCCCTCCTCTCTTTACTTTCTTCCTTTTGCAATCCTCATCAGCTTTGTGGTCGTCGCAGGCAAACACAACTTTCCCACCCTCCCCTCCCCACTTGCCATCAGCAAAATAGAGGGAAGGAAAAAGAGAAAAACATTTTGCCCAGGGAATCGGCTTGCAGCAACCAGTTTCTTTTGCAGTCCCCCCTTCTTTTACCCAATTTTTTTTTAATACAAGAAATTAATATGACATGGAAAAGGAAATTTGATAATGACCAGCCTAGCAGCAGCAGCAGCAGCAAGCAACACACATTTCAAGATCTGGTTTAATAAAAATTGTCATCAGCAAGAAGAACGGTGGGCTGACTCTCTGAGTGCATTTTGCAGTGTTCAATTGTTTAGCTGTTTACATGCAAAGTGTGCCTGTGTGTCATGTTGTGAATTTGGCAGGCAGAACACACTCTGCAGAGTTGGGGGTTTGGGGGGGGGGGGGGGAGAGGGGACTGAATCTCATTCCGAGCCATAGGTTTTTCTGGGGATCACACCACTCCATTTCAGAAACCTACACATTACAATGCCTGCATCATCCGTCACGGGAGGAGGACAGGAGGCGGCGAGTTAATGGGCCGGATCTCGGCCCATTAGCACACTTAGGAATTTACCCGTTGATATTTATCATTCCATTTGTAACTGTCTAGACTAGTTAGAGAAACACTCGCGCGCTTTTATTTCGGAATCGCTTTTTGAGCATAGCTTATCAAAGCAGGGAGATCAAGGTTCGACGGCTCGTGTTACCGAGGCCGGAGAATGAATAGGCCGCCGTGAGATCCTCCGAAGCGATGCTGATCTTCCTGTTGTTGGAATTAGATGACGTCCCGCTTTCATCTTTGTTGACCATGGTCGAGTTGCCGACCATCCCGAAGTCCATTTCCGATACGATCCTCATTCCCCCTTGGATGACCTTGTCCTTTGCCGCCCACCTCATTATCTTCCCCGACGTGGTCTTTGGGACGTCTCCGCTCGTAACCAGGATCACCTTCCCGACGTTGACGTTCTCTCTTCTCTGGATAGCTTCCCTTATTCCTTCACAGACTCTTCCGAGCTCTGCCTTCTCTCCTTTGCTCTTCTGTAACACCTCCGCCACGAGGGTCACCTTCCCAGAATCCTCGAACGCAGCCATGCAGCCTCCTCGGGAATGCTTCGTATGCTGCCGTCTCGAGGTAATGAGGATGAACTTCTGTTTTGTCGCCGGGGAGTCTTATGACGTCCGCACATCGACCTGTCACAAAAAGGAACCTTTCTTCCCCTAGAATGATACCTCGATCTCCTGTTCGGATGAAACCCCTTCCTATTATGCCTTCCTTCGGCCTGGCATAAAATATTTCCCGAGTCATGTTGGGGTTGCCGAGATATCCCAATGCATTGCTCGGTGACGAAACCCATATCTCCCCCTCAATACCATCCTTTACGAGCTCTCCACTCCCTTCGTCAACTACTATAATCCTCATGTCCTCTTCATTCCCTACATCGGCAGTTGTCGAGCCAAGCTTTGCACTGGGCAAGAGCTTGTTTGTAGCATGGAAACGACTCCCGGTGATTATTTGCCCTCCATGCCGTTTGAAACAAAGGTGCAATTCTCTGCTAATCCATAGGAAGGAGATATTTGATGAAGGGTCCAGCCAAAAGTTCGAAAAGATCTTCACAAACTCTTCGACTGGCTCGCTATGTAGTGGCTCGTTGATGATGATGAGGTTCTTCATGCTCCAAAGATTGATAACCGATCTGCTGTTCGAGACATCTCCACGTTTCACCACCAACGGTAACGTGAATGATGGGACTGGAGTGCACGTGGCCCTAAACTCAGTGATCATCTCAAGCCAAAGCCGCGGCCTCCTAAGAAACGATTTAGGAGATGCGAGGACGCAGGTCGCCCCAGATACCACCGTCAGCAGCAGGAACACGAGACCGCAGTCATGGTACTGAGGCAGCCATGAGGCGATCATACTGCTTGGGTGAAGATCATATGACTTTCTCGCTGCTCTTGCATTGTGGGCAACAGAACCAGCTGTGACGAGGACAGGCTTGGGTATCCCCGTTACCCTGATGTGTACTGGATCAAGTACACCTCATCCGGTTTACACCGCCATAACTGTCAGATGAAGTAAGATGACGGGAGTGACCATCATCGTCTACCAGCACTCTCGCAATGAGCTCCTCCACCGAAACCCACACGAGACTTTCGCATAAGAAAAATGCGAGAGTCTATTCTCGTTCGAAGAGACCATACTGCCTTGACCTTTCCGATGTCAAGTCAGGAAGAAGCTATGGCGGGCCTTTGGCTTAGTTTTTTGGTGACATCAACTCTGACCAAATGGCGATGGCTTCTTTCGCTCCGCCAAAAAGACGGATGAGGCGGGCATGGACTGGAACTCGCCACCAAGCCCGCGCCGTTGACATCCGGGCCAATATTAACTCTGCTTTACAGGAGCTGGGAGACAACCCGGTGGGCAAAGGACGACCACAGTCCCTCTCGCCTCTTGAGCAGCCCTCCCTCTGACCAACTTCTGAAAAATGAAACTCGGCCGATCTGATGAGGTCGGAATAAGGTTCATCTCGACCCGTCCTTCCCATAGTGGAGTCGTCCCTCCATGTTGGAAATTTTATTGAATCCTTGTTTTCTTTCTTTTGTCTTGTTTATAAAATTCCTTTTTTTTTTTTTGGGCATATAATAAAATTATATTTTATCAATCTTGAAAAACCGGGTTGTATGTTGATTACGGGACAATGGCATTATAGTCCCCTTGAGATTTCGGTGATATATGTTATGGACTTTTGCGACATCTCGGTTATTGTATGATGTGGGTTGGACGGCAATTCGTTGGTAGGCCAAGTATCGGCGTAAAGCCCGTGATGGGAAGGGCCCGTCGACTAATGTAAGCTCTATGTCCCCGTCTTTCGCTGAAAACTGAGATTGTTTGTTCCCATCGGCCGTTTTATCAGAAGAAAGGGGAAGACCTAGGGCGTCCGTCTTCTTGCTGCAGATCATTCTGTTCGTCTCTTCGGATTGCTGCTAAGGATCGTCACTTCCGCGTTCTTTCTATTGGAGATCATGGCGCAATCAGGTACGCTTCCGTTTTCCCAGTTCTTGGTGTTCCAAATCGACTGCGGTGATCTTGGGTTAGCGATTAATTCGCTTACATGTGGTATCAGAGCCACCGTTTGTCGATTTGGGATCCGCACGAAGTTTGATTATGTATTTTTGAAAAGATTTCGCGATTTGGGATCGATTATGGTGATTAGGATCGGTTTTCGCGAAATTAGGTTTAGAGGAAGACGAACAGACGTCCTTCCGCAGCTGCGGCGGATTTTTCCGCAGCTGCGGAACATTCTGTTACCGCGCGCCGCAGCTGCGGCGGATTATTCCGCAGCTGCGGAACATTCTGTTACCGCGCGCCGCAGCTGCGGCGGATTTTTCCGCAGCTGCGGAACATTCTGTTACCGCGCGCCGCAGCTGCGGAAGTCCATAAAAAAAAAAAAAAAAATTATTATTGAGCGTACATATGTGACTAAGGGAACATGTGATTTTTGTGAGTGAACTTGTCGGTGTTTTCACATTTGTGCTGTAAGCGTTTGGCTGCCAAAGTGGTTCGTTTACAGTGACAGGTGGGTCATCTGACGGGCATGTGCATTAAGGGTAAGCGGCTTTTGGATTTGTGCTCTGGTCGTTTGGTTGCCAAAGCGACTCGACCCGAGTGACAACCGGGTTTTTCTTACAATCGCGCGTGTTCTCAGCAAGTGAGTTATCTCATATTTGTGCTTTGACGTGCCTGGCTGCCAAAGTGGCTCACTCAAAGTGACAGGTGGGATTTTCTCGGACTTGTTGAGGGTTGCTAGAGCGTCCTGACTTTGCTGGTGTGGGGTCCTTCTGCCCAAAGGTGTTGGATTCACTGCATTTGGCGTTGTTTGAGGCTCTCTGTTTGATAGTTTATGTAAATGACTATTGCTGTTATTTTCACTCATGTATTTGTTCCTTTTGTTTTCAGTCACACTTGCTTTGAACAATGCTGCGTGTGTTGGTGTTAGTTGAGGTCATAAATGTGATCTAATTTCAATAAGTGGAAGGTATGAGCTTTCTGTATGCCCTGGGATTTGTAAATCTGGAGTTTAGCCTTGCGAGGGTGGATAGCCCCGCTCCGCTTACTTGAGGCTAGTACACAATGGAAAGGGGAGAGACGGTAGTACTTTAGCAAGTGGGGAGACTAGCATTCGACAACTATATGAGTCCTTCTTAGCCATGAGGAGATCAATTTCAGAACATCTGTTTGAGTGGGTTACCTGAGGCTTCCCACTAGCTAAGGAGTTGCTCCACTCGCTCCTTGTGAGATATGGTACCTTGCTGTACCCGATATGGCTGAATCTAGTGTGCCTGTTGAAAAAGCTGACGAGGTATGTCTTATGACAATGTGGAGAGGAGGTGAGAGGACTATATTCTGAAAATGATTTCCCTCCAGTACCAAACTAAAAAGCCTTGAGATTCCTCTCCCAGATATAGTTCATCATTCTTCATGCCTCTCAATTCCTTGCCTCCGAATTTCTCTCAGAATCAAAACTGCCCTTTATTTCCCAAAACGAAGGAGGTCTTTGGATCTATCAATGATCTCATTAGTAAGTGTTAGTGGCGGAGGAGGAGAAACTTAAGATGGGAGAAGAGTGAGAGTGCCTTTTCTTGTGTCTTCTTCTAGACCTTCTTTTGTAAAGGGTAAGAAGCTACTCTAAGCGTTTTCACCCCGGTGCTTACTAAGGAATACGGGCTTTTAAGAGGCATGGTCACGATCAGAATGTGAGGGAGGTTCAAAGGTTTTGTTCTCTAAAAAGGATATCAAAAATGTTTCTATTGCCAAAAGTTAGGGAATATGAAGAAGGATTGGTTTTTAAGCTTAAGGGCTCGACTTGAGCAAAAATAAGTCTGGAGGATTAACTCTTCTGTTCTAGTATTTTTTGAATTCGAGAATCTAGTGATGTCTCACCTAGTTCTTGGGTGGATTGATAGTTGGAGCTTCTGTGCATGTGTACTATGACATTACAGGGGTTCAAGAGCATATAGGAAACCAAGTGAAAACGGAGTCAAAAGCTTAAAGTGGGGAATGATGTTGAACGTCCAAGTCGAGTCCATAAGGAAGTTGTTCGTCTTGTAGTTCTAGAGTCAAATCATTGTTCTCATGTTGAGAAAATGTCTTTTACGTTTCCCACTAATTAGAAGAAACTTGATTTCGTAATTTCAGCTTTGAACTCTAGGTGGATACTCCTTTCTTTTTGAAACGAGGTTCATAGTTCGATTGTCCTTGTGAGATTCTCAGATTGTTGGTTCTGGAATTCTAAAATAATGGATTAATTCAATTGCTTTTTGACTCCTTACTCTTTTTCAAAATTTTCGTCGGTTGAGTCGAGTACCTCCAAGAGACCTTTATCCGTTGTAAATTCTTGTCTGTTGTTGGCATAAATGTTTAGGCCACTATATCGGAGAGAAAGGATTCAAAGGATTAGTCAAAAATGTTATATTTTACCTTTCTCTAGATTTCAGTGATCTAGAAACTTTGTGTAGATTGCATTAAAGGCAAAATTCCACCAAGTCTAAGAAGAAAGGAGCTACTCGTAGCTCAGAAGCTTTTAGAAAATCATCCACCACTGACATCTCTGGACCTTATCCTACTACCTTGTGTGGAAACACAGTATTTTATAACAATTTATAGATGACTTTTCTCGGTATGGCTATCTCTATATTCATTAAAGAAGAGAGTCAGAAGCTCTCGACTAAATTTAAAGTCCTTTAAAGACTGAAGTCGTGAAAGGAAGGCAGTTAGAGGAAATTGAATTTTAAGGTAGTACGGTTCTGATCGTGGTGCGTGAGTATCTATGGTAGACATGATGGTTTCTGTACAAACAAATGGGACTGTTTGCTAAAGTACTTACAGGAATGTGGAAATTGTTCCACAATATACCATGCCTTATACGCCCAGAAACAAAAAATGGTGTGGTGCCGAAAGGCGGAATCGCACCCTTATGGACATGATGAGGAAGGCATGATAAGTAAGTCTAACCTAACCTTGTGTCTCTATGGGGTGAAGCACTTCAGAATCTGCTTTGTATATCTTTAAACCGTGTTTCCTTCCAAAAATCTTGTTCCTAAAACTCCTTTCGAAGATTTGGACTGGTTCGCGTAAACCTAGCCTTAATCATCTTTCGTGTGTGGGGAGTGTCCTGCTGAGGTTAAAATCTTCAATCCCCATATGAGTAAAATCGAAAAATTCAAGGGACTTCTCGTTTCTTTTTTCATTGGATATCCCTGATAGGTCTAAAGGGTAACAGCGGTTCTATTGGTCCTAGTCGTAGGGAGGTACTGTGATTAGGAGACTCATGAATGCAAGGTTCTTGGAGGATTGAAGTTGCTGCATGAGGTTATTACTGGCGAAGTTGATGTTTCAGACACTTTCGAGACAGAATGAGAAAGTAATTCTTTCCTCTTTCAATCCCACATAGTGGTGGGGGGGGGAACGTTTTTTTTTATATCCGAATTGTACCAGTGATGTTACTGAACAGCCCCATTGTCTGGATGATTTTTCCACACAGCCTGAGTCTTCTTCCTCATAGAGGCTCTTGTCAGGAGGTCTGTTAGGGGACTAGGACGGACCTGCTATCAAGTGATGATATATATAGGTTTATCTTGGAGAATCTGATGTTAGGTCTTGACAGATCCTTTGAGCTATCGGGATAGGCTGTTTCTGTTTCCCCATAGTAGGTATGTGGCTTAATGCTATGCGATTGAGGTAAATGAACTTCGATGTCAACAGAATGATGTTGTTGTGGGAGCTTTGTGAATTTAAAAGATGGTCAGTCGACCAGTTGGGTGTTGTAAATGGGGTTGTTCAAAACTAAGAAGGGATTGGCCAATGGAAAGGTGGATCGCTATAAAAGGCAAGGTTAGTGGCGGAAAGGGGTTTACACAAACAAACCAGTGTATTGATTTATACCGAGACTTTTCTCCCGATCTCCTCCTAAGGGATATGGCTTTCGTGATTATCATGGATTTGGTTTGGCACATTTTGATCTTGAACTGCATCAGATGGATGTTAAGACATTGCTTTTCTAAAACGGATTTAGTCTTGAAGAAGATTTGTATATATGGAACCAAACCTGAGGGATTTTTGAGGAAATTGGTAAGGAGAACATGGGTTTGTAAGCTTAAGAAGTATATCTATGGTCTGAAACAGGCATTCTCGTCAGTGCGTACTTAAAATTTGATGATGAAGTAGTGACTTCTTTTGGATTTCGTTGAAAATAAAGTAGATCATTGCATATACCTAAAGGGGACCGAGTGGGGGAGTAAGTATTATTTTTCTGGTCTTGTATGTTGATGATATACCTCCTTGCTAGTAGTGATGTTGGGTTGCTCTGTGAAACCAAAATAATGATTGACAAAGGTCTTTTGATATGAAAGACCTTGGGGAGGAGGCATCTTTTGTTCTTTGGGGCATAGATATACGTCGAGTTTAGATCTCGTGGGGTATTGGGTACTCTCTCATAAGGGCATATATTGGATAGAGTATTGAAACGGTTTTGAGATGGGGAGGGTTTGGTAAACCCAGTGTTGCACAACCTGTACAAAAAGGGGGACAGAATTCAGTAAAAAATCAGTGTCCTAAGAATGACTTTGAAAGGAAGTCGATGGTGAGTATACCTTATGCTAGTGCTGTTGGGAGTTTGATGTATGCTACAGGTTTGACCACTAGGCCCGGACATTGCATTTGCAGTGAGTGTTCTTGGGAAGATATCAGGTCTAATCCAGGTTCCTGATCAACTGGATGGCTGCAAAGAAAGTTATTGAAGGTATCTAAAGGGGTCACTGTGGAATGTATATGCTTGTGTACAGGCGCTCAGGATAGTCTTTTGAAGTAGAGTGGGGTTATACTGATTCCTGACTTTGGGACATGCCCAGATGATAGGAAAATCTACTTCAGGATAACATATTCATGATGGCTGGTGGCGGCAGTTTTCTTGGAAAAAAGTGTGAAGCCAAACTCTGACAGCTTCATCCACTATGCAGGGGGGGCACGAAGTTGTGTGGCATTGTTATGGGGCAGTGACACACGGCTATTTGGATCTAAGAAACTTTATATTGGGGCTTGTAGTTGTGGATTCTATATGTGCTCTTTATAAATCTTTTCGGCCACTTAGGATATTTTGTGATAACAGCGCAGCTGTGATGTTCTCGGAAGAACAATAAGAGTTCGAGTGGTACGAAACATATAGAGATCAAATATCTCGCTGTCAGGGATTCATGTAAAAGAAAGGGGAAGTTGAGGATTGAGCAACACATCCCGCACTGACGCGGATGATTGTATTATATATCCCATCAGGACCCGTTAACCAAGGGATTACCAACCTGGTGTTTTTCAGGTTCATGGTTGTACCAGTATGTGGAGGGTGGTAGAAGTCTTTTGATGTCCTTGGTTAGTGGGGAAGTTTGTGTTGGATGTTTTTAACATCGATGTTGATGGTATGAATTTGGACATTTGATGGTTTTAATGTTATTTGATGATCATCTGTTATTCATTATGTTGAATGTTACATGTGCACATGTTTGAAAGTCTCAAGATCTGGTTGTTTATATATGTGCATGATGGTTTTGTCAAATTAGTATGTCTCTGATGATACAATTGAGGTTCTAGCGAGTTTTTGTTTTTGAGACATACGATGGGACAATAGTGCCCGTTTATTTCATCCGGCTTTTTTAAAGCATTGAGGTTTAGGATGGGTACTCTGATTTCACTGAAGTATGTAGGTTCTAGAGGTTTTCTCTGGACTTCTGTGGAATATAAAGGTTACAGGAGGGTTTTTCCTGACTTCTATGAAGTATAAAGGTTACAGGAAAATTTATAGGACCGACCGAAAACTAACATCATTGTGATCACCATTGAGGGATGTTATTTTCGGCTACACCGCCACATTGGACCTATTGGCGTTAGAG